>JAJJMB010001184.1:3409615-3468992 GCA_023531105.1 Papaver atlanticum
TATATATATATATATATATATATATATATATATATATATATATATATTTGTTTTACACAGCACACACAAAATGTCTCCAAAGGGTGTGCTACAGGAAACAGAAAAACAGAGATCACATCCACATAGCGATCTCTGAACAAAAACTATACCGTCGTCGTATCATCCACATAGCAATTGTTCTGTTTTGTTAACCATATACCAAAAAGTAAACCAAAAAATATACCCCTAGGTATCACCACTAAGTATATATATACCAAAACATACCCGCAAAAAGTTAGTTCATCCATCAGCAGCTAGAACAATCTTATAAGAGCTATTTAATATTTGGTACCCGCCAAATGTCCAACACATTGGTTTGGTACCCAACATTTAAAAAATTAAGGGTTGGTACCTAAACTGTTAGTTGACTGTCAAAATTCCTATTTGACCAATATTTTTTTTTTTCTTCAATTATCATTTATTTTATTTTATTTAAGTTTACAAATTTACCCTTCCTAAAAAACTTTAACAGTTTATCTTCTTCATCCTATTCGACCAAGAAACCTTGTTCATACTGCAACAGCCCCATTGAAGCAACAATTCCACTTCTCTACAATTACTTGATGATGAATCAGTTGTGCAGCAACAATAGATAAAGAAAAAAGGGAAGTAGTAACTATGAAATGAAAGATTAGGAAGGAGAAAAATCAAAAATTTAAAATACTAGGTCACGGGATGTGTTTGAAGTTGATTCGGATAGTAATTCATTTACTAGTACGTACAATTGGGAAGACTTTATGAATTTAAGAATTTGACCCAACATGGTATTTGTTAAAACTCCATTGATGGTATTGGATTTTGATTCTAATAATTATACCGGTGATATTGATTCAATTCATCTGATATAGTTTTCGGCTTCCGGTAATTTCTTGATAGAACATCTTCCTGGAGATTTATTTGAGTAACAACGCGATACAAGGGAAGTTGGCAAAAGAGATTGGTAAAATGAAGTCTCGATCGTTTTCGATTTGCTTCCAAACTAGTGAAGATCGAAATCAATGGCTCTTGGGTTTTATTACTTATTTTTTCTTCATTTCTCACAGATTAAGAAAAATTAATCTTGAAGATTTTGGTTTTGTGAAAGAGTATATGGGTTTCCATTTATTTGTTTAAGGGATTCTATATACTTTGATTCAACTGTTTAGTAAGAAACGTTAATGGTGTTTGAGAAAGTTAATGGCGGCTGCTATGGAGTTAGTAAAAAATGGAAGAGGAAAAGTACTTTTCCGATGAGCTTAGGGTTCATTTTAGGGTTTTGTTTATAGACCGTCAGATTAAATGTTTCTATTTTTAGACCGTCCGATTAAAGGGAATTTTTGAACTTTTAAAATTAATTATCGTATTATCTATATTAATTATAATTTTTGTTAAGTCAACCGTTTCACTTGACAGTCTCTAACAGGTCTAGGTACCAACCCTTAATTTTTTTAATGTTGGGTACCAAACCAATGTGTTGGACATTTGCCGGGTACCAAACATTAAATAGCCCATCTTATAATCCATCATCCCTAGTCATCATCATCTGTAGAATCTTCCTCATACAAGTCATATCCATCATATTCCTCAGATTCATCTTCTTCATCTTCATCTTCATCTTCCTCTTCTTCCTCATCTTCATCCTCTCCATCTCCGTCGATGACTTCACTTGTCTCATGTTCCTCATAGTCTTCATCGTCGTCGTCGTTACCTTCAGCATCCACTAGTGCTTGAGCATACTCCTCCTCCTCTGGATCAACAGTCCCCATGTGAAAGTCATGATAATTGTCTTCTTCCATTTCTTCCTCCAAATCAGCCTGCGCGAGCTGCTCTACCTCCTCATCTGGTGAGTATGGCTCAGGTACATGCTGAAAAGGTTCCCAATCTGGTTCAGCCTCTGATTCAGCATCAGAGGCCAAAAAATCTACTTGTGGAGGATATTGCGGCATACTTGCTGCAAGTAATGCCTGTGCACGACGAAATTGTTCGTCTCTGAACTTTTCATACTCCTCTTGCAAAGCAGCTTCTTCAGCAGCCTTCCTCCGGCGTGCCGCTTCATCCTCTTTAACTTTGAGCCCTATTCATGACATGCGACGAAGTCGTTCACACGCTTCTGGAGCTGTTTCAACTGTTCAGGGGTCATGAGCTCAATCAGTTTATAAGACGAAGCAAGAGGATCCTTGGAGCTGCCTGCCTCTGGTTCATCATCCGAACTAGGGTTACACAGCTACCCGATCAAACCGACCAACCCGCCCGAACCGACCTATAAAAAACCGAGCCGACTAAAACCCAATAAATACAACGGTTCTGAACGGTACAAATGTGACAAACTCGATCTAATTTCAGTTATACTCGGATGTACCATCTTACCGACCGACCTGGTCTTAAACCCGACCGAATATACGTGGATCAAAAATGCCCGTTGATAAAACATCGATCTGTGGTTGTTATAGCTCCCCTCTTTATTCGATCCCTAGCCTAACTTCTTCCTTCTTCACTTCACTCGAGCAGAAGAAAACAAACACTAGTTCTCCTTTGTTCTTCATCTTCTTCACAAACACCGTCCCCACCAGCAGCCTCCTCATCCAAGTGTTGTGTTTGTGTTTTCGTTTTCTTGTTCCTGCGAATTTCTTATTATTCCTGGTGTTAATTTAAACAGAAACCTAAAAGGTAACAGATTAGGGGGAATATCGGGGGTTTAGATAAATTAGATTAAATTGGAATGATGGAGATAGTGCTATGAATGGGTTCTGATTGATTTTCAGTTTTGCAATTGTTTAATTTTGTATTTTGTTTAATCTTTTTATACTATTGTCTTATTTTGCTCAATACCAAACTTTTTATCCGGTTTTTTAGTTTTATTATGGGATACATTTAGTACGGTATCAATGGATGCTTACTGTTCTGTTGCAACCTATTAGATGTATCTCTTTTTCAAGTTCTTTTTGTGAACATCACCTGATTTTAATCATGTCGGTAATCCGACCACCGACCCGACATCACCCCATGGAAAATTGGATTGTTTTAAAACCGACCCGACTATAACCTTGGTCCTAATTGGGGCTTCCTGTTTCAAAACCGATGTATACCGTACACTGCTCTGTAGGGTCAAAAACCGACCCGACAGAACCGTTGTGCATCCCTAATCCAAACAACAAAACTTAGGCTTTTTTCCTTTCCTGTCTCTCTCCCTCTTATGTGACGAATCAAGACTGCGGCTCCTCCTTGGCGCCATACAGCAGTGTATAAAAAGTATTGCTGCAAAACAATTACTTTGGTGTTAAACAGAACCAAATACATTGCAAAAGAGACAACAATTTGCATTTTCATTCAAAAACAGATCAAATCCTAGAAACAACAACAGAAACAATCTGCATTTTCACTCAAAAAACAAATCAAACCCTAGGGAAAAAAAAGGTTAACAACCACCACAAAACTTAAATCAAACACATCTTCATAGTAGAATAATGTAATTCAAACAAAACCCATATCATGATTACACTTAATTCTTAAATCAATCACACAACACCAACACAAACAAAGTGTTCCCACTAGATAGTGTACCACAAAACAGAGTAACAAAAAAAATAAAAATAATACATTAAGTGCTATTACACTTCTCTACATTCTCTTTGCAACAATGAAAAAGGATCATTAAAAAAATAATCCATTTTTATGCAATCATGCAGAGGAAGATGAAGAAAAACAGCATTTAAAAGAATACAAACCCATACCTGTGTAGATGAAGATTGAAGAGTATGGTTTATTCAAAGATTCAGAAGCAACTAAAATTGAAGATGATTTTGCTGTTGTTTTCCCACTTACTTCAGCTTCTGAACTATTGAAGAGCAACTAATAACTGCTGGCTTTTTGTCTCTGAGTAAAAAATTAACATAAACTACTTTCCCAAAGAAGATGATTTTGTTGGGAAAGGGAGTGTTTGTTTGGTAGTGATAAAAGGAGATGTTGGGGGGAAACAACATCTTCTAACTTAAGGGCGGCCAAAAAGTGGGGCGGAAACAATAAAGTAACTTACACAGGGATCTGTAAGCAAATATGTGTGAAAATTGAGGGGGGGGGGGTGAAAAAAACAACAAATTGTTATTCAAGACCAGCATTAATCTAAATCAAATGCAAAGTATCTTGCAATTGGAATCTGCATATATTCAAGACCAGCATTATAAAGGAAACTTATTGATCGCACATATATTGGAGATTTTTGATTTCTTTGTTTTAGGGAGACGCTTTTGCTCCAGCAATTTACGTAGATGTGGTTCCTCTGCTAAAATATCTTGAAAACTGTCGCGACCTGGTATCTCTGCTTTGTCCACATCTGCAGTCATTCCTCTTGCATATGAATAACAACCCACCAATCTAGATGTTTCACGTCTCTGGAGTAGAAAACTTGGGTAGCCTCTTTAGCGAGAATCACGGGCTCGTCTGAAATACTGGTTTGGCTTTTCAATCTTGAAAGATTTACCAAAGGAAAATCTGAATCCTGACAGATCTTTATTCCATTCTCTACCTTCACCCAATCACAGTAGAAGACAATTTCTTTAAATGTACCATAGTTCAACTATAGGATTTGTCTGATCACCCCATACCACCGGGTTAGGTTAGTAACAGGTTTTTTGTCCCTTTTCAAGCTCCTTAAAGTGGTCGATGCAACCACGGTGACACCACTGTCCTGGGTCTTAGCCTTTTCCTGGTTTGCATGGGAACAAAAACCAAATCCATTCACACGGTATCTTTTGTACTCTTTCTGAGACACTGGACCTCTAACGTAACGCCACAAATCTGTATCCATTTTGTCTTCTGATCTAAGCTATGAAAGCGAAAAGAAAATCAACACATCAGCATACTGCATCATTATTACGCTAACAAACAGGAGCGTTAATGCAAACCTTTTCATACAACCAACTAAGGAACTTGGTTTGCATCTCGACTTCCTCCATTACAACCCCATCAGCTTCACAGTTCTCGCAATAATCCCTACATTTAGCATACATAGTATTAAAATCTAAATAGAATAACCCATTGTCCACATACAAACAAAACACGGCCAACCAATACCTGTAATAAACATCGAGACCTTCTAGATTATTCCGAAAAATTACCCACCGACGTATCTGCATCCACTGAATAAGGCTCACCTGAACCGGCTTTTCATCAAGCACAGAACCCACATCGCTGAATTCATGTTCATCCTTTAAGAAGGGCTCCAAATTTTCTTTGTGACCTCCTTGATCAGCATTTTTCATGTGCTCCGTGGCAAATCTAACACAGCCATCCATTTCAGTTGACTTCGTAATTGACCCTTCAATGTATCTGTTGTTATTTGGAATGTTTTTTTACTCCTTCATTTCCCTGATTTAATATGTACGTGTAAATTTCAGTACAAAAACAAAATAAATAAATAAAAATAAAGGACAAATGGTAAAATAGTAATTCACCTTTCGAATGGGTACATCCATCGATTCATAACAGGTCCACAAACTAAGGCCTCATCAGCCAAATGAACCATGTTGTGCAAGCTTATATAAAAAAATCCAGCCGGGAAATACTTTTCTAGCACACACATGGCCTCTGCAATCATCCACTTAGCCTGGTTCAGATACTCTCTGCTAACTACATTTGAGCACAAAATTCTAAAATACAAACTGACTTGTTGAAGCGCAGTACGCAAGTCTTTTTCTCCTGGAAAGGCATGTTGAAGCAGAACAGGTAATAAGTACCCCATAATCACATGGTAGTCATGTGACTTCAAGCTACTCAAGTTCAATTGCTCCATATTTACATTGTTACTTATATTCGACGAAAAGCCTGTGGGAACTTTCAAATCTTTAAGAATCTGACAAAAATCGGTTTTCTCTTTTTTGCTCAAAACAAACAGCGGAACCATATCTACTCCTTTCTTTGTTTTCTTCTCTTTCCACTCTCCACACTTTAGTTTGTTCTCCTTCAATTTGTCACGATTATTCCATGCAACAATAGCCTTATTATCCTTATCAAAGATAGTGTAGATAATGTGTTCCATAACGTTCTTTTCCGTGTGCATCACGTCGACAAAATGCCGTATAGTCAAGGCACAATATGACTCAAGTTCCCAAAGAATACACTTCTTGAAGAAAGCACCTGTGACAAGCTCGGAATCACCTTCCTCTTCATCAGACTGATATCTCTTTCGTTTACCTGTCTTGCGGACCACTAACTTACTAGGTTTGTAATGAACATCCGCCAACTTCTCAAGCGACTGCGCTCCTTTTAGTCTCAGCGGTGCACTTTTATGCTCATGTGTCTCTATTCCCAAAAGAGTCCCATACCTAAATGGGTGCCTTGACTTCAGGAATATACAATAGTTAGTGTACACAATCTTATTGCCGTAACCTAGATGAGTACTTCGAGTTTCGTCTGCGCAGCAAACACACGCACAATAGCCATGAGTGGTACATCCACATAAAACACCTTAAGCAGGCAAACATCAGAGTTGCTTTCAGAGTAAAATACTCCCTTTTCAAATAATCAAAAGCTTGTACACCTTGATGCCAAAGTTGTTTTAGCGTGTTGACCAGTGGCCGCAAAAAAACATCAATGTCTTGACCCGATGACTTACGCCCAGGTATCAACATAGTCATCATTTGGAATTCAGACTTCATACACATAGAAGGCGGAAGATTTTAAACCACAAGGATCACAGGCCAACAACTCCAAGTCAAAGTCTATACACCATGACGATTACACCCATCTGTTGATATTCCAAGCCAAACATTTCTTCCTTCCGCGGAAAACAACGGAAACTTCATTTTCATTTGTGCCCACTGAGATGAATCGATTGGATGACGCATATATTCAGATGAAACTTGCGCTCGATCGTGCCACAACATTGCGTCTGATATCCAAGGTAGAGAATACATTTTCTTTAGTTTTTCGTCTACAGGAAAGTATCTCAGCACTTTGCAAGGTTCATTTGTCACCACAGGACCATCTTTGGTAGCTTTCAACTTAAACCTCAGAGTTTGGCATACCGGACACTCTATTAAATCCTCATTCTCCTCGTAATACAGAATACAATGATTCTCACAAGCATGAATAGCCTTCGCTTTCATCCCCAGATCCTTCAGCATTGACCTCATAACATCATAGTTTTTGGGCAACTTGTTAGGTTTCGGAAGCCACTCTCTTAACAAATCCAACAAACTGTTGACACGTTACCCGAAATTTTATAAGTTTTCTTCACATTATGCAGTTCTACCATAGCAGAGAGGATTGTGAGATTGTCTTCACATGAAGGAAAAATCGTCATGAAATAGAGTATTCGGGAATTTTTGGCACCAATCCACCTCGGAGTCTTTTTTTCCATCCAATTCCCCTTGCTACTTGACTATACTAAACGGATGCAAACTGTTTAGTTTTAAATCCCTAGGTTTGTATTATTGTGTATTAGACCAATTCGAAACACAACCTTCTATCTTAGCGTGTTATCCCGCTAAGTCCCTTGAGCCACTTGATGCTACACGGTAAATGACGTATTTTCAACCTTTTATTTTCCATACCAACCATCTATAGTTTGCCGTATAAATGTGCACTATAAAACGAATACCAGTCCACTAAGAGCTAGTTAGCGATGTAAGAATTGGCAGTTGCCTACCTTGTTGGGCCGGCTACTAACCCTAATAATTTTAAAATTTGGGCTCCAAATGCCATTAAGAAAATGCTACTGACGTACAAACTACAAAGTATTCTAGAAGGGCATTTAAGAATACACGTTTTGAGAAACAAATTGGCTTAAATACTTAAATAAGAATGAGAAATGAAAGGCACACCGATGTACCAGCAGCGTTTTATAATTAATCCATTATCTGAAATGGCAAAATCAATGGATTAAGACTCATTAGTGAGATGTTGGATTAGGGGTTGCTGATTCAATCCTATAAAAGAAAATGACTGCCGATAGAATTAACTTTAAGATTTTAGAAGGGAGGTTCCGTTAACGTTATTATTATTAAATGAACACTACTTTAACATGTTAGCGCTAAAATTTGCAAAACGCACGCATAGGGAAAAAATAGTTAAAGCTAACTTTAATTAACGTGTTCTAATAATTTGTAATGTTATTTGTCGGGTTTGAATATGCGCTAATTTTTGTGAGGAAATTTTTTTTTGTTAATTATAAAATGCGCTATTATTTTTATGAGAATATCGGAAATAGCAAAAAGCTGTTTCGACCAACAAAGATTAGCTTTCGAGTTGTTCTTTTTATAGGGTACTACACTGATCCTTAAGACTACATTCAAAATTAGAGTTGGTTTGACAATTACAGGACTACATTCAAAATTAGAGTTGGTTTGTGTAAGGACCCTCAAGCTCGTTAACGCTATTAGGCAAGTCAAGAGACGATTTAACCGCTAATGACTCGACTAATTAGACATAAATGTTAATTAATAGATTTAATCTAACAACGATCTAGATACGAAATTAGTACCATTGGATAAATCTCGAAAAGTTATGCGAAATGGGCTACTCGAACGTGTCATTCGGACACCAGACGAAAAAGGAATAATCAGATTTTTATGAAGGGCAAATTAGTCAATTTTCCTTAAACCGCCTGGCTGCTGTTATCCTTTCTTGGGTGCCTTAATCATTTCTGGTCGGCGTTATCCCCAAAACCATTCGAGAAGAAATTCATTTCTTCTTCTCTTCTTCTTCTCTGGTCTTCCTCTTCTCCTCTCTGTTGATCCCGATTTCGAAGATCTGAGCGTGATTTTAGTATGAGTAATCCATCTGAACCTTGTCAGCTTGATGATTTAGGAAGGAAGTGATGATACTGAAGATAATTGAGTTCTGGAAAAGCAGAGAATTGGTAAGTTAAATTAGGGTTCCGTATTTGTTTGAAATTCGTATATGAATTTGATGTGATTGGATAGATTATAGATGGGTTTGTGTTTGATTGAAGCCTGGATGGTTCTATAAGGTTTAATTTTAGTTTCTTTAGGAAATTAGTTTCACAGGTTAGGGTTTTCAGTGAATTGAGGATGAAGATTAGGGTTCCTGGATTGGATATTTTAGATGAGGATGATGAACTGAGAAGTGGTGATTGAAGTTGAGTTATTTGATTTAAGGTTCTACAATGAAGAAATAGAAATTAGGGCTTGAGTTCATAATTGGGAATCAATTAAACAGTATTGGAAGGAAGATGAATTGGGGAATTAGGGCTGTTGTTAGTGATTCAGAGTTAGAGTTATGTGACTAGAGGATGATAAGGATAGTTTTGTTGTTGATCAGCTGTTGGTGAACAAAAAGAAGATGAAGGTCAGTGCAGGTGATTAAAGGAGATGTAACTGTGATTGAGAACATGGAGGAAGCTATAGTGAGGAAACTGTAGTGGTTTTTAGATGAATGAAGTGTTGCAGCTGAAGTTAAGGTTACAAAAGGAGCTAACGTTGTGCAGTGTTCAAGTGATGCAGGTGGTATGACTGAATGAGAGCTGTAAGTGGTGGAGGTTTGTAACTGTGGACTGCAGATACAGGATCAGGTGAGGATATGAGTGCATTGCAGGTGGAATTATGATTGGTGTTTGTAAGTTTGTGTTAAGAGTTGTGTCAGGGAATGTATATGGATGTTGCTGATGTAAAAGGGTTATGACTGGGTTGTAGTCTGAGGATTGAATTTGGGATACATATGAAGATGGAATTGAGTTTATGTTGCTGTTGTGGTTTGAGCTACAGAACTTGGGAGATGGTGATTATTGTCCAGAGATGGAGCTGAAGTTGCAGCTGGTGTTGATATTGTGAAGTGTTAACTGGATTGAATAGTTAGATGTATATTAGGATGTTGCAGAGATGTTTGAATTGAGATTCAATTTGGGGGATTGTTGTATTAGTTTGATGTTGCAGAAGTGTGTTTAGAAATGAAGAACTAAAGTTAGTTACTAAGAAGGTGTTTGGCTGTGTTGTGTGTGTTTTGATGCATTAGTTTGGCCTATGCAAAGGCTTGGTCTTAGACCTTTCAGTTCAGTCAGATGTCTGACTGATTTACCCTGTCTGACTCAGTTTGTCTGAGTGAGTTGAAACGTGTTGACTCAGTGAGTCCCTGTCTTGACCTGAGTTGGACTGTTGACCGATTCCAGTTTGACTCGTTGACCACTTGACCTTTGACCTCTGGACTTTGACTTGACGTGGACCGTTAATTGACTACCTTGACCGTTAGTAACCTTTAGTTGACTCAGATGGACTGAACCTTAGTTTAACGGGCTGGTTTAGTGGACTTGGGCTTAGAGCCAGATTTTCTATTAAACTTGAATTGGACCCTTATGGTCCGAATTAGCCTTTGGTACCTTCTACAAAGTTATAGATATTCGTTAGACTTAACTAATGGACTATAGAACCTGAAAAAGTGGGGTACAACAACCTCACCCAATATTTCGCTTAGCAATCTGTATGGACTAACTCCAATATACTTTTAAGAGAATCAACTAGACAGTTAGACTCAATCTTAATAAAAAGTATATCAAAGAGTTATATCTCAATTTCTCGATTCAATCCTTACTCAAACAAATAGAAATCTGTGAGCCTGATTGAATACAAGAGAAATACCTTGAATGGTACCAAAGACCAATGTTCAAGGATCAATCAATTTCAATCAACAACCAATTACCAATTGATTGATACAACGCACAACCTGTAATATTTCAATTATATAACAAAATATAATGCGGAAAAGAAATAACACAGACACCAGAAGTTTTGTTAACGAGGAAACCGTAAATGCAGAAAAACCCCGGGACCTAGTCCAGATTGAACACACACTGCATTAAGCCGCTACAGACACTAGCCTACTACAAACTAACTTCGGTCTGGACTGTAGTTGAACCCCAATCAATCTCACACTGATCCAAGGTACAGTTGCGCTCCTTACGTCTCTGATCCCAGCCGGATACTACGCACTTGATTCCCTTAGCTGATCTCACCCACAACTAAGAGTTGCTACGACCCAAAGTCGAAGACTTTAATAAAAAAATCTGTCTCACATAGAAAAGTCTACAGGAATAGATAAATATGTCTCCCACATAAATACCTACGAGTTTTTATTCCGTCTTTTGATATATCAAGGTGAACAGGAACCAATCGATAACCCGGACTTATATTCCCGAAGAACAGCCTAGAATTATCAATCACCTCACAATAATCTTAATCGACTAGCGAAACAAGATATTGCGAAATCACAAACGATGAGACGAAGATGTTTGTGACTTCTTTTCTATCTTGCCTATCGGAGAAATTAATCTGTCAATCTTACAATTGTACTCAAATACGATAGAAACAGCAAGATCAGATCACGCAACTACAGAGAAAATAGTTGGGTCTGGCTTCACAATCCCAATGAAGTCTTCAAGTCGTTAACCTACAGGATCTCGATAGAAACCTAAGGTTAAAGGAGAATCGACTCTAGCTTATACAACTAGTATCACACAGGAGGTGTGGGGATTAGGTTTCCCAGTTGCTAGAGTTCTCCTTTATATAGTCTCCAAATCAGGGTTTTCAATCTAAGTTACCTTGGCAACAAAGCATTCAATATTCATCGTTAGATGAAAACCTGATTAGATTCAAGCTAATATCTTTCAACCGTTAGATCGAACTTAGCTTGACATACACAAATGAAATGCACGTTCATTTAGGTTTGGGTAACCGTACCTAAACGTGTACACCTAGTTGGTTCAACAATAGTTAACCAATGGTTAGCCATATGAGCACTTTCATATCAACCTTATTCATCTTCACCATAACTAGTTCAAGTGACTCATATGAACTAGTTAGAGAGTTGTTCAATTGCTTAGATCTCATAAAAGTATACAAGACACAATCGAAGCAAAAAAGATTTTGATTCACTCGAATCAATTCATGAACATTATAGCCACGTTTTTCAAATATGCATTCCTTAATTTATAAATGTATTAGTTCACGAATAAACCGTTTTTAGAAAATAACCCACATAAGTACGCATACGGGTACGCATACTTAAGTACCCGGACTGAGCTTGTTTTCTGTTCACAAACTCCAGCAGAAATTCACGGGACGTGAACTTCCGACAGTACGCGGACTTAGCTCCGGTCATCCTAAACCAACAAAGTACGCATGCTTTGATTCAAGGATTTTGGACTTACATAAGTATGAGTTCACATACAATGTTTATATCCATTCAAGGTTATATATTCTAAACTCCCATTTCAATCATTGAAACATTCTTAGAGGATGTTATATACTCCCTCCGTCCCAAATTAGATGAGCTAGTTGTAGTTTGCACAATTCTTAAAGCAAGGAGGAAATGGGAGTATATTTAAGTATTTTTTACACTTATACCCTTATGGATAATAACTAGTAAAACTTAGAAATGATGTATCTCTTAAACTATACCACGTTTTTTCGTAAATTTTATACCGTTGAAAAGCATTTTAAAACACCTACGCAACGAATATAAACATGGCTATCAAATTATACATATTTCATATAGTAACAATAATCAATTAAAAGGGTAGTTTTAGAAATACCCCCTTGATTAGTGAAATAGCTCATCTATTTTGGGACAAAATTTAAACCCAACTAGCTCATCTAATTTGGGACGGAGGGAGTAGTTGTTATTCACAAACTATTTTTCATCAAAGCGATTTTCAAGAAATTAAAACGTTCAACATTACTTCCGTCACGAGTAAAGATGAACTTGGCCAAAGCGAAAGCTTACCAACACATATTTCGAGAAATAGATAAGCGAGATAAACTCGGCTCGAAATAACAAATGTGTATAATCGAAGTCTATATAGCAATAAGACTTTTTTCTCAAGATAGGAGATAGAGTAGATAGACTTTTGAGTGATAGATAAGTTCAAGTCTCCACATACCTTTTTGTCGATGAAGTTCCACCAGTTCCTTGAGTAGTTCTTCGTCTTTGTATGATGAACGTCGTGGAGTCTAGAGCTCAACTACACTTACTATCCTAGTATGAGATTTAGCTATAGTAGACTAGAAATCAAGACTTATAGTTTTGGCAACTAAACTTGACAAACAAGCTTGAGATAGCAACGCTTGCGAGTTCGACCGAGCAGTGCTCTAACAGAACCAACCCAATTCAATAAGTAAACCTTAGTTGTGTTAAAGTTAGATAATTAAAAGATGTAGAACCATAAATGGGCTTAGAATCATTAGATAGTTCACTTAACCTATAATTAGAGACTTGTATGAGATTATGTTATGAGCCTTGTGTGAGCCTTTTGGATAATCTCTTAGAGTGTCTGTGTGATCAACAATTACTCTGTTAATAACAACGATCGATTCAAAGATTGAACCAGTGGATTATGGATCTCGAGGTAGGCGTGGTTAGCCTTCAATATCAGGTGGGAATTCTGTAACCTTCTTGTAATCATTGAGTTTTTCTTTCTATCTGCGAGCATTATGTGCACTTACTTTTTGTGGGCATATCTCCGTGTAATTGGATGGGTATGTTGTGTGATATACGTTGTCAGATTCTCCAAATTTTATATCTAATTTATGCTGATTAGGAGTTGGTTTAGACTCCAATTATTTATTGTTATATGGGGGTTGGGCTTCCCAATATTACTTTCATAATTTTTTGTGAGAATCCATTCGTTGCATATTATGCTTGATTGTATACCTTCGGGACTTGTATGGTAGTTTCCAGAATCATGGTTTGTATGGGCACTCTGTGTGGATGGCGCCATCATTCGAGTCTGGAGTTATTCATCTTTCGCTTTCTCTAATGAGTTTGGCGAGGTCTGAATGACATATTTTTGGTTTGTTCTAATTTTGCTTTTGTAGATCATCCGGTGGTGGTCTTTTACATGTATTGCTACTAAGGTCGCAATATCTGAGGATGTGGAATTAGAATGACCTCTCTTTCATGAATGTGATAAATCGATGGTTGCTGATTGCTGGGAGAATATTTGATGTGTGTTTCCGTGATTTCCCCATGAGAAGTGTTTGTGCCTCCCCACAGCTTCTTGCTAAGTCAAGTAGTGCGAGATGTGCAATATTATTTAGTAGTGCGAGATGTACGGTATTATTTACTTATTTTATGTTGTCTGAGTAGTGCGAGATGTGCGGTATTATTTAGTAGTGCGAGATGAACGGTATTATATATTGAATATTTTATCTGGGGAAATTACGCAAGTACATGTTATGCATGTTAATTGTTTATTTAATATTCTTTAGAAGCGTGAACATGTTAGTGAATACAGGAGAGTTATATGTTTCCATTGGGCACCCCTTTGGGATGATGCGCTCGCTTGTTTCCCACTTCAGTTTCAGTAATCAGAAGAAATGGAGCGCTTGAAGATATCCGTTTCGTAGCTTTGAGCTTATTCGAATTTAGTGTTGTTGTGTATTATATGTGTGCTTTCTTTATTCTGTAAACAACACATTAATATATTCATATCACTTGAGAGACTTTCAGTTATGCAATATCAGAGAGTTTTGGTTTTGTTATAGCACTTTATGTGATTACAATTCTTAAATTCGATAATCTAAATTTGATGCTTCATTAGATTGTAATCCTATCAGTTAAGTAGGTGATTAGGTTGGGGCGTCACAGTTTGACAATTACACGACTTAAACCGTTACCTCCGCTGAAAGGGAGCATGAAAACCATCCACCACATGATGGTTGGCCTCCGATTTCATAAAGTCCCATTATGAACATTAGTTGTTATAGGATAAAACTCCAAACTCAAAACTCAAAACTCCAAAAGTACCTGTATCTAAATGGGTTTAGATAGTTGGGTGTTAATCGAGCCACCACACGCAGACACGAGAGAAAAGAACAAAGGCGCCCAGGTTCATTGAATTCTTCAAATATTCCTTGATTAAAAAGATAAAAACTAAATATAATGCACAAGACAACAATAATAAAAATGTACAGTTGAAAAAATTAAGACCTTTTGTTTCTTGTGGCTTCAAGCATTAATAACACTATTATTTAATCATAGTTATAGTCAAAAACTAATCTATCTAGGATTATCAAAAATATCAGTTTGCTTTCTTACAAAGCAAGCGCGTGTCATGTCTTATCTTGATTGAAATCTTCCCCTAAACAACAAACGATTTATTTATTTATTTTATAATACCCCAAAATTCACCTGCTAAGATATACGAAAGAACAATCTATCGAACATTTGATTCTTGAGTATTGGTATCCGACTTATTTAGTTGGGAAAATTTGGGTTACTTTTTATTGTAGTCAGCATGATTTTTCAATACCGACAGTAACAATCAGTATTGAAATACTACGCCAATTGCAACAAAAAGTATTTTCCAATTTATAAGGGTATCTCCTAAATGTGGTTATGCACCCAATTTAGTTGCCTTGGTAAACCTAAGATTGGACTTTGGTTTTAAATAAAAGAAATGTCAGTGCCTGACTATAAGGAGTTAGGGACCTGCCACTGGGTTATTACATTTCATATGTCCAACAGTATCTTCTGCATATCAACAACTTTAATTTTAGTAGTAACATTTAAGCAATGAACAAGCGAAACAAAATAAGCATGAATAACTTTAGAATTTTATTGTCATAAAAATGGAAAAACAAATGTGAATTATGTATATCATAATGTCAAAAGAGTGTACATAGAAAGGCCTTGAGCTAGGCCTCAAAAACAGATGAAAACAAATCTCAAATATATCTCTGTAGCTCTCTATAACTACAGGCTGTTATCTATATCACTAAGAAATTTACAAATACATAAACTATCTCAATTACAACAAATTAAATGATCTTTTTTTTTTGTTTAAATCTATATTACAATGTCTCTCACATTGTGTAAAGTATACGGCTTTCAGAATAGCAATGACTCGAGAAACATATCATCTCTTGGTTCATCTTTCGTCTTAGAAAAAAACCCTTGTTGTGGTTGATTATTCATGAAAGAGTTATTGGTATCCATGGAGAAACCAGAGAATCCAAAACTCCCAGGACTAGTTTGTAACATCTCTAGAGTAAATGGTGCTTGCCCCCCTTGATTATCATTTCGATAACTATGATTATTATTATTATTGTTAACATTATTCACCAAAGATGTAGTATTAGGCCTTACAACTGATGATCCATTGTTATGGGACGAGCCCATTGTTGTAGTGGCAGCAGCCGATTGTTGCTGCTGCTGCTGGTGCTGCCTGTTCATGCCACTACCGCGAGCTGCAGGGACGTCGTGGTTGTGCTTGCCTTCGTAGGTAGTTATCACTGCTTGAAGATCATGTGATGCTCTCTCAACATGCTTTCGCACTGGACATTCAATACTCGTGCACTTGTAATAACTCCTGCAAATTTCACAATTAAATAAAAAACTCAATTACTAATAATAATTAAACTAGAAATGCATGAACCATAAGCGCAAGGCCCTCCGCATATTCTCAAACTTTAAATTATACCTTGGATTGGGATTTCCCTTGACAACTTTCTGTCCATACTTTCTCCACCTATATCCATCATCCAGAATATCAATATCACTTGTTGTTTGGACTACAACTCTGGGTTCTCTCACTGTTCTACTCCCTGCAGGCGGAGCTGAGATTCCTTCAACTTCATTTTCACTCACCCTTTTCCTGCAATCAACAATGAACCCAAATCAAAACCAGTACTAGATCAAAGACGTAATTTACACAAGTGTTCCAGTTCGCTTTCAACACGGGTTTGACCAGAGGTCACGAGTTCAAATCCCACCAAAGCCATAAACATGAACAAACCAGCTAGCTATATATAAATTTGATTTTACTAGTACAGTACTACTAACCATCTTTTGGCTTCAGGTTCTTGGTCATGGTGATCATCGAAATCATATCCATTTGATTTACTCTTATGATCAGACGAGTGATCGAAATCGACTTCATCTCCGACAGAAATATTAGAAGAGTTTTCCGGTGTGGTAACAAGCTCCATTTGTGAACTAGAATTACCACCATGATTGTTGTCTGATGAAATAGGAAGTGCAGAAACAACAATTGAGGAAGATGATGATAACGGAGGCTGTTGTTGTAATGAAGGTAATGACGATGAAGATTGTAATGAAGACGATGATGATCTTCGAGTTGAAGTAGGTTTAGGATGATTATGACTACCTTTATAAACAATCTCAGTAATCTGTCCTTCTAATGATCTTTCAACTTTCTTCTTAGTTGGACAATTTTGAAATGTACACTTATAATAACTTCTTGGATTCTCACTTCCTTTAACTTGTTTTTGACCATATTTTCTCCAGTTATATCCATCTTCTGATCTTCGTTTCTCTCTTAGTGTTTGATGATGAATTGTTGGTTGTATTTTTTGAGTTGTTGTTGATGATGATGATGAGAATTGATGATCGGGTGGTAATGATGAGAAGCCTTGTAATAATGGTGGTGGAAATTCTGATTTCACAATGTTTCTCTGATTATGATTATCAGATGATATTGAATTTGAATTCCATGATTGTGTTTGAAATGAGAAATCATTTGATGATGCTAATGAAGATGATGATGTAACTATTGAGTAATTTGTGTTTCTCCTCTCTGTTTCTTGCTTGATTGTGTTATTATTGCTACTCCAATTGAATGAAGGATTATGTGCAGGAAATGATCCTGTAGTTGGAGATGGAAGAATCTGCAAAAACAAGAAAATCAATCAAAAAAACTGATTAAAATTAAAACCCATTTCAATTCATTCATCAATCAATATAATCATCAAAAAAATCCAACCAAATTCACAAATAGAGAATCCATTAATTGAAAAACAGAGTTTAGACTTACATTAGAGGAAGAGAGAAGAACAGGGGAATCAAGAAGTTCAGCAGGACTAAGACCAGGAGGGATAGAAAAGTAAGAAGAAGGAGAAACAGCTAATGAAGGTGGTGATATTGGCAAACTAGGTGGTGGTGTTGACTTGAACTTCGGTACTCCACCACCACCACTACCAATTCTATCAGCATAACCACCACTCCCTCTATTACTAAAAGGACTGTCAGTGGTGTGGTTATTAGTAGCAAGAAGATCAGAAAAAGAAGAAGAATTCATGAATTGGTGATTTGTTGAATTTGAAGAAGTTGAAAATGAGAAATTTGGATATTCAATTGAAGAAGTTGTTGTTGTTGTATCTAAACCACTACTCCTCCCTCCCCCACCTGAAGAAGTCATCAAATTTGGAGTTTAATTATAAGAACTTTTATGATTATTAATAGCTTTGAAGATGAGAATAGTTTGTTCGATATAAGAGAGGAGAAGAGGAAGAAAAATAGAGGAAGGAGGATTACTCTGTTTCTTAATGGCGACTTTAAGAGTGGTATTTTCTTGGAAAGAGGGATGAAGAAGGAAATTTGACCGTAGAAAGTCAAACACCTTGTGTTTTTGACCAATTCAAAGAGGCGGCTGAAATGAAGACCAAAGAAAAGTCTTTTGCCACCTGTTTTGTGGAGGTCATTCTTGATCGTTGGATTTTGTGCGTGAGTGTTACTCCGTAGGGTTGTGACCATTGGATGATTGTTTTCGATGATTTTTTAAAAATGTTGGCTTGTGTAATGAATGGCTATGGATTTAATAGCCATGACTAGTGAGAGATGGAAGAAAAATTTTGTCACTTTTTGGTTTTTTCCTTGGGTACATTGCATGTATGTGAAGAAAATTTGGGTCTCTAAGATTCGACCGTACAAGGGGTGTACAGTGCCACTTGTCTGACTCGAACTGAATCAGATATCGGATTGGTTATATTTCGGTTTTCTGATGATTCAGAGGTAATGGAGTCTATCTGACTGAACTGAAGTAAAAGGAATAACGGATCCTACTATTAAAATCTTGAGTCAGATATGATACATAAGAGAGAATCAGATAGGTCAAATTCAGACGAGTTAGTTGACATGCCGAATCAGATTTATACGAGTCAGTTAACACCGCTAGCATGACTACTTTAGCGTGAATTTTGTCGAAGCTTTTTGGTATTATTTTTCTAGAATACTTGTGATTCCTATCTAATTAACTAGTCATTAAAAGGAATCAAAACATTATTAACAGCAGTAGATTAGTGTAGACTAGAGTCCAAATGAACTGTGTACCTAAGAATATTTTGACTCTAGCTTACATAGTTTTTAAGGTATGGTACCACTACAAAGTTCAACCAAAGAAATCCTGTCTCATTTCTATATGATTGATTTTAAAGATATTTTACCCGAAAAGGGTTAATTTGACCAATTCATCGGTGATGAGATCTCATTTGCACGTGATTGACGATACCGTGGACCAATGAATATCATGCTTACCCTCTTAATCTCGTCTCTCATGATCTTATTACTTGTGTATCAGCTCTCCGGTAAAATGGTAAAGTTGCAGAATGCTGATATTTTTGCTGCGAAACATGCATCTGCTGGAACAACTAAATGCAGCTAAGATTATGACATGATATACAAATCTAGCCGGGGACGGCGTTTCATGCTGCTGATTCATTTATGGGTATGATCAATAAATATGGTCGGGTAGATACAGAATGTATGCACTTTTTAGGGCAATAATAGAATAGATGATGGATGAAGAAGAGGATAAGTGAGATATTTATTCAGTTGGGAATTGGGATCTGTCTTGAGCTTCATGTGATTTATAGTTGTGAACCCCATATTTGGTACACCAAATGGATTAGTATATAAATAAGGGTAGGTAGGTGGAAATTGTTTACTACTGATATTCGCCTGAGTGACTTCACTAAGGACGTCACCCTTCCGGGAAAAAAGAAAAAAGAGTGAGGACAAGAGATTCTCTTTTGGCTTTGCGTTCTCTGTGTTTGTGGACACTAGAAAAAAGTTTTCAGGGCGGTTGGAGCAGTTCCTAATGGAATGAACCAATAACATCGAGGGTTTGTTGATTGCGGTCTTAGATTGGGCGCGCTTGATGGAAAACCACGCGACGGAACAAGAAACACTGGCATGTGATTCAAAACCTGGTAGTTTTCCTGCAAACGCCAGCGGTCCTAGTGAATCCTCCAGCGCGTGATCTAAAACCGTCAACGGCTACTTTACAATCTCGTTATCGAACGGGTGTTATTCCTTTCCCTATAAATTTCAAACTTAAAACTCACAATTTCTTCATCTCTAACTCACAATTTCACAATTTCATACCATCTCAATACTCACTTTTCCTTCATTTCAAGCACAACTATTCATATCAACTCAATCTATCAGGAAAAAAAAATAATCTATAAATTCCATTTCTAACAAATATGACATCCTCATCGCAACAATCACAACAACAGACACAATAATCACAACGAAAAAACACTAGAATTCGTGGTGCCAAGTATTCGATAGATGAAGACGAATCGATTTGAAGGGATTATGTATTTTTACATTAGATGAAATCAATGGTTCTTATCAAGAAAAGAATACTTTTTATGGAAATATTTTAGCTTTTTTTTTTGAAGAAACCGGTATCATCCATAGTCGTGATGCCGATGGGTTGTCTCATCGGTTTCATGCAATTTCAACAGCTGTTAGTGAATATGTATCTTTGATCATGCAAATATGGCGTGACAAAAAAATTGGTGAAGGTGAACCGGATGTGGAACGAAGATGCCGGGAAGAGTGGCAAAGATCTCTCAAAACTGGTTTCCAACATGAAACTTGTTTCACCATTCTGAGGGTGCTTAACAAGTTTAACCCATACTTGCTGGAAGGTAATTAAGTGCCTGCTAGATCACCACATGGTCCAATCTCGCAGTATTTTCATATTGGTAGGCCTGCTTCCTCACCTGAAGGAACTGGATCTCCATATACCGGGTCTCCAAGTAGTCAGGAACAACACAACTCCAGACGTTAACACCAACGTCAAGAGAAGAAGAGGAGCGGATCAGAAAGATGGAAAGGCAGCGAGAGACGCATCCCAACGAGCATTATTAGAAGGAGGTTCAAACGAGTTCAAATATACTGAGCACAAGGAATTAGAGATGAAGATAGAAGCTGTTAGAGCATTGCTTGGTCGAACTCACAAGTGTTGCTATATCAAGCTTGCTGTTAAATTTAGTTGTCAAAACTATATCTTGATTTCTAGTCTACAATTAGTTAAGTCTCGGTCTAGGATAGAGGTAGTTGAGAAATGAGTCAATCATCATTTGCGTTCTACTGTTTGAAGGCGAAGATCAACCGAAGCTTTTTGAGAACTGCATCAACAAAAGGCGCGTGAAGACTGAACCACCTATTTCTCAAGTTATATTAACTTTTCTATCCTTGAGACGATTATCGCATAACTAATTAGACTAGCTTGCATAGACAAGAATTTCGAGTCGAGAACTAATTATTTAGTTTACAAATTTCTCGAAATATAATGACTAAGCTTAATGAACATTTGTTCATACTTGATCAAATTTCTGTGGAGAACAATTTATTATTCGGAACTAATTCATGATTCAAGTTTATCATTCGAAAATAGCCTGGAACAGTGATATGTGTCATTGATGTTATTCAGGAATGTTTCATATTGATTTAGAGAAATATAGAACTACTATATTCGGAATACAAGACAGTGTTATCAGTCTTACAAACTGAGAAAACTGTTATATGTCTAAAGCCGTATTACGTGTATTCGTGCACGTAGTAGAGTAGCTATATATCGACTTTCAGATTTGTGTGATATGCATATTCGTATATACATCATAGGAAAATCTGTTTGTTTCGTGATCCGGATAGGTATGTATATTCGTATGCAAACCAATTTGGAACTGTGGTAAGGGAACCGGGTTAAAATAATCAAACCGGTATGCGAGCCAAAAAAGTTCTATGTTCTCGAACCAGTTTAGTACCCAAACCGGTACGTGAACAGAAAAAGTTTTGTGAACTCCGGAACAGGTTAAAGGTCTTTAGTTTGCAAACCGGTACTTGAACTGAAAAAGTTCTGTCAACTCCGGAACTTTGAGTTGCACCTAAGTTTCCAAACCGGTACATAAGCTTCAAAAGTTCTTTCAACTCTGGAACTTCGTTATTGCATATAAGTTTGCAAACCAGTTCGCGTACTGTGACTCATCCGATTCACGAACGATTCAAGTAATTGTACTTTGTACATTTACAAACTATGTCGATTATGATTCAAGTGTAATTAAATTATTTCTATGAAGTGATTTGCATTTGATCAATTCTCTAATTAACACTAGACTCATTTGATCACATAATTGTGACTCAATATTAATGTCTTAGTGAACATGAAAATGAGTGTTAAGCTTTTAATGTTCAAATCGGCTAGTTTCGGATAACCATGTTGGACATAGTCTTTATACATGGTTCGGTTACGGTTTACCTAACCAGAGTGTATATCGATCTTGTATATGGGATTAAGAATCAAAGCTTTCATTTAACGGTGAATATTGTTTGCTTTGCTCCAAAGCTATCTTAGCTTAAACCTAAAGCAACCTAGGCTTTGAAATCTATATAAGGGGATCTCTTGGACATTAGGATCTTTGAATCCTTACACTACCTTTTGTACATTACCAAAACTTCATTGGGATTCGTGAAGCCAGGTCCAGTTATCTTTTACCTTGATAACTCGAGTATCCTGATCTTGATTGTTTGTAGAGCCTTGCTCTAACGATCAAGATAGATAGTAATAAAAAGTCTCTTCATCTCGTACTTTGTTGATTTCGCAAGTTTTATACTTGTGAGGTGAATAATAATCTAGGCTGCACTTCGGGTTGCATAAGTCAGGATTTTGAGGATAGCCAGACTTTTGTCAAGTTGCTATCGATTTCCATCACCTGGATCTTTCGTTTGATCTGATCATCCGTTTAGATCGTAAATCAGGAAACCAATCATAGGCTTAATCTGTGGGAGGAAGATTTGGTTCAAAGTCTTCAATTGAGTTGAAGCAACTCTTAGTTGATGTGAGACCGCCCGTCTAAGGGAATCAATTGCGTAGAGTCCTGCTGGTATTCAAGAGTCGTAAGGAGCGCGACTGTACCTGAATCAGTGAGAGACTGAGTTTGGGCTCAACTACATTCCAGACCGAAGTTAATTGGTAGTAGACTAGTGTCTGTAGCGGCTTAATACAGTTTGGTGTTCAATCTGGACCAGCGGTTTCCTCGTTAACAAAATTTCTGATGTCTGTGTTATTTCTTTTTCCGCATTATATTGTTTATCTTTATAATTGAAATATCATAGATTGTGCGCTGATCAATCACAATAGCTAGGTCCAACCTTGTCTGTTGGATAAGACTTGATTGATCCTTGGATATTGGTTTTTGGTACCTTCCAAGAACTCTCTTTGTAGTTAGGTTCATGGATTCAGTTCTGTAAACGTTCTAACAACAAGATATATATATATAACTTTAGACACTTTCCTTGATCGAGTTTCTACTCTCAGAGTTGTGTTGAGTTTGTATTTTGGTACCCCCCAATGTTTTCAGAAGCAGATAGAACCAGGGACCGTGGCATTGCTATAAAGCAACTTTGAAAAAGTCTCCTTTCGCGAGAACAACACTACATGGATTTTAAGATAAACAAGCTACTCTCCTTGAACAATTAAAAAATGAATGCACGAAAACTTGTTGTATGAACTAAGCAAATGGATATGCCGGAACAACAAGTCCCTCAACAAACTGGCCAGTATGAGAATGTGGAAGAAGACGAAGATGATGCCTCAGAAGAAGACGAAGACGAATATCGTCTTGATAACTGATTTTAATTCTTGTTTAGTAGTTAAGTTGAATTTAAATGTAATCGTTTAGTTAAAATTACTTTTAATATAATTTCCTTAATTTTAATTTTAAGTTTAATCTTGCTGCATGAAAATAAAAATCATAAAATTAAAAAAAAAAACAACTTTATTAATTAAAATAAACAACACTAAATTTAAAAATAACATGTATCTGCCTCTGCCTCGCCCCCACACATCGTCTGTTGCTCCTTTTAAATCCTAAATGTGCTTAGTTATATCTTCTCTTAGTTGTCCATAGAGTCCCTGGTTTTGGATTATGTCGGTGGCAAGTCTATATTCTCTTGTTGGACGCCATGCTGCACCACAAGCCTCGTCCTCAAATCTTCATATGGAAAACTAGTCCAGGATGGGTCACTTCTGGTTTCTTCAACGATCATGTTATGCAGAATGATGCAAGTAAGCATAATTTGTTCATTTCTTGAAGATCAAAAAAGCGTGCCGGCCCAGCTATGATGGCAAACTTCCTTTTCAGTATGCCAAAAGCGAGTTCAACATCCTTTTTGCATTTCATTTGTTGAGTGCTAAAGTACTTCTTATCCTTCGAAGTCGTCGGTCCAAAACCTCTCTGACTATAAGCTTGAACCATAGTTTACCATTCTGGATAGATTTCGTCTGCTAGATAATAACCCCGAGTGTAGTCATGACCGTCGATGGTGAAACAGTGCGGCGCGATTCCATGCTTAAGATCTTCAAACAATGGTGACTTATACACAACGTTGAGATCGTTATTTGAACCATGGAGTCCAAAAAAAACATGTCAAGATTAACAATCATAAGTAGCTGAAGCTTCCAAAATTACAGTTGGTTTTGGATAATGACCCTTATATTGGCCTTCCATTCAACCGGACACGCATGCCATGTCCAGTGCATGCAGTCAAGACTACCTAGCATTCTTGGAAAACCCCTCGCGGTGTTTTCTGCAGTTATTCTTTGAACATCTTCCTAAGTAGGCTTTTTTAAAAAGGTTGGACCAAAATTATCGACTATTGTTTCGCAAAACAATTTGAGATACCTAAAGGCAGTTGTTTTCCCAATACGGATCTAATCATTTGTGGAAACCGCTGGTACCCTGTTACATAGTATAAGGAAGGCCGCAATGTCCTTTTGTTCGGGACTAAAGCCTTGTACATGTCGTGCATCATAATGATAATTAAATAAAGGTTGTACCTGACAAAGCTCGGCAATAATTGCGTCAAGTTGCGGCCCATGCGGAATCGTCGCTGCAAATCCTCATCGGAATAGACACAATCATGCATCTTGTCGTGGTAAAAATGTCGATCTCGCCACGCCCATCTTCTATTCATAACTTCACGTGGCTCTAAAGGCTTTGGTATGATCCCGGTTTGTAATTGCAACATAAAATTTCGCCTCCTTCTATCTTGAATTGCATCTTCATCTATTTGACGCAAAATCTCCATATGTATTTCTTCCTCTTCTTCATACAAGATTTCATCCATCTCCATATCTGCCTCAGAAGAACCAAATCAGGATTCATGGTTGAAAAATCGAAAGCGATTGAAATTAGGAAAAGATTTATCGGATTAAAGATTGTCGTGAATTTTTGAGATGATATTTGATGATGCATGATTTCCGTATCAGTCGATACGTATTGGTGTTTGACTCGAACTGAATCAGATACCAGATTGTTTATATTTTGCTTTTTTTATTTTTCTGGGTCCGGCTTGATATATACAATTAATTCAGAAGTAATTGAGTCTATCTAACTGAACTGAAGTAAAAGGAAAAACTTCTACAGTTCTACTACTAATAATTTTGAACCAGATACGATAAATACATTTCATATATAATTAGTGAGATTCAGACGAATCAGATTCTTCGTACGATTCGATTGACATAACCAGCATGACTACTTGGATCTAATTTTTAGCAAAACATTTTGGCATCATTTTTCTAGAAGGGTACTTGTGATCCCTAGCCACCGAACTACTCATTTTAAAAGGAATCAAAACATTATTAAGAGCAGTAGATTAGTGTAGACTAGAGTCCAAATGAACTGTGTACCTAAGAATATTTTGACTATAGGCTTACATACTTTTTTTAAGCTATATGGTACTACAAAGTTCAACCAAAGAAATTCTGTCTCATTTCTATGTGATTGAATTTTAAAACACTTGAACCCCCAAAAAGGTTAAATTTGACTAATTCATCCGTGATGAGATCCCATTTGCACGTGATTGACGATGCCATGGGCCAATGAATATCATGCCTGCTCTCTCGCTCTTGACTTGAGTGATCTTTTTATTTACTCTCTATTAGAATGGTAAAATTGTTGAATATCGATATTTTGGTCGTGAAATCTGCATCATTCCGCACAACTAAGTGTAACTAAGATTACAACAAATGATATACAAACCTAACGAGGGGCGGTGTTTCATGCTGCTGATTCATCTATGTGTGTGAACAATAAATATGGTGGGGCAGATACAGAATGTACGCACTTTTTAGGGCAATAATATAATAGATGATGGATGGAGAAGAGGATAAGTGGGATATTATTCAGTTGGGATCAGCCTTCAACTTCATGTGATTTATAGTTGTGAACCCCATATTTGGTACACCAAATGGATTATGATAATAAGGGTAGGTAGGTGGAAATTGTTTTCTATACTATATTCGCCTTTGTGACTTCACTAAGGGCGTCAGTGAAACAAGAAAGAGTGAAGGACAAGAGATTCTCTTTTTGGCTTTTTTGAAGGTACAAGGAAATACTCGAATGTGAAAGGCAGTAAAGAAACAGTAGGAAACACCAAGTATCTGAGTACAACCTTTTAGATCAAGAAAAAGGGGATTGCATTAAGAAGAGAAATATACAAGTATGCAGGCAATAGGAAAACACACAAAACTGCGCAAAAGTGGGAAGAAAACAAAAAACTAAATAGAGGCCTTGTCTAAGTTAAAGGCGACAAAGAGGAGGTTCTAGGGGAAGAGACCAGGCCAAAATTAGTGTCTTTAACTTCAACAGCCGCCGGTTGAGGGGAACTGCACTTTTCTTCAAAAATTATGGGATTCCGCAGTAACCAAAGACCAAAGATACCAAATTATAGCATGAAGAATCAGATGCCAAATTGTTTTGCCGGGACCATCAATTCCATTAGAAGACCAAGAACAGGACAGGGGATTAATATGCCAAACTGCGGTTGAGAGGGGGCACTTCAAAAATAAGTGTGCCGCTAATTCAGTGCAGCAATTGCAGAGAAAGGACCTACTAGCCCCGTTGTTGAATGTTCAAATGCGTCAGTATTTTCTCCCAGGCTACTGACCAGAAGAAGAAGCATATCTTAGGAAGGATAGCATGCTTCCAGAACATGCACAATTTTACAAGCCTCAAAACAACAGGAATACAAATACAGAAATCTAGGTGTTTCCAATTTCTTCGAAACCTTACTGAGACGGACTAAACTTCGGTTTTTGGCACAAAAATAAGCATGCCTGGTATCTTAGTGAATAATCGAATAATCAAGGGTTAAATTTTCATCCACCACCCAAATTTATTTGACCCGTAAATTACTAGCATGTTCTCTTTATCACCTTCCATCCATAATAGGTGCACGTTCTCAGGCTTGGTGACTCTACAGTGCTCTTGTGATTCCACTAGAATGTGGTACATCTATAAGGTGGATGCTTCTAATTGTTGCTTCCAACTCCTTGCATCAACTGCCGCCTGCAAGTAACACCACATCAAGTATAAACTTACTTTAGTATACATGGCTGACCATAAATTATAAGGACAATGTGTAGTTGGAAAATCAAAAACAAAGAAGCATAAACAAATCCATATCAAAGATGTACCTGGAATGCTTTATCCCTCCATTGGAATGAACAACCACGAGACTCAATATGTTCAATCAAAGGCTGAGAGAGTGAGGATTTAAAGGATGTATGGAGTTTCACTTTTCTGAGTCCCCTACATGACACCAAGGCAGCTATCAAGCCATTCACAGTCAAGCCCTCCACGTGTAATATAGTCACAACCTGTAAGCAGCTGATACTAGCTAGTGCTAAGAGGCCGACATCAGTTACAGAACAATATGACAAATTTATCTGCACCAGATAAAATTGATCATTAGCTAGAGAACTAAAGGAAAGTTCTCAGCACATAAAAATCAAAGACTAAAAGAGCAGACACTAGGGAATAGCTACCTCGCTTACCTGTTTCAGGCTTTGGGAAAAATGAGCAAGTAGAGCCATTCCGGAATCGTTAATATTGAAGCAGCTTTTTATGTCCAGTTTGGTAAGTCGCTTACAACCCTGAGCAATGGCTGAGAAGCCCGTAGACGAAATACTAGGACATCCTCGTATTTCTAGAGTATTTATCTTTGTGCATTTTGACAAAGATAAAAGAGAAATATCAGTGATATCCCTAGAATATGCCAAATTAATTATCTCTAAATTGGGACATCCACCAGCAATTGCTGCAATCCCCAAATCAGTTATCGACGGGGACCTATATCAAAACAGAACAAGAAGAACAGTAAGGTCAGAATGTACTCTCCTCAATTTATATAGTATCACAAGAAAATTGAAATGACATGAGATTCATACGGTGAGAAATCACAAACCTGTACAGGTCGAGCTCAACCAATTTAGGACAATGCATGCCTACATGGATAAGCCCCTCATCGGTTATGTTTAAGCAAATACCTATTCTAAGAACAGAAAGCCTAGAACCTCTAGATATAGATTTCAACCCTGCATAGCAAATAAAAATGAGTAAAAAAATAACATTGTGCTGTCACAGAAAAGGAACTGTTTGGAGCAAGTTTAAAACCTTCATCATCGACTTCAGTATCTGTAAAATCCAGCTCCTCCAAGAAAAGACATTTCTTCCCAATGGAGATGAAAGCTTCCTTCGAGACCAGGCTACAAGATTCCATCCTAAGGGAAGTAAGTGAGTTGCATGAATCTGTGATGCTATCCATAGAAAGATGAGTTATCTCACGACAGCATGAAATGTCTATCCTTTTCAACTCTTTGTGCCTCGCCACAAGTAAAGACAGACCATCATCCAGCACTCCTACACACTTGCTTAAGCTTAGGTCCCTTAGTGATATGCACCAATCTCCAATAGTCTTCAGGGCTGAAGATGTAACCTGACAACCATCCAATTTGACAGACTGCAACATTGGAAGCCTTTGCATGCAATCAGTCAGAGAAACTGTGACCTACACCAACACCAGTGTTGAAAATATTAGCAGGGAGAATAACCTTTCCAACTTATCAAGAAATTCAATACAAGTGCTGTTAACTTACGGGAGATCCATATGCTATGATAAGCTGACGTAATGATGCAGCCCCATTTGTCACGGCAGAGAGACCAATATGTCTCACCTCCGGACAGTTCGATATATTCAGTGTCTGCAATGAACAATGTATCGCCAATTATGTCAATAGAATGATTTAAAGAACACCTACACATGATTGCTTGAATTTCTAAAAGACTAGAAGCCAAAAACAAATCATTCTCACAGCTGGCATAAAACCAAAATATACTGCGATACAAGCTTCAACTCCTCAGGTAATATTGTAATACCTCTAACGACATGCTTCCTTGTCTGATATTAGCAAGACCTTCATCATCAATAAAGCAACATCCCACAAGAGCCAAGCTTTTGAGATACGGTAGTTCAAATATTGCTGGAAGGCATTTGTTTGTTATCTGCAAAGTGATAACACAGCAACAAGATTGTGATAATCTACACAAATAGATAAGCTAATATTGTATCCATCTATATCATTATATGGTAACTTAACTGCCTCATTGACACATAAATAGAATACGCATTCACGAGTGCGCACAACCTAGTATCATTCTGCGCATAACACAAAACAAAAAACCAGATAGCCTAGTAGTTCATCATATCCAACTGACCTGTGCATATCACCCCAATATGATGAAACTTAACCCAATTCAAATCCTTTAACATTGCAACTTTATTGCCTTATTGACACATAAATAACACACACATCACCAATGCCCACACCTAGTAGAAAGCCTAGTTGGAAATGAGCCTAGGCACTTCACCCGCCCCAATATGATGAAACCTACCATTTCAGCCTTCAATATGATAGCTTTGTTGCCTAAACACAATATAGCATGCACATTGCCCGCGCAACAACCTAGAATCATACAGCACCTAACTTAGAATAACTTATCAGGAAGCCTAGTTTTTCAACATAATCAATAAGGTAACTCCCAGACCGGCAATTTCAATGAAAGTTAACCTATTCAAATCCTTTAATGCGACAACTTTATCACCTAAGTGACACATAGATGGGCACTGCACTTGCACACAACCTAGTAATGATAAATCAAACAAACCATAGAGGGTGAAAGACAATGTTCTTAGCTCTTACCGGAATATAAGAAAGATCCAAGCTTTGCAGCTGTTTACATTTGACAGCAACCAAACCAACCCCCAAATCACTCAAACTAAAGCACCCTTTCAAATCAAGTAATTTCAGCTTCTTGCAACCAACAGCAATACAACCAATACCCATATCTGAAATCAAAACACATTTAGATAACCATAATTTCTCCAAATTCTTAGCTTCACTAATCACAGAAGCAGTAGAATCATTAAGATTAATCCCATTTGATAAGTCAATCTCAGTCAAAGACAAACAACGATTACTCACTAAACATGAAACCCCCAAATGTGTAAAAAACTTAGACCTTGACAAATTGATTGATTTCAAACCAATTGATGATGAAATCAAACAAAGGGTTTTGTCTGTAACTCTTGGGCATAATGAAAAATCAAGACTTGATACAAAAGGGTAACGGGTAAGGATTTTGTTCAGAAGCTCTGTTGAATATGGTTTTAAGGTTTTTCTGTGTTTTGATTCGAGGGAATAAAATGATTTACAGACTAGTGAGAATGATTTGAGATCTAGTGGAGACGATGAAAGGGAATCGAGGATTGTGAAGATGATTTCATCACTGAGGAATTCAAATGGTTTGAATCTTTCCATTTCCGAAGAAACAAACAGAGTATTGAATGAACAAATTTGAGAGCTTGTTTATGGATTGTTAGATTTGGATGAGATTTGGGGGTTTTAAGAAAGCTGAAGTTTTAGTGGAGAAATGCCTGTCTGTTGATAACAAGGAGTGATTATACAGTACAAGCACCTCCTGAGGGAGAGGTAGATGATGGTAATTGTTCAGGTGGACTTACCGTTTTGCCCTTTTTGTTAGGAGGATAATGACTTAAGTTACCCTTACAGCATGTTCGTTTCAAATAATTGGATTCCAGAGAATCCAATTCTTAGGGAATGCACCCAATTCCTTGAAACGAATGATGCAAATGAATTTTTTGTAATTAAGAATTTTAATTCCTAGGAATCCAATTCCCTCCAAAATGGTAGAATTCCATTGCATTGGTACAATAGTGCAATGGAATTGGATTCCGGGGTAAAAACAAAGATAATTGAATTACTTCAACCGAACATGAATTATTAGGATTTGAATTGCATTCCTTGGAATCCAATTCCAAGAATTGGATTACCCCATAATTGAATTCTTAGGTTTCCAATTCTCCCAACCGAACGGGTTATTAAAGTCAACTTCCCCGGGTTGTTGGCAATTAACAGGGTTTAGTTTATGGGAGTAACCTGCGGTGCTAAACATCACTGTTTTTTTTTTTGGTAACCTACGATGTTTGTGTATTTGGTGACCTAGCAAACCACGAGTCTCTAGATCATGGCATTCATTCCAGAAAATTATCATTTTATAGGATTTCGGATGTGTAAGTGGTAAATAGCGTAGAACAGGAATACAAAAATTGATAAAATTGCGTATATTTTGAATTTTCTAACTATCATTGTTTTGACTGGCCGATAAAATTTATGCATTTGAAAACTACAATAAAATAAATTAATAATAATAATTTGTAAAGCAAAAACGAAAAACAAAAAACATCTATTTTCGTAACTGAGTAAACAAACAAAGCTTAACAAAAATGAAAAAAGATTTGTTAGTCAGGATTGCAGGACGGGAGTCTTAGCTAATGATATGTCAGCTTGGGAAGTTGACATCCCTAACACCTCGTTTGTTTGCAGCTGACTCGGCTTCTGGGTCTGAGTCAACCCCTGACTCGCGCCGAGTCAGTAATCAGAAGGTTTGTTTTGTATTTTGAGTCAGATCTGACTCGACCTCTGACTCAGATCTAACCTCTGACCCGGTCCCATTTGAATCAGGTAAAAAAATACTCGTGACTCATGGGACCAAACCACTGACTCACATATTTTTGAGTTAGTTGAGTCGGATATGACTCAAAACAAACATATTGAGTCGGATCCAGATGAGTTAGGTGATTTCACTCAGATCCAGATGACTCAGATGAGTCAGGAGTAAACAAACAAGGTGTAAAACCATGTCTGAATTCGAGAATTTGAAACTTCATTTCTATACCATTCCATCTAGGCCGCAATAGCCAACGCAATTTCTTGGATCTAAAACACTTGATCACTGCTACACAATCAGATTGAACAAGGACTATGATGTCTCCATAACGAAAACAAAGTAAGGGTACTTACGCCATTGACCCAGTGTGAGAAAAAGCTCAAAAGGGCAGTGTAGGAAACAATAAAAGTCACTGTCGACACAGAAAAAAAATATGGCAAGTCTTGGGGAAAGACTTAATTGAGGAAGGACAGATCTAACGTCCTTTTGACTTGTACGAACACATAAATACCTCGTCATCATCGTTGTTTATCACTTATCATCACCATAATTGTGGAGCTTAGTCCATTATTTTTTCTTTCAAAATGGCTCTTTCTCACTTGGTGAAGGTGTTTATTCTGGGAAGGTCATATCCAAGACCAGACTAAATTTGTACGAACAAAGAAAGAAAAAAACTCACTTGCAGCAGCGTCATTTGTGGGTTGCACTTGCACCTTCACCAGATAATAGAATTCGCATTATCTGTAGATAAGGTACTATATGGCCCGTACAGACACGCATTCCATGGACCAAGACAAGAGAATATACTCTTTTACCGTAATAAACAGTATTTGGGTCGTTATTTTTGGCGTGGTGGAGGATTTGAGTCCTAAGTTTGTCCACTTTAGTGTTTGGGTCGTTGACCCGTTAGTCAAACAAAGTCAACTAACAGTTTTGGTCAAGTTAACTTAGGTTAGTTGAATAGTTACAAATATTATGCCACTTAGGCTTGTCAATATATGTCCGATATCTGGAATCCGTTTCCGAGTATTCGAGATCCTATAGGATTTTATCCGTTTTATCGGATCGGATATTCTATCGGATATTTCTTCCTTAATATATCGGAATCGGATTAGGCTCCATCCGAATTGTTAATATCCGATATCCGATAGAACATGGATTTATTTGTGATTTACCCTAACCATATTTGTGATATACCCCAATATCCGATATCCGATAAAAATGTTCGATATCCGATATGAAATGTTTGAGAAATTAAACTTAAATTTCAATTATGAACATGTTCTAAAGGGTTTTTAACATTTTTTTTTCATAACCGGATATTGTCGGATATTTATCCGATATCCGATAGCTTAACATATCGGAATCGATATCTGATTTTGATATCCTATAGGATATTATCGGATATCGAATATCCGATAGTGCTTAACCTGTCGGATATCGGATTCCTTAATATGTGACGGATATTCTTCCATTGACGGGCCTAATGCCACTCCATTAAATGTTGTAAACGGTGACATATATGAGCTTCATATGAACAAAGCGATTCCAGATTAAAAACAGAGAACACACAATTTGGCGAATTGCGATCTAATGGATGAGAAAACACCATAAAATTTCAAGTAATTACACCCTAGGTAACTCAATTAGCATAAAATCCGCACCATTAAAACTACTTGCAGCACCTTTGGTCGAAGTAAACCAGACACAACTAATTCCACCACCACACCATGGGAACGATTAGAAGGTGGACTATGAAAATTGCTACTCTGAGAATCGCCACTACCGAACCCACTTATACCACGACCACCACCTTGGGCATGATTAGAAGACTGTAAAAATTGTTAGTCGGACCACCACGATTAGTGCTAACAATCACCGCCATGAAAATAACCCCCACGCTGTTAGTATGATCGGAATGATGAGGAGGAGGACTATGGAGATCGGTACAGCGACCACCACTACCACCGCCAGAAAACTCAGGGTTTTTTTCCCGTTAGGGTTCTTATTTTGGTTTAGAAGATGCTGGGATTCTTCCGTCGATCATATCTGATTCTTCTCCTCCGTATCCATATATCCAAAGATTAATCATCACAGGGATATCAAATCCAAAGATTACTCATAACATGGATATCAGAATTGAATATTAACATAATTAGAAATTCGTTGAACGCTAAATTTAGAACAACAAAAGATTTTGAGATTTCCAAGTTTAATACCCTTGAGAGTTCAGAGAGACGTGAAAAAACAAGAAATTGCGAGAGAGATTCACGAGGATATTCATCAAAGTGAGTTTGCCACGTTGAAGAACTAAAATCGACGGAAGCTAACAGTTTGACCACCATATCTAGTTGACTAACGGGTCCACGACCCAAAGACTAAATTGTACCAATATTTACGACCCAAACACTAATTAACTCAATAAACAATCATCAACTTGTAAACATATTTCTTGGTTTGTTGATAATCTGCAAGTTGGAGGATTAATCTAACAAGTTCATAGTCAAATTTTGCCGGCCAAGTTGCCTAATCTAATTACTTGAGGAAGGACAGATCTGTACGAACATTGTTCTTGTTATTATAATGCCGGCACAATAAGTGGCCAGAAAAGTCTATGGTTATCACGTTATCATATCATCGATCGTCCACAGATAAACACCATTTAGTCCACAGATAAAACCATTATTAATTGGATTAGCACTTGACCCTGTTATGATTAGGTAAAATACTATTATTAATGCAACAACTATGAATCTAAGCACATGGCTACTGTCAACTAAGCTTACAATTTTCATAAACAAAGGAAGAAGAAAGAAATGGAGATGGTTATCCACAGTGCCACCCACTGGACAAGCTCACCATTGCAAAAACTTTTGGAATGTCCTTTGCCATTTCTTTTGACAAAATCATTCATGCCTGAAATGTCGTTGGTGGCAACATTGCCGTCTCAAATGGTCCAATTTTTTTTTTTTGATGGGTAAGTTGGTTCAGCAGAAGTGGAGGTGCTTTAGTTTGGTAATGCATGGATACGATGTCTTTTTTCAGTTCGGGTGTAATTTTTTTATCTTAGACATCAATTCATTTACCATGGTTCGATTTTTTTTTCTCCTTTTTTTCTTTTCTAATAGCATATAACGGTGGCGCCTAGACTACTTCTAAACATCCAGCTTCTAAGATATTACAACGGTTCCAACTTCTAACCTTAGCCTCAGCAGTTAGAGGGACTATTAGATCACTTGATGGTTCTCATGACATGGTCAAATACACTACACAAGAAATTAAGTGTGGCAAATCATGTAAATAGAAAGAATAAAGTGGACTAAAGCCTAATATTATATGGACTAAAGGTAAAAGATAGAGAATATGGTGGACTAATTACAAATATTTGAATTTTTTAGTGAGCTAAACCTGAGAATAGAGAGAACTAAATTTCAAATATTGAATGGACTAAAGAAAAATATGTTAAAAGCCGAGGCCTAGTTTCATATTTTAGGATTTTTGTTTTGGGAGTGGGCTGGGCCACAGCTGGATCTAGTCCCTCCATAGTTCCACCACTGGACTACTTCTGCTGTAAGATTTCAATTTGTAAGCTAAGTTTGAAACTGTTATGTCTCTTACTTTGCAAATCGAGTTAAGCTTGTTTAAGTAGCTTGAGTTTGCCAGGTCTAAGTGGCAACCTATCTTAGTGGCAATCTGAAAGACCGTTCGGAACGGTAGGTAGAATACACACACGTTACAACTGGTAATAACTATAATAAGCTACGGGTTACCAACTATTATACTAACACATCCATTGAATAAGATAGGGGAACCTCTTCTCCTACCGGGTACATGACAACTAATCATCCACACCCGTTAGCACCACTTTCGAGTGGCAACCCGGAAGATAGTCTGGGACGGTATGCAACTGGATTTTGTTCCACACAGTACTACAAAAAGAAGTGGGTTGTCGTGTTATACATGTGCCAAATTTTGGCACAAACCTCGTGAACCTTAGTGATTCCTGAGTGTGTAGTATGGGACGCCTGCATAGGATACCTTGTTGAGATATCCTTTGGCTTTTCCAAATCGATATTTTATCTAATGTTGTGGACTCTTTTTGGATTCCTGAGCATGCAGTATGGGACGTTTTCTCAGGAGGTCCTAATTGATGTTCCATGAGAAATTGAAAAAACATTGTGTGAAATCTGAGCATCTTGGTATGAGACATTATGCTCAGCAATCCAAACCGAAGAGTTTCTCCACAGTAGTTTTTGTTTTGAATTTTAGGAACAAAATTCTTTAAAGGAGTAAATAGTGTCCTTATGAAAACATGGGGGTACCAAAATACACTACCAACTTTTTCTTAAGCAATCTGGATGGACAAACTCAGTACAACTCCGAGAGTTCAACTCAATCGAGGAATAATATCTAGAGTTATCTCTCTCTCTCTCTTGCAATTAGAACGTTTACAGAATCGAATCCGTGAACCTAATTACAAATAGATTACTTGGACGGTACCAAAGTCCAATGTCCAAGAATCAATCAAGTCATATCCAACAAACTAGGTCGGATGTATCTACTATGATTGATTAACGCACAACCTGTGATATTTATAAAGATAAACAATATAATGCGGAAAAAGAAATAACACAGACACCAGAAGTTTTGTTAACGAGGAAACCACAAATGTAAAAAAACCCCGGGACCTAGTCCAGATTGAACACCAAACTGTATTAAGCCGCTACAGACATTAACCTACTACCAATTAACTTCGGGATGGAATGTAGTTGAGTCCTAATCGAGTCTCCCACTGATTAAGGTACAGTCGTGCTCCTTATGCCTCTTGAATCCCAGCAGGACGCCGCGCAATTGATTCCCTTAGCTGACGTCACACCAACTAAGAGTTGTTTCAACTCAATTGAAGACTTTAAACCAATATGCCTCGCACAAATTAAGCCTATATATGATTTCCTTTACGATCAAAAAGATTTTGATCAAGGTGGTTTAAAAATCGATAGCAATAGACAGAGTCTAGATAACCTTAAAATCCTGACTAATGCAACTCGAAGTGCAGCCTAGATTATTATTCGCCTCACAAGTATAAAACTTGTGGAATCAACAAAGTTTGAGACGAAGAGAAATTTGATGATTTCTATCTATCTTGATCAAGTGAGCAGCTCAAAAATCGATCAAGATAAGGATACTCGAGTTATCAAGAAAAGATATCTGGACCTGGCTTCACGAATACCTAAGAAGTCTTTGTAGTCGCTAAACCCTAAAAGGATTAGGAAGAGGACGAATCTAGTTACAACTAAGAGACACCAAAAAGTAGTGTCAGTATTCAAAGAAGTTGCTTGCAGTTCCCCTTTTATAGATATTCAAAGCATAGGTTGCTTTAGGTTTAAGCTAATAAGATAGCTTTGGAACCAAGCAACCAATATCCACCGTTAGATGAATATTTAAATCTGATTTACAAAGACAAGATATACACTTTGGTTAGGTGAAGCCGTAATCGAACAGTGTATAAAGAATATGTTGAAGGTGGTTAATCGAAACTAGCCGATTTGAACTTAAAAGCTTAATATTCATTTTTATGAACACTTAAGATAATAACTTTGAGTCACAATCATGTGATCAAATAAGTCTAGTGTTTTTATAGAATTGATCAAATGATAATTATCTCTTAGAAATAATTTAATCGCACTTGAAAATAATCGACATGGTTAGTAGGTGTACAAAGTACAAATATCATAGCCCTTTCGTAAGTCAGGTCAGTCACAGTACGTGTCCGATTTGTAAGCTAATAAGCCAAACCAAGTTCCGGGGTTCACAGAACTATTTAGGTATGCGTACAAGTATGGATACTTTAAGACAATGTCCGGTTCCGGAGTCCACAGAACTATTATGGTACGTGTACCGGTTTGGATACACAATCGAGTTCCGGAACACAAAAATTTTCTGGTACGTGTACCGATATGGATACTAACCCAGTTCCGTGACCATAGTTCCTTTACGGTTTGCATACGGGTATGCGTACCGATCTGGTTCACGAGATAAACAGATTTTTACATGATGTGCATAAGGATATGCGTACCACAAATATGCAAGTCGACATATAGATACTCCGCTACGTGTACAAGTACATGTAATACGACTTCAGACTTATAACAGTTTTCCTAGTTTGGAAGACTGATAACACTGTCTTGTATCCGAATCTATATTAGTTCTATATTTCTCTCTAAATCGATTTGAAATATTCCCGAATAACATCAATGACACATATCACTGTCTTCCATGCTATTTTCGAATGATAAAACTTGAATCATGATTTTGATTGCGAATAATAAAACCGAAATCCATCAAGTACGAACAAATGTTCAATAAGCTTAGTCATTAAATTTAGAGAACTAATTATCAAGATAAACTTGACTCAAAATTCTTGTATATGCATAATAGCTTAATTAGTTATGCGACATCGTCTCAATGATAGAAAAGTGAATATAACTTGAGAAATAGGTGGTTCAATCTTCACTTACCTTTTGTTGATGAAGTTCTCCAAAAGCTTCGGTTGATCTTCTCCTTCAAACGGTAGAACGCAATGATGACTGCCGTGATCCACTGTTTCTCAGCTACATTTCTATCCTACTATGAGAGTTAACTAATTGTAGACTAGAAATCAAGATATAGTTTTGACAACTAAATTTGACAACAAGCTTGAGATAGCAACACTTGTGAGTTCGACCGAGAAATGATCTAACACCATATTTGAGGAAGGACATATGTCACAGATCTAACGTCCTTTGACTTGTACGAACACGTAAATACCTCGTCATCATCATTGTTTATCACTTATCATCACCATAATTATTAGGGATGTACATGGTAACGGTTGTTGATACATGAAAAATGGTACTCCTTAACGGGTTCAGGGTGCCCCTAGGAAGGGAGGTGAACCTAGTATGAGAAGTGGGGACTTGGGGAGTGGTCTCAAGTCCAATAAGAAAATACCCATGAGATAGGAGGGATAAAGGAGGAATTAACAAATAAGGAAGAGGTTATATTAAGGAATGGCATTAGGAGTAATTAAGGAGGTCTAGGACATGTGTCATGATGTCATAAAAGGAGGGACTTTTGGGAAAGTCTATATAAAGAAGAACAAGATACAATGGAAAGGAAACTCTCTCTCTTACTATTCTTGGTAAAGTGAGATCACTTGGTGTAGCTAGGACGGGTAGAACCAAAACTAAATTCACCCCTCAACAACTGTTATCTGATAAAATCGATCAGAACCAAACTGTTTAGAAGAAAACCGAACCGAGCCATTTAATAATGGTTGGTTTTGGTTCAAAAAGATAAAAACCGAGAATAACGGTTTCGGTTTTAGTTTGATGTAAAAACCAAGCCGAATACCGACGGTAAAACCTATTAGCTTTGATGTAATTAATATCAACCATTAAAGCTAACTTAGATTAGCTATATTTAATTTTATCCGTAGATTTAAACTTATATGTCTATATTTAAATTTATTTAATTTTAATAAGTAATTTTATGTGTAACTATATTTTAATCTTTCATTGATTTTGTGTATTTTGTTTTTTTGACTGTCAATTACTTGAAACTGACAAAATTATGGTAAAACCAAAACCGAATGGTAAAACCGGAATCCAACAGTTAAACTAAAAACCGACACCGTTGGTTAGTGGCCTGGTTTTGGTTTGGAAAATCAAAAACCGGGAGTAATGGTTTTGATTTTGGTTTGAACAAAAACCGAACCGAAATCAACCATTTACACCCCTAATAATTATAGAGCTTTGTCTGATAAATATTCCATTATTTTTCTTTTAAATGGCTCTTTCTCACTTGGTGGAGGTGTTTATTCGGGAAAGGTCATATCCAAACAGGGACGGACCCCACTCCCCCCACCAAAATTTGATTTTGATTAAGAATGTCCATGGGTTTTATGTAGCTTGAAGTATTGTGGGTGCAAATATTAATAGTAGAATTGGAATTTGTATAACGAATGTGTAAACCGATCATTTAAATTCTATTTATTATTTTCTACCTAACAAACTCTCTATGTGTAAAAATTTTTCGCCAAAATTGATGTATTCAGAGTGAGATTCATGGTGGTGTCGTGAAAATGTAAAGCTTTTTTATCATGTGAACCTCCACACTGATCAATTTTTTCTTTTGTGAATATCAGAGCAATTTTTTTCGACCTCATAGCACATAAGTCCTTGCTCCGTCCCTGTATCCAAGACCAGACCACATTTGTACGAACAAAGGAAAAAGTCTCACTTGCAGCAGCGTCATTCGTGGATTGCAGTTGCACCTTCACCATATAAAAGAATTCCCATAGTTTTTTTTTTTTTTTTTTTAGAAACATTTATTCAATTATATAACCAAATTGTTAAGATTACAAGATGTTTAAGAGACAGAAATGTAAGATATTTCATTACTTTTTTCAACAAACAGAAATCGCCTAATAATTTCTGGAATTTGCACCCACGTTTATTGAAAAAAATTAGATAGTCTAGCCTTCTTTGCGAGAAGATCCGCTGAATTTTTACCAATTTCGATGAATGAAATGGAAACCCAAAGAATACCCATAGTTTACTCTGAATTGTCTGTCGTTAAGGTACTATATAGCCCGTACAGACACGCACTCCATGGACCAAGACAAGAGAAACAATCATGCATGCAAACATATTTCCTTGGTTTGTTTGATAATCTGTAAATTTATGAGGATTGGATTAATCTATTAAGTTCATAGTCAAATTCCACTGGCCAAGTTGCATATTCTAATGGGGAAGAAGAGTGAGTTACTTGAGGAAGGACAGAGCTTGTAGGAACATTTTTTTTCTTCTTGTTATTATAGTGCCGGCACAATAAGTGGCCAGAAAAGTCCATCGTTATCACGTTATCATATCATCGATCGTCCACAGATAAACACCATTTAGTCCACAGATAAAACCATTATTAATTGGATTAGCACCTGATCCCTGTTATGATTAGGTAAAGTTCTATTATTAATGCAACAACTGTGAATCAATGCACATGGCCACTGTCAACTCATCTTACAATTTTCGTTAACGAAGGAAAAAAAGAAAGCGCTGGAGATGGTTGTCCACAGTGCCACCCACTGGACAAGCTCACCATTACAAAAACTTTTCGAATGTCCTTTTGCCATTTCTTTTGAGAAAATCAATCATGCCTGGATTTTTTTTTTTCTGGCAACATTGCCAGCTCAAATGGTCCAAATATGATTGGTAAGCTGTCTCAGCAGAAGTAGAGGAGCTTGAGTTCGGTATTCCCTGGGGATTATTTTTTTGAAGCACTAATGGATTCAGTGGCTGACCTAGGAATTTATTTCACACGGATCAAAGCATTAACGAAAAATGCGACAATGCGGCCGAAGGCTGCTCGAAAATTTTGGACCTTCTGTAAGTTTCACCGGTTCTATGAGGGACACTCACAACTGTCTTCCCAATTCCTTATATAATTCAAGAATTCGATCAAAGTATGCTTTTTTTAAAACAAATACTAATAATTATGCAACTCAAAACTAAAATCCAACTAGTGACTTGTTTTCGATCCATGTAGCAAGGCAAATCACAAAACTGTCTATCTATCCAAAAGAATTACCAGTTGAGAACCCTAGAATAGTACATAACATAAGTCATCAAATACTTACATAGTAAAAGCCAGCAACAGTTTGGTTGTATAAATGTTAACTACCTGATACTCACTCATCAAAATACCCTTCGGGACCAACGAATATGTATGTTTACTTCCCTTATTTTTCTCCCATCATATTTCTTTCGGAATAAAATCTACTCACTGGGGTCAACACCTGAACATCTAGTGGGGTCAGCACAAGATTCTTACCATCCAGCAGCCTGAAGACTAAATTTCAGTGGGGTCTGTTGACCCCACTTGACCCGTTGTGCGTCCGCCACTGAATGAATTCGATGATTTTTTTTAGTTCCGGTGCAATTTTTTTTTTTTTTTTTTTTTTTTTTTTGCGATTTTAATTCATATATTTGTCATGGTTGATATTTTTTGATAATATAGAATAGTGATCCCTAATTAAACTACTTCTCAATGTCCATTTATTTAAGCTCAAAACTGCTAAATGAACATACCTCCACAAGCAATATAAAAAACAGTAGAAAATTGTGAGCCAAAATTTTGAAATGAGGTTTTACATGTCTTTTTTGTTTTGTTTTCCGGATGTCCGTCTAGAATTGTTTTTTTAAAAACTATTATAAGGTTCTAACCTTGACCACCGTAGTAGGAGGGAGCATGAAAACCATCAGACAAATTGATGGTTCTCATACCATATGGCACGATTGAATACACTACTATAAATTAGGCAGGGTAGATTTTGTAAAGAAAAAGAATAAAGTGAATAAAACCTAATATGCAGCTTAATAGAAGAAAGAAGAAAAAATGAAAAAAACCTCTCTCCAAAAACCTCACTCCAAAAACCTAAAAAGCAATAAGAGAAACCCAAAAACTAAGTTGCCGCCGGCTCAGATGTTGCTCCATGGAGTAAGATCTGAGCCGACTAACACCAAATCACCCTTTCATCTTTTGTTACAAACTCTCTTATCTTTTTTTTTTTTCTTTTTCTCGCTTTAATATTTTATTTTCCTGGTTTTAAATTTAGTTCACTTTATTCTTGTTTAGCCCACTATATAATTCAAACTTTTTTTATTAGGCCACCATTTTTTATATATTTTACCTTCTTGTGAGGTGTGTTCTATCTTTTCCTTACTTTAGATTTTCAGTAATAGTTGTAAACTTCTTTAATTCCTTTTGTTTTTGGGTTTTCCTGGTTTGAGGGTTTTGTTTGTTGTTCTCTTCAATATTTGAAGAGTCTGTTCATTTTGAAACTCATGTTTCGTTATGGGGAAGATTCACCGACAACAACAACAAGAACCAAAACATCTTTAGCTATGGAAACCAAGGTAGCAGCAAATAGATCAAGATCAGCAACAACTTCATCAACTCAAAATGTTACATAAACTCCATTGCCGAGTCAGGCCGATTCATCCCGATTCAGGCGATTAAAGACCGATTCAGAAGACGTAAGTTACTCAAGACACTGTTACAAATCTATCAAAAAGTAAAGCATTTACTCGTTATTTGGTCCTTTATAACAGATCTATCAATAAAATCACACAAATAATGATAAATGATTTTTGATTTAGGTTATCAAAAAAATCATTTTGAGTAGCGACGCAAATTACGTAATCAAAATGATTTGAATCAAAACCATCTAGGTTATTAAAAAAAGTCGAAACTGTATTTAAATAAAAAACTCGAATTTGAATTTCAGTAGCAGGTTAACAGTCGGTATTGTTGAGACTCTTAGGGCCTCTCCACTCATTGCCAATTGGTTTTGAGTTGGATGCACGTATTAGTCCCACATTGTCTGGGCAATCTAAGATCCCGCGGTTTATAATCCTTAGGGTCTCTCCACTCATTGCCAATTGGTTTTGAGTTGGATGCCCATATTCTAACTTGGTATCAGAGCAGGCTATTTGCGACGAGTCATTAGACCGCGCCTTTACTCCGCGTCACCCGATTTAATTGTTCCACGTGTTAGACCCAACGAGGCTACACGTGAGGGGGCGTGTTGAGACTCTTAGGGTCTCACCACTCATTTCCAATTGGTTTTGAGTTGGATGCCCGTATTCTAACATGGTATCAGAGCAGGTTATTTGCGACGAGTCATTTGACCACGCCTTTACTCCGCATCACCCGAATTATTGTCCACGTGTTAGACCCAATGAGGCTACACGTGAGGGGGCGTGTTGAGATTATTAGTCCCACATTGTCTAGGCAATCTAAGATCCTGCGGTTTATAATCCTTAGGGCCTTTCCACTCATTGCCAATTGGTTTTGAGTTGAATGCCCATATTCTAACAAGTATTGTTTTGTTGGATGAATACAATATCGACAGTTCACTCAGTATTGTTTTGTCGGATGAATACAATACCGACAGTTCAGTAAATGCAAAATTTGATTGACCCAGTGTTTGAATTGGGATTTGGTTTTGGATTTTTTCATAGATAAAAGTTTGATTGTCTACAACAGGTTGCAATTAGGAGTCATTAAAATCAATTTAAGCACCTTCTTATATCACACAAATCTTCCAAAATCCTTCTTCTTTTTCATCTAATCAAAATATATTATTTGAAGTATCCCCACACATACTTGGATATATATATATATATATTTTTGAGTATCCCCAGATATCCCCAATTGTGCCTTCTTCTTTTAGCTTCAAAGAAAATGGGCTTCGGATTTGAGGAGAAGGCTTGAGGCGTGTCGGGTTGGCAGAATAAGTGGGTTCAAGGTTTCCGGGTTGGGTTCAAGAAGTTGATCTGAAAAACGAAGCGGAGGGCATGAACTGCCGGAGGAATATGGGATTTATGACTATGACCATGAGGATCCTCTGATCTTAACTCTTGATGATGATCATGATTATCATGAATTTCAGTGCGGCCACTTAAAATGATGTAAAGGTTCTTGTCTTGAATTTTTTGCCCGAATGTCATCACTCATCACTGAAACTTGATCGGTCGGTAGCTAGGTTGGGATTTGAGTTCTCCTTTATCATCATCACAATCAATAGTTTCACATCCATAGCTTTGATAGGATGGATAGGATAATCATTTTTCATCAGATGTTCACATGCCTTTGGAAAGAATAATTTTTTAGATCTTAATTATTAAAGAAAACAGTTTCGCAAGTCATTCAACGCTTAAACGTGCTACAAAGTCTATGAGTCCGTACGTGGCACTAAGCACATGGTCTTCTCAAATTCTCCATTACTCTCCTCCCTTCACTCTGTGATTCAGAGTATATATCCCCCTCTCAGTTCCCCATTCTCTCTATTAAATTAATTAGTTGGGATGGTATGACACGACTTTGATGGCCGTCCCTTTAATGGTATTCATTTTTGTTCGTACCACCTTGATGACGGTGCCCCTTTGATGGTTTGGCACTTTGGCACCAAGGGTGGATTATCTTTCTAGCTAGCTTCTTTGATTTTAATTTAGTATATATATATACATAGTTAGCAACACCATGACATACACGAAAGAAACTTGATAATTGTCTTAAGGATCTACAATTGTTGCAGTAAATCGTGCTTATCATCCAAATGGAGTGGTGCAGTTGAAACAGACTAAAAAAGGAATCCATTACTGGGGCTTCAAATCCTTTGGGATTTGGCTAGATTTTTTTCCCTTGTGAAAAGATTACATATTTTCATCCAACCCATGGATGGCAGGATACAGATGACCCAATGGATTTTTTTATGACGAAACATTTAAATAAAAGGATAAAAAACTCACAATGTTTTAGAAGAATTAAAGATGAAACAAGGAAAGATAAGATGAAGGAGAGGAATAATCTTATTAGGAGATTAGGGTAGAAGCATTATATAGTTTCCTTTATATACAACCCTAGGAATCTAGTTGGACCGCACATCCATGGGCCGTAGGCCCTGTAACACTCCCCCTTGTGCGGTTAAATAACATATAGTTCTTCAAATGTCGTTCTCCTTGATGACTTGTGCCGAATTCAATTGCCTCATTAAAACTTTGAAAAGGAAAAACCCAGTGGGACAAAACCTTGGTACCACTCTTCACATGTAGTACTTCACATGTTGTCTCGTACTTTATATGTAGTTCATCACATGCAATACGATCTTCAAAGATCGACGAGTCTAAGTTAGTTTCCTCGTTAAAACTTCGCCAGGAAAACCTAGAGGGAGAAAAGGAGTACAATATTAAGCAAACTTAGAACATAGTTGGACTTGAATATGTTGCCTCATTAAAACCTTGACAAGGAAAAACCCAGTGGGACAAAACCTTGACGAAAGGAAAAGAGTACAACGTGACAGATGCAAGTAAAGGTGATCCGTTGCAGATGATCACTTTGCTCCGTTGATGTTGACTAGTTGCTTCACAACTCTTAAGGCAGAAAATCCTCGTGGTAAAGACAATAGCCTTAGCTGGGAAATTACATTCCTTGCGTTTTTTGTTGTCTTATTAAAAACCATGTCGAGTAACAAAAACCTGTGGGAAAAAGCAACATCGGTGAAGGAAAATAGTGCAACATACCATTAGATGCTCCCCCTAATGTCAGACAATTTTCATTAGTCTAATGCAGTCAAAAGGAGTTTATCACACTTTACTTTGGTGACTTGAATGTTTATAATACCATATTGTTGATTCTTGAAGTTACGTTGCTTAATAGAATATCGCGTTTCATTTCTCTGATTAAGATATTTTCAGTAATATCAACGCGATCTTTATGTCTTCAACGTTCAACATACTCGATGTTTTTAGTGTTGTCTCGTTAAAAACCTTGTCGAGTAACAAAACCCTTTGGGGAAAAAATATTCTCGTTCGAAGGGAAAAAGAGTACAACACAGCTTCAATTTCTAAGTAAAATATGTCGACATCATATCCTTAGACCCCCCCCCTGATGTCGGCATCTCCCCCTGATTACTTTCAGATTTATTCCAGACAGTTCCTTTAGTCATGTACTTTTCGAAACTGAATATCGGTAATGACTTATAAAATAGTCTATCATATCTCCCCCTGATTACTTTCGTTGGAGAAGAGATTATTGTTCCTTCATAATCAACAACTTTTGGATTGCACTTTCATTAGCATTCCTTTTTATGTCTTTGTAGGGATAAAACAAATTTATGTCAATGGTTACTTTTAAGTACATGATTACATTCACTATGCCATTCCAATGACGTTGCGTTGGCGCTGGGCAATATCTAGCTAACAAGTTCCCTGAGGATGCAAAATTTTATCGAGTACATTATTATACTAAGTACAACAATGCGTCTATTGTACTTAGATATGGGAATTTCATCTCCCGACACATCTTCGTCATCTTCTTTTAGACGAAATGGTCACTTACTTAAAACTTTAGAAAAATGCAAACTGGTGGGATAATATACCACAAGCTCAATATTCGGTCGAGCTTTCCCCAGATTTGTCATCTCAAATTCGGATTTCAAATAGCTTTTAAGGTCTCTTATTACATCAAAAGTACCCATCATGTCTGTACCATCGACATATGTAGCTACAATTCCAAATCAAGAACTTTCTTGTGAATACGCAAGGAAAAATAACTTACTTGTCTATCCCCTCCAAATCAAATAGTCACTTAGACGGGTATACCACATCCACCTGATTGCTTCAATCTATAAGTGAGCGTTATATCTAACTGTAAACGCACTCTGTGGTTTAGAGTCACTTGATTTGGGAAACAAAAGGTTATCAAGTACTTAGGAGAATGCCATAACGTTCATTACAAGAGAACAATTCCAGGGCTTTCTGAAAAACCTCGCGCCACAAGGCGAGTCTTGATACTTTGAGACTTCATTCTTCCCACTGTACTCTATGACAAATAATCATGTATGTCTCATAGGCTTTACACTTGGTTGGTTAGCACTAACACACCAAATACCCGTATATTCGCCAAAGAACTAAGTTCTACCTGGATTGCGTAGGCCAAATATGCTATTTATTTGAAATCAATCAAAATAAAGCATGGTTCGATCTCATTGTGCTCTACTTCTGGAGCAACTATTTATGGATTATATCACCATTGCGCACGCATGATCCTTCCATTAACTCATGTGCATACTCATAATCCGTCAAGATTTCATTGTTCTCTAGAATCATTAAAAACTTCGGAGGGTCCTCCAGTTTTGATTCATGGACATAGTCAGAGACAATCAAATGAGATGTTTTCATTAATGATACAAATTATCGGTTGTGCCTTACTCATCTACTTCCTTTCTAGGTGAGCATTGATCGAACCTGGTGGTCTTACCATCTTCCTTTATGGAGCCACGACCTCAACCACACTTCCACTAAGTGTAGTTTCAACACCTTAGTCTATGGTGTATATCCTTATTGAGGATTCGTAACCTTGCAGGTAGGTTTGCAGCTGGTATGTGTGATCTCATCACTTTAGCGACATCAGTGTACATTCTGAAAATCGATTATTCGTTGTCACTTCACATTTACATTTGTGGAGTACTAGTAGAATCAATAAGAGACACAGTGGGAACACAACACGAAAATTCTTGTCGTTCCCTTAGAAAATACTTTTTCTTATCTCCCCCTAACGACGGGAAGATTGTCTCATTAAAATGACAACCCGAAAATTTAGCGGTAAGAGATCTCCTGCCAAAGATTTTAAAAATGCGGATAATTGTTGAAAATTCTTGTCAAACATAGTCACTTAATCATTTTGATGACCCATCATAGTACGATGTGGAGTCGTAAGGGAACATATATAGTGCAACCAAAACCGCGTAATAAAAAAAAAAGGTCAGGCTTATATCCATTTACCAACTGGTACGCAAAGAATGGTTGACCAATTGTGGGTCTAAAACGAATAAGTGAAGATGCGTGTAATATTGCATATCCCCCAAGTAGTTAAAGGTAGATTTGTACGCATAAGCATGCCTTTGGCACCATCCGTAACCTTTGATGATAGCCTTTGCGAGACCATGGAGTATAGGATGCTCTACATTGATCCTATTAAACATGCAATAACCATCAAGTCATTTTGATGTGCACTAGCTAGCATTTTCAATGGGTGGTGAGCCCTTATATGTATTATATGTGCTAGTAGTTTTCCAAACGCAAAACTTCTTGGGACCTATAACTAGTTCAAAATGTCAAAACATTCACCAGAGCCATAAGTCACTTTAATGGTCCGCATTCTACATGAATATTTTTCTAAATTTCACCTCGTTTTCTTTCTAATATGTAATTTTTACCATTTGCATCTTAGGATGGTCTCGATTCTGTTTTACTTAATACTTTGTAAAAATGAGTGATATGATTTATTAGCTAAAAGCATAATGGGAAGGGGGGTTGTGTATCTAGTACTTTAGAAAACACTTATTGAGAGATATGCCGTCACTTCGCATTCTGTCAATCTTTTTCCCATTGTCTGGTCCACTCAAAACACAGTGATGTACGAAAAATCATGTCATAACCAAAGTGCCTTTATGGTTATGTCAAAGCATGTATGAGTCGATTCCTAACATTTCATCGTCGGAGTCAATATGGATTAAATAATCCAAATACTATAGTGATTTACATTTCACTAGATTGACTCATTAGTTTCTCTAAGATATATGTCCTTCCAAATATATTAGAGACTATAAAAGATGCAATCAATTACATTTTCATCATTGCGAGTTTCCATATGATATCCACTTGCATGGGTCTCTTTGGAATTTAACAAGGTGATTAGCTCTCGGTACATATAGACTTTTTTGACTTTTAATCTTTTTTCCATCTTGGAAACAAAATTTGAGCATTGCTTCACTCGATGATCCAATCATCGTAGTCACATTATAAAGAATTAGTTCAAAAACTAGTGTATATTCCTTAAATTAGTAGGTGAAAAACCACTATTAGTTAGACATTGAGTCTTGAGAGATTTAATAAGTGGTGTGGCCTTATTACGTAACAAAAGTCTGATTCAACTCAATTACTTTAGAGTGAATATATGTTACGTTTCATCTAGATATATCTCAAGTGCTTTAGAGAATTTATGTCTCGTGGGAATGATGTATTTTTCATCCCATAATCGCAGACATTTGATCTAATTCAATTAAATAATCAATTGGCCAGGCAAAGTTATTTTTGTCATTAAAGTTGATGTCTAAAGTATTACCTTCCTATGGAAATTGGTTACTACTATGGTACGTACCCGCATTGCATTGCTTGTACCAATACCGGTAAGAAGATTTATTCCCACCTCTTTGGTGAGAGCTAAAATTACATCTTAGCTTCATCCCATATTCAGTTGATACCTGTACTTTGGTGTCATTACTACCGTGGGGAAAAAAATACATCTTTGTTTCATGATATATATGTCCCTTTTCACATGCTTTATATGAGTCGGTACGTCTAACCCTCATTACTTTGGGGTTCTTTCCATTTTCAATTTTGCTACATTTAGCTTAAATTTGAGAAATTTCTTTATCTCAACAAGTCAAGAGAATCCCATTTTGCATGTCAACCACTTACTTTAGGTTGAATAGCTTACTAAAAAAAATAGTGGATCTCTTGTTTGCATACTTTAACATATACTGGTTCGTTAGTATTATGAATGAAGTAGAAAAAATGGAAGAAAAATAAATCCGACTCATGTCACTCTCTGTGAGTCCTTCGACAAATTTGAGATTAATGTGACATAACTTTGTTGAAGCTACTGATTATAATACAATAATCTAATAAGTGGATTTGGGAAAAATAAAATAAAATCGTGAGTGTTTAAATTTTCTTCGTAGCATAGAGACATATGATTTCACCTTTTAGACGGTACATTATCATTGGTAGAGAGTTTTATATGGGATATACACCTTTTCTCAATGATCGAGATCAACAATCATAATTTAAGTTGAACGCTAATATAGCATGGACTTACCTTAAGACAAAGATAAAAACAATGGAACTAGGTATGTTCTTAAATAAAATAAGTGAGCCCAATAATTAATCACTCTTACGTACCTCAAAGCTTTGGTTCCCACCATATATAGCCAAGACCAGAACCACATTGATCGCGCACGCCCCGGAACTAAGTTCGAATAAACAACAACTTTAATGAACCGGATCGTCAACAAATCGGGACAGGACGGGATAACCTGAACGGACCGGAACCAGACGGGATAACCTGAACGGACCGGAACCAAATCGGAACAGGACTGGCTCGGCTGGAACAAGACACGACCGGCTCGGCTCGGCTCGGCTCAAGCATGGATGAGCTGCAGGAGACGAATAGATTTTTTTCTTTTTTCTTTTCAGAGACCCCCGTATTCTCTTCCTCCTCGGAGAAACGCAAACAGACTCCACCGCAAATCCCAAAAATGACAAAAGACTGTGATTAACAAAAAGATTAAAGATTAATCAAAGTAATCCCACAAATTACAAATGATTAGTAAGATTAATTATTCAAAGTAATTCCTGATTATGATTAGTAACCTGATTACTCAAAGTCATGAACAGTACCCAAAAAAAAATTAAATCAAAATAATTCCTGATTACAAACGATTAATCAAAATAATCCCTAATTCCTAATTAAATCAATTTTCGCCGCAGATTTAATATACCCAATGTATATGCCAAAATCAAAAACAAGTGAAAAGAAAAAAATAACCCAACTTAGCTTATTTGAGTCCAGTGTCGATGGAAATCATCCATGTAGAAAAATAAAAATAAAATCAATCGATCCCATATAGCTCCGCGGTACAGCTCCCTGCATGATAACATGTTTTAGAAGAATTATAGATGAAACAAGTAAAGATAGGATGAAGGAGAGGAATAATCTTATTAGGAGATTAGGGTAGAAGCATTACATAGTTTCCTTTATATACAACTCTAGGAATCTAGTTGGACCGCACATCCATGAGCCGTAGGCCCTGTAACACACAAAAATTACTTGAATAATGACGGTAAAAAAAAGATTCAAATTTGCCTCTCAATCTCAAGCCCTAAAAGCTTGATGGAAGAAAATGGTGAGAAATAGGTTTACTATACAGTAGACTATTAAAAATACTAAATTAACCCCGTATTTTATGAAAAATCCCATAAATTTCCTTAATTACGGGTGCAGATATCCTCAATTTAAAATATCCTCATTTTTTTTTATAGGCTAAAGCCGGACCCAGGCCCCTACCCAAATTCAGCAAGTTGGACTAGCCCCACTGCTAGACCCAAAATCGCCAAACCCCTCTATACAACTAATTTAAATACAAACCTCTACCACGGTGGAGATTGAACCCCTGACTTCCTCCTTACTGGAGTTGATGGGATACCACTGAGCTATGCTCTTGGACCCATATCAAATGTTTATTTAAGGTTATTTCTGCACCCAATCCAAAAGCCGGTTGATCTCAAAAATCATATCTGCAACCGGTCCATTAGTAATATTAATTTTTGATTAATCTTAATCTATACAGTAATCATTATTAGTTTAGCTAATCACCATAATTAACATACTTTAGTCTGAAAATAATCGGATAAGGGGATATAAGAATTACTACTAATGACCTAGTGAAGCCTCCAAAGACCTATCCGGAAGCAACCCCATAATAAGATTCTAAAAAAGAGCTGTTTCTTTCGAAAAGAAAAGTTCAAAATAAAAGAGCTATAATGTTATATATATATATATATACTAAAGACACTGCCGACCTGGCTGGGAACAAATGGTGTCTATTTGGATGGTTCATAGGGGGGATTCATATATATCTCATTCTGGTAACCAACTCCCAAATATCTCAGTAGTGTTCGGAGTGTACACGACGGAAAAGATTTTGAACTCGCAGCGCGAGTTCAAAACTGAATTCGCAGTCTCATAGCCTTTAGATTTGCTAAGATATGACATCATCTAACTATGAACTTAGCTACAGTTAAATACCCGTATTTTGTGTAAAGTTAAATTGCCGTATCTATACTAAATATCACAGCAAATTCCAATACTCCTAACAGAATCCTTATTTTTGGTCCCGAGAGAGATCTTTCATATCTTTTTTTCGTTTTGGAAAACTTAGAATTTTATTCCAAGTATAAACCCTAAATAAGAACTTATGCTCGCAGAAAATCATAGCTTATGCTTGCAGAAATAAGATCACGAACACAAAGCATCTCAAGAAATGTATTTGCTAATATGTAGATGAAGATCTTGAAGAAGTGTCTCTATTTGGTTCAGATGTGCAAGAAATATCTCTCTTTGAAATTCTTGTTAGTACTGACTTAAAAGAGGTACCCCCATGCATGCCTTAGATGTTGATAACAATGAATCAATCTCCCTTGGAGTTTCAGTGCCAACTCCATTAAATCGCAGTACTATCTTTAAGCCGCTTAGTTGTTCAAAAAAATTCTAAGATCAAATTGGAGATTCTACCACCCCACTATGCCATAGATACTTTGCTACTATCCACAACTTCACTATGAGATTCAAACTGATTAACCTAATTCTCCAATTAAAATAAGCTTGACATATGGTTAATAACTATATGGTATATGAACCAACTATGATTCAAAGTCGCAACCCATTATATCAGCAGAAGTGTAAAATTAAACGAGGTAAAGAACTTCATGTACTGGATAACTTTCTATTGTACGTGTCTTGTTTTTTTTTTCTCTCCTTCAATTCTTTTATTCATGCAATCATATGTACCGGCTAATATGGATTCATGGAGTATGTATACAAAGAACTTGTTTGCATATCTTGGTGACAGAGCTAAAGATATAACAAGATGTTAAGAGGTATTAGTAAGTTCGCGCCAGGGATAAAGAAACAGATAAGTGAATATATGAAAATAAATTTAAAATACGGTAGTTACAGGTATCTAACTGTGGTTAAATTCACAGTTAGATGATGTCAGATCTTAGTAATCGGATGGCTATAGGGCTGCGAATTCGGTTTTGAACTCGCACTGCGGGTTCAAAATTGTTTCCGTACACGACCCAAAAGGTTTGGAATCATATTCAAAGTATCTACTATGTAGATTTGTTGACTTACCGAATTTCTTTCGCATGGTTTACTTCATTAAAACTTTTCATATATCTTTGGAGTCTTGGACTATGAACTCCCTCTAGGCCTCCCGAAGTTTGCTTCATGGTAGATGTAAAGATGTTTGGAACTAGGTTCATTATGCTGTGGTTTGACAGTTATGGAAGAAAAAGAATAATAATAGGGTCTTCCGAGCTCGTCATGAAGCAGTGGATTAAATAATTATATTTGTCAAACAAACGGTAGCTCTTTGGTGTTGGGATGAGGATTTTTTTGGGCACGTTAGTATTTCTCATATTTTGCGTGATAAGAAATGTTCTTCGTAATATCTAATTGTAAAAAAAATCAAAAAAAAAAAAAAAAAAAAAAAAAAATTGTAAAAGAACTATCCTTACATTTTGTCAGGAAATACTATGTTGACCGAAAATAAATCCCGAAATTTATCCTGCAACACACAAAATATTGGACCCACGTTTGCCATTACTAATCCCAATGCTGACAGCTTTTGTTTTGACCATCAGATCCCTTACCGGGATAAATCTCGGGAGCAATTGTCCGTGTGTAGCACTTCCCTATTTTGTAAGGCTAGCTCTTTTTCTTTAATATAACTATAGTCATTCATTTTGTTTTCTAAAAAAATAGTTCATTTTTTATTCCTGGTTTATGTTTTCTAAATTTTGATGCTTTATTTATTTATTTATTTTTGAGAAGCATGCATATTATTAAAAGAAGATTAGGTTAGAATTTGACGTGGGTATGTGATACCTACAGAGTCATGATAAAGGATTTGACTAATGAAAATCGGGATTGCCTGGTCCCACATTTTGGTTGATAAATTTCCCATTTGACTTCCATCTGCCGCATGATTGGCCAAACCATCTGCTGTTTGATTTCCTTCTCTGTAGTTGTGACGGATGGTCGACTGCGGAATCCGTCGTATCCTGTTCTTTATTTCCTCAATCACAAGTTTCATTTTTTTTTGTTTACTAAATTCCTCGTTGTTATCATTTTTTTCCTTTTTTAAATTTCAACCGATTCTAAAACAAGATTTCGCTCTACATTGAAATTTCTAGAATCCAGAAAATGACTAAGTTACCTTTTCTTTTCCTTTTTTTTTTTTCCTTCCTGAATTTTGTTTGAATCAATTAGTTAGTTTGAACCTAGATGATTACATGAGAAAAATAATTAGTCAAATCTTTTAAAACTTAAATCACCTAGTTATTAATTAGATACGTAGCTGACTGACTGTGGATGGTGTTTTTCAAGAATGAGGAGCTCAGCTACACTACGGGAAAAACATACTTTGACAACCCATGACAGGTGTTGTAGTAGACATACGACGACTCTATTCTATTTGGGTGGGTGGGTTGTAGAAGGTCCCCGATTTACTACGACTTCGAGCTAAGAGTCGTAAACGAAGTTGTGGTTCAAGTTTGGATTACCTTGTGGTTCAGTTGTGATTCTCTTTCGATTTTATTTTGGAAGCCTAACACAACTCTTATTTATATTGTAAGACTTTGATTGCACAACCTTTAATCCGTGTAGTAAAATTCTATAACACAACTTTCCTAGTGGTTGTGAATAGCACCATTACTACACTTGTTAGAATGGTTGAAAAATCTTGCACAACTCTTATTTATATTGTTATACTTTCTTTCACAACCTTTGCCTAGTATAATCATAATTTTGAATACAACATCCTTAAAGGTTGTAATATTTAAAGTAACAACTTCTGTTTTTAGTAGATGAATGTGTAACTACAACCTTTGTTTTGAGTTGTGTGCATAAAATTATTTTGAATTTTTTTTTTAGGGTTGAAACCAAATTGCCGAAAGTAATTCACATTCACATTAACCTGCTAGTGTAACATATTTACATTTATTCAATCAAGTTAACCTACCATTGTTAAACACACACGTTCAAAAAATGGCAGCGATATACATGCTTGTTACCAAAAGTTAAGTTTCATGAACTTTGAAGTCGGCCTGTAGACATGAGCATCATCCACATGATAACGGTGCTGGCTAGGGAGTTTTTGGGTGGTGCTGACAGGAGCTGCAATAGGTGCTTTAGCCCACATTTTCACATCTAGAGGATCAACAAAATCAGCAACGTGTAGCTTTCCACCATTGGTAGGCTATTGCAAATTATTTAAAGCATTTCGAGTCTCCGTGGCTTTTTTCACTGAAGAATACTGCAGAAAGATTCAAAAAGGTTAAGCAGAAGTGTAGGCACCACCAGCTTTCACTTTGCCGCAGTCTTTGCATCCCCAGATTCCAACAGCCTTCCGCTTCACAGCATACTGCGAGAGTACCAGAACAGATTCACTAACTCGATACTAGAAAGGCAGAAAAAAAGATACAGACAAACTGGTTTAAGAAAGCGAAAACAACTTTACCTTTCCACATAATTCACAAAAGTACTTGGTATGCTGACTGATTTCCATCTTCTTGATCTGCTTATGCTTGTTCTTCATTTCTATCAGCACCTGCTCTTACAACCACTGCAGAGCCACCACAAGAAACAACACTTCTTGGCCTAGACTGCAACACCTTCATTCCCTTTATGCAATCATACACAGCAACAACAGTTGAACCATCTATTATTCTTCATAAATCGACAACAAACCTCCATTTCAGCAATAACAAATGCTGATAGGTGCCGGAATTTGAGAGAAAAAGAAGATAATATCATTTTCACTATGTAAAATACCAGCATCAGTAAATATAGGTTTGATTACTGACCATTCACACAATCAAAAACTCAGCTTATAGCTGACAATGTGATTGTCTATAGATATGCACATGTCAACGAGAACTTAATATACAAATTTAGTACTTCCAATCCAGAGGAGAACCGTGGATCTACTCCAAATGCTCATTTGCCTTCGCCCAAATGTTGTATCCTTTGCATACCTAAATCTACCAGGATCTGCCCCAAAAATAAAAAAAGTCAACTTTCACATATGTGAATCATTGCAACTATATAGAGATTCAAGATTGAGCTAAATTAGTTCAGGACTCAGAATAATCCAATAACTCACCATGAGTGAACTGATATTCGACAGATTTAGTTTCCTTTTCCCAGTTATTCCATTTCCTCATCTGATATTGGACCAGTACAACAATCAAACTCAATCAGCTAAATTTCACAAGAATTAGTACTGTTACCAACTTTAGCCAAAACATCTTGAGAGTATGTGTACGCCATCTTGAATCCAATATACTTATTTCTTACTATGCAAGAGAGAACAAAATAAAAAGAAGTTACCAACCTTTCATCTCTCCCTTAACAATAACTCCGGCATCAACTGCAAACACGAAAATGACCAAAATAAGTCAGAGAAATAAAACAATTCAACATTACAGGCTAAGCATATAAGGGGAGAAAACAAGAATAAACAGAGCATGGGGCAATATATCCTTTCAAAGCTTAAAATCCAAACAATGTATTCACGAATAAACTGATTCCAAAAAAAATTAAAATTCAACTTGAGACCAAGATGAAAATCATGATTCAATTAGCTTTAACCAAACCCAGAGTCCGTTGTCCTGATTCAAGAACCTTATTAACACTTTCAGTAACTAATCTGAGAAAATTAAAAACCACAAAAGAGGGGTAACCTAAATCTCTAAAAACATACTTCAACTCAGATTACAAACAAATCTAATCCAAACCCACAGTTTCTATCATGAAACTCTCAGGAACCATTTCAGTTAACCATTTCTATCATTCACTCAAACTCACAAATCCATCGCCAGGGATATCAGTAATCTAGTTAGCAGTACAGTGGATTTAAACCAAAAAAAAAACATACAAATCCCTAATTATAAAAATCCAGGGTATCATTCAATTGAAAACCCGCAAATTTACAAAAGAACTAAATCGAATGATTCTTCAATTAAACCCAAAACAATGGTGCAACCGCAATTTCAAAGATCCGAACTTTAAGATTTATTTTTAGAGGGGAAAATAGAGGAAACCAGTTGAAGAAAAAGAATGATTTAAGAAAAATCGAGAATATATTGAGTAAAAATGTTTTACCCATTTTGTTGTAGAGATGGAGAAACACCTTAATACTGAACCCTGAAATCATAATTGAAAAACCAAAATAAAAATTGGTACAGATTTGAAAATCATATCTAGGGTTAATCGAGAAAAACAAAAAACAAAATCCAATCTAGAGTTTTAGAGACAGGTTTGTACAATACCTAATTAATCCTTCATTGTGAAACCGACAGTAAAATCGATAAAACATTATTTTTTCAGAAACCCTAACAATGGGATCTTAGCAGTCAGAAATCTAAAGCACCATCTCCGCATTTTCTGAAGTTCACAGAAGCAATACAAACTTTGCTTGCATATTATATGCTTATGGTGAGAGAGGTAGAAAATTTTACGGAGTAAACAGAGCAAGATCGAAGGAAAGTAGGTGAAAATTTTAGAGACAGGTTTGAGAGGTTAGAGATGAAGATATGAGAGGAAAGTGAAGAAAGTGTGAGAAATTTTCTTTTGATGTTCTATATACCTATCTTTGAACAATAGAGATTTCATTTAAAGGATGGTCATACGGATTAGGGATATCTTTGGACGGTAGAGATTTGATTTAAGACTATCATACGGATCAAGTAAATTGTGTTTTCTTTGTGCTTTCTTTATGTGCTTCCGGGTTGAATTTCAACTAGTCACATAGGTAGTGAAGTAATTTCGACTAGTCATACAGGTCATGAAGTAACTTTAGTTCACACTGGAAGACTCGGGTTAGCAGGATACACCATTGAAATCGATAAATATGAATCTCTTTGTGTTTTCTCTGTGCTTTCTTTGTGCTTTCTATAGGTGTGCTTACTTCAAACAGTAAGCAGGATACACCAGTAAATATAGGTATGCTTTCTTCAAACATAGCATGATATATCATTGAAATCGATAAATATGAAGCTCAGTGTCGATTCGAATTTCAAATTCGGTATAACGACAAACAAACTATGAATCATGAAGCTCCGGGAGGGTTCTGACTTCAAACTTGGCATGATACATCATCGAAATCGATAAATATGAAGCTCAAAGTCGATTCAAACTTCAAATATGGTATAACGACATAAAACTATGAACCAAGAAGCTCTGGGAGGGTTTTGACTTCAAACTTAGCATGATACATCATCGAAATCGCTAAATATGAAGCTCAATGTCAATTCGAACTTCAAATTCGGTATAACGACAAACAAACTATGAATCATGAAGCTTCGGGAGGGTTCTGACTTCAAACTTGGCATCATACATCATCGAAATCGATAAATATGAAGCTCAGAGTCGTTTCGAACTTCAAATATGGTATAACGACATAGAAACTATGAACCAAGAAGCTCTGTGAGGGTTTTGACTTCAAACATAGCATGATATCATCAAAATCGATAATATAAAGCTCAAATTCGATTCCAACTTCAAATATGGTATAACGGCATAGAAACTATGAACCAAGAAGCTCTGGGAGGGTTTTGACTTCAAACTTAGCATGATCCATCATCGAAATCGATAAATATGAAGCTCAGAGTCGATATGAACTTCAAATATGGTATAACGTCATAGAAACTATGAACCAAGAAGCTATGGGAGGGTTTTGACTTCAAACTTAGCATGGTACATCATCGAAATCGATAAATATGAAGCTCAGTGTCGATTCAAACTTCAAATTCGGTATAACGACAAACAAACTATGAATCATGAAGCTTCGGGAGGGTTCTGACTTCAAACTTGGCATGATTCTATCGGAATATTCCATGAAACCTTAAACAAACTCCTTTTCGCCAACATCGATACTAAACCTGGCTTTGAGATCGAAACCTGGCCAGGAGTGGACTATTATAACTCGAAAACAT
>JAJJMB010001184.1:3469002-3607300 GCA_023531105.1 Papaver atlanticum
TAAAACCTTAAACAAACTCCTTTTCGCCAACATCGATAATAAACCTGACTCTGAGATCGAAACCTGGCCAGGAGTGGACTATTATAACTCGGAAACATCGTAAGAATGATGAATCCACACATCTACAGGTAAGATTTCATCAGAATATTCCCTGAAACCTTAAATACACCCATTTTCGTCAACATCGATACTGAACCTGGCTCCGAGCTCGAAACCTGACCTCGAGTGGACTAATATAACTCTAAAACTTCCTAAGAACGATGAATCCTCCCATCTACATGTAAGATTCTATCGGAATATTTCTCGAAATCTTATACACGCCCCTTTTCCTTAATTTCGATATTGAACCTGGCTCCGTGCTCGAAACCTGGCCGCGAGTGGACTACTATTAGTCGGAAACATCATAAGAACGATGAATCCACCCATATATAAGTAAGATTCCATCGGAATATTCCCAAAAACCTCAAACAAACCCTATTCTGGCATATTATATGCATATCCTGGCTCCGAGGTCGAAACCTGGCCGGGAGTAGACTACTATAAGTCGGAAACTTGGTAAGAACGATGAATCCATCCATTACAGGTAAGATTCCTTCGGAATATTTCCCGAAACTTTAAACAAACCCTATTTTGGCATATTGTATGCATAACCTTGCTCCAAGATTGAAACCTGGCCCTGAGTGGACCATTATAAGCCGGAAACTTGGTAAGAACGATGAATCCATCCATTTACAGGTAAGATTCCTTCGGAATATTCCCCGAAATTTTAAACAATTCCTATTCTGGCATATTGTATGCATAACTTGGCTTTAAATGTGGTTCAAGGGCATACGAACCATGAACCCTCAATGTCCGAAGTGGTTGTCACTCCAAATTTAGCAGGATATATCATAGAAACTCGTAAAGATGAACCATTTAGAGAAAATAGTTTTTAGCAGAAGTGAGAAAAATTTAGCTGAGGTGATAAAAAATTAGCAGAATCGGAGACCAAAATAATTTTTAGCGGAAGTGAGAAAAATTTAGCAGAAGTGAGATTTTTTTTGCAGAAGTGGATAAAATTTAGCGGAAGTGAGAAAAATTTAGCATAAGTGTTTATACCTCTACGACAACTCTTATAAAGGTTGTGAATATTGATGACAATTTTTTTTAGCAGAAGTGAGAAAATTTTAGCAAAAGTGGGAAACTTTTTTAGAAGAAGTGAATAAAATTTAGCAGAAGTGAGAAAAATTTAGCAGAAGTGTTTATACCTCTACGACAACTCTTATAAAGGTTGTCAATAGTGATGACAATTTTTTTTAGCAGAAGTGAGAAAAATTTAGCAGAAGTGAGATTTTTTTTGCAGAAGTGAATAAAATTTAGCAGAAGTGAGAAAACTTTAGCAAAAGTGTTTATACCTCTACGACAACTCTTATAAAGGTTGTGAATAGTGATGAAAAAAAAGCACAAAACGACCAATATTGTGAATCCGGAAGGATGGTTGATGACTTGTACAAACACATAGTAGACTTTGATACTGAACCTGGCTCGGAAAATTTTGTCGTAAAATTTTGCAGAAGTGAATTTTTTTTAGCAAAAGTGCATAAAATTTTGCAGAAGTGAAAAAGTTTAACCATCCGTTAAAAAAATTTAACAGAAGTGCATTGTCATTGTAGAATGTCTGTGAATGTTTACAGAGAAGGCTTCGCGCTTTTTGCGGCTCAGGTGACTGAGCATTATTTTTGAACATCATATTTTGTTATTACAACTCTTATAAAGGTCGTCAAAGGTTGACATGAAGTTAGTATTAAAAAAAACCCACAAACCTTACAGAATTGTGATAGTGTAGGCATGGTTGATGGGTTAGACTAATGCATAGTAGGTTCATGTTCGAATCCCCTCAACAATATTTTTTTTTCTTCATATTTTGGTTGTCTTCAACAACTCTTATAAAGGTTGTTGTATATTTTCATACAAAAATAACACAAAAACCCCAAACTTGTGAAGTGTAAGGATGGTTGATGCCAACTCTTTTTCTTAAAGAGTTGTCGTTTGTTCTCTTGTCGCAACCCTTTGGTTCTAGGGGTGGGTAGTGATGCCATTCTACAACTCTTCCTTTGAAAAAAGTTGTAAAACATGAGATGTTCTACGACTTTTAGAAAAAAGTTGTAGAACTCCAGTTGTAGATGTATATTTTTCCTTTAGTGCTACAAGCCTACAATCAGCTAGGTGTGTGCACGGTATCCTTCGTATACATGAGTGAAACCAAGTCCAATTGGAAGTAGATTAAATTTTATATAGTGTACGGGTAGTAAATTATTTATTTTTTTAAAAATGGTAACCTAATTAGTCATTTCTAGACACCTTAATCCCGTCATACTAGCTAGATGAGTATAACCCAAGCCGTCCCCAAAAAATTTGAGCAGCCGCTAAGTATCTCCGAAAGACAAAGTATCTCGCTTCGAGGGAAGAAGGCTTGAAGGGGGGTGGGTTGGCAGAATAAGTTGGATTTTTGTAGGTGAAAGTTGAGCTGAAGAAGATGAGGTGAGGAATATTGGATTTTGTAGGTGAAAGTTGAGCTGATGCAAATGCAAAGGAGTCATTGCTTCATCAGATGTCCACATGCCTTGGAAAGACTAATTAATATCTTAATTAACAAAGAAGACAGTGTGGTGGGTCATTCAACGCTTAAAGGTACGTTCTACATGAATACCGAAAGCTGTAATATAGAGTCTGTACGTATCACTAAACTCAAGAGTCATCATCTTCACAAACTTTCGTTAACTACCTTCACTTGGTAACACAGTGTCTGCACTACGTATCTCTGTCCTCTCAGTTCCTCATTCTCTCTATTAAATTAGTTAGTTGGTACGGTTTGGCACCAGTACTACTTTGATGCCGGCCCCTTTAATGTCGGACCGGCATTCATTTTTGTAATAGATATTACTGATTGTCTTTCTAGCTTCTTTGATTTTAATTTAGTATATATACACACCGTAGTAGTAACTATGACATATATTCAAGGAACTTGATAATAGTCTAAGATAAGGATCTAAAATGGGTGCAATAGATCGTGCTTATAATCCAAATGGTGTGCTCCAGTCGAAACGAAGAGGTGTTATCTGGGATTGCTTCAACTTGGGGGCAGTCATCGTAGAACATATCGGGCTCTTATTTGCTCCTTTCTACTTCACTTGGAATGCATTTTGGGTTTCCTTGGTATTGTCAGGTCTGACTGGATCCGTAGGAATAAGTCTATCTTACCATAGAAACCTGTGTCATAGGAGTTTTAATCTCCCAAAATTACTTGAATACTTGTTTGCTTATATTGGACTTCATGCTGCACAGGTTAGTTTTACCTTAGTGTGTTGATGTGTGCATCTCGTTCTGTTTATCATTCTATGTCTTGTTTTGTTTATTTTTGCCGTTGAACTTGCTTATCAGGGAGACCCAATATTTTGGGTAAGCGTTCACCGATACCACCATCAGTTTGTGGATACTGTTCGAGACCCACATAGTCCAATTGAGGGATTCTGGTTTAGCCATATCACTTGGGTTTTTAATAACACCTATCTTCTGGAAAAGGTTTTACTCTATCATTATTGAGCATTTGAGTTGCATATGATTTTATATTACAAAAGAGTATCGGTACGATTGTAGCCATTAACTAGCTAACCATGATGTGCAGTGTGGGAAATCAAACAATGTAATGGATTTGAAAAAGCAAGCCTACTACAGGTTTCTTCGGAGAACACACTTACTTCATCTTGTTGGACTTGCATTTCTGTTCTACGTTGTAGGAGGCTTACCACACCTTCTTTGGGGAATGGTAAGCACATAATGCTACTGTTTTCCTACAGGATTTATTTTTTTCTACAAGAAATTTTCACTCCTAAAATGAAGGTTTAAATTGTGGGCAAAAAGTTGAGCTAGCCGTTTAGGGCCATGAGTAGTGGCATGAGAATATATAGGAGTACTGTTTATTGCCGGATTAGAAGAAAACTACCGCTGCATATCCTTATTTTTATTAATACCAAGAATCTAAAGTCAGCCAAATTTTGTAAATATAACCGGTGAAATGATAATTTTGTTCTATTGCATCGTAGAATGTGAGAATGGTAGCCGTGCACCATATTACGTTTATGGTGAATTCAGTTTGCCATACATGGGGGAAAAGGCCATGGAACACCAAAGATTTGTCCAAGAACAACTGGGTGGTGGGATTTCTAGCATTTGGAGAAGGTTGGCACAACAACCATCACGCTTTTGAGTACTCTGCTCGGCTAGGGCTTGAATGGTGGCAGCTCGACGTGCCTTGGTACTATATAAAACTTCTCCAATATCTTGGATTAGCAACAAATGTTAAAGTTCCGACGGAGACTCAGAAACGAAAATACAATGCACAATGAATCTCAGTGAATCCATAAATATACAGTACAAAATTTATATATCGACACTTGAGGAGTTGGATTTAGTCTTCTCTTTGTAGCGCTTTGGCGTTTCTTTGCTTCTATTCTCCTTTTCTGATTATCAATGTGATTTTAACCTTTTAAGGCTTAGTTTGGTATTGCTGCGGCTTTTGTAAAAGCACTTTTCTGTTGTGCGTTGTTGTGCTGTGCGGTGAGAAAAAAACAGTTAGATGTTTGGTAAAATATTAATTAAAGTTGAAGCTGATTAAAAAAGCAATAAAAGTGTGTTTGGTATAAAATTATTTTACTTATAACCACTTATATATATATATATATATATATATATTTCAAACAAAAAATGAAACTAAAATTAAGTAACTTTTTAATTTTTGTTTTTGTTTTTACTGTTGACAAATTAAATGAAATGGTATATAAAATAGTTTAAAAATAATAATAAAAAATTATTTAAAGGATGCAATATAAGAAATAGTAAAAAATTGATTGTATATTAATTTAAGGGTGACTTTTGTCATTTATAAAATAAAGTAGGGATAAAAAATATTTAATTAAGCATTAAATTTAGGTGGGACCACAACTTATGCTTTTGTAGTTTTTAAAAGCTGCTCCTCCCAAACTTTTAAAAATTGAGGAATTTGGGAAGTGCTTTCTATAAAAAACACTTTAATTTTTTTTTTACCAAACACCAATTTCAAAAATTATTGACATATATAGGTTTTGAAAGTGCTTTTGACAAAAAAAAAAACTTTATCAAACTCAGCCTAAGTCTCAAAAAAAAAAAAAAAGGTCAGTATGGTACTATGGTTTGCTTATTGCAGTAAGTTGCGAGAGGGATGCAATTAATCCTAATATAGTGATCAATCTCTAGTTTCCTTCAAAGAGTGTGTAATGTTCTGTTGATTTAAATTATTGTCGTAATCATGTGAAAATATGACAACTTCATATAAATTACCGGGAATGTCTTAATTCACTTTTTTGGCAAGTACCATCTCAAAAGATTAAATATGTCAGTTCATATATCACTAGCCAGTTGGTCTTGATTCACTTCAGAGAAATAAGAGAAGTCGAATTGAAACTAATATATGTGTGCGCGAGTCTGATCACCCCGAGTTATTTATTTTAGCACCACATAGATTTTGATTTTGACCAACCCAAATTTCTTTCCCACTTCTGCGAGATTTAAATGTAGAAATTGATGTTTGGTCCCAAAGTTAGTGGGCATTGGACGTTTTAGTCCATTCATCTGAAGCCTATTACTCCCTAGTCCAAATAAACCCCGCGTCCAACAATTTAGTTCAAATATGGACGAGTTAGTCCAAACACCCAACGATTCAGAATTTTCCAATACCTTAATTACCCTTTCTTCAAATGATACAGAGATATGAATGAGACTTTTTAGTTTTAGATCTAAGATTTCTAATTAGGAGAGATTCAGAGAGAAATGAGAGAGATTTCGAGGCGATTTCTTGGATTCAATCGTTTCTTCATCATATTTCGATCCCAGGTTAGAGATCTCCGATTTCACTCCCATTTCTTTTTCGTTTTTATCTGTTTCCTGGATTTCAATCCCATTTTTCTAAATTTTTTTAAAATGCATAATATGAAATTGACTTGTCTTTTGATTTCTGTTTTTGATTTTGTTATCTGTTAGGATTTGGTTTTCATGAAACTCTTTTGGTTTATGTTTGTGTTTATGTTTTTGGTTTTGATTTTTTTTTTGATGTATGATATGAAATCGATTCGATCTTAATTTGTTCTTTGATTTTTTATTTTCGATTTCTTCTTTCGAATAATTGAACTCTTTGGATGTTTTATAATCGAGTTTAAAGTTATTCATTGTTATTAACTGATAGAGTAGTTGATTTCTTTCATTTTTTGACTGTACAGAATGTGTACTTTCTTGTACACTATACATATTTCGATTTATTGTGATTTTAAGGTTGATTCGAAAAATTAATTCTCATATAAATTTAAATATGATTCAAATCTTTTTGATGTTAAATCTCAGTGTTAGAGAATTCGATTTTGAAATCTTTTAGATGTGACTCGGATCTATTTTATTAGTTTTTTTATTTATCATTTGTGTGTTGATTAAACCTAAGAATGCTACTTTTGAGATCTTTTGCATGTGGTTTAGATCTTTGATGTCTTCATTTATGTGTTTTTGATATATGTTTTTTTTTGTAAAATGCAGGGTATTAACCATGTTTGGGAAGATTGTGTATGCTATCTCGAATCATGGTGAGCATTCGACCCTATTTGGTACATGTGTACACATTTGTACGGTAAATTTATCTATGATGAATGCATGGGTTGTTTTATTTAAACCATTGCTCTATTTTGTTATCTTCATGTAAATATATTTACTTACTTTGTATACTAGTATGCTCTGTGATGGATGCAAGACCTGTTTTGCTGGTATATATGCTAGATTTTGGTATTTTTCTGTAGATGTGTACATTTTTGTACACTAAAATGCTCAGTGATGAGTATATGGTCTGTCATGTGGGTATGGATGTTATATTTTGTTAGGTTTTTGTAGAGTGTACATGTTTTGTACACTAGGATGCTCTTTAATGAATGCATGACATGTCCAGTTGGTATGATGCTAGCATTTGTTAGTTTTCTGTAGAGGTGTAAATGTTTGCACACAAAATTTTGTTTCAGTTTGCATAGTATGTTCATGCACTTTAATGTACACCGTATATGTTTTTGATATATGGTTTTTGTAATATATTAGGTATCAACCATATATCTGCGAAAGTTGTGTATGCTATTTTTGAATCATGGTGAGTATTCATCCATACACTAGTATATGCTCTCTCATGATTTTATGTTCTGTTTTGTGGGTATGGATGTTGGATTTGTTGCATTTTTAAAGGTGTGTACATAGTTGTACACCATTGTGCTGTGTCATTATTATATGGCATGCTTTAGGAGTATGGATGTTGGATTTTTATAGGTGTATACATAGTCGTTCACCATTATGCTCACTCATAATTTTATGGCCTTTTTGTCGGTGTGGATTTTTCTTTAGTTAGAGTTTTGTATAATTGTACATGTGTTGTATACTAGTATGCTCTGTGATGAATTGATTGCCTATCATGTGAGTATGTACGCTAGACTTTGTTACGTTTCTATAGAGGTGTACATATTTGTACACTTGTATGCTCTGTAATGATTATTTTGAAGTTTATTTTTGACTTTAAGATTTTCGGGAACATATTTTTGGGTGTATATTGTTGTACATATTTTTGACTTTATGGACTGTATTACTAGGGTGCATGAATCATTTGCTCGCAGTTAACGAAGATTGTTGGACATGAATACGACGAAGAGATGATTACCTCTTGATTATTCTATTTATAAATGGTGGATGTCACTTGGGTAAGTTTCTTTACCTTCGCAATTAAACTTGAAACCTTATTTTGAGCATAGTTAACCCTAGTAATGATGTGGATGATATTCGGGTTGATGATATGTCACACTTCAGACTCATTAGGTATTATTTGATTTTATATGTATTAAATTTAGGGACTCATAAGCTCAAAATGATTTTATTCAATATGGGTAGTGATATTGTTGCTTAGGTACACGATTCAAGTTGTATGTGTGTATAAAATTGTGCACGTTGTCTTGTCTCATTTATATATGGCATTTCTATGGGTATGGATGTGCACCGGTTGATCGTTTTGAAGATGTGCATAGTTCTGCAACTAAGTGTGCATAGTTGTACACATGCTTTTTGTTAATGTAAACATATTTATACACATGTTTATTGTTTTTGAATCTGCGCATAGTTCTGCAACTTTATGTTGTTTTGTTTTTTCCAGATCATTTCATTGGTGCTTATGTATTATTTTCCAGGTTGAATATTATCATGTTGATGTCTAAAAGACAGGTAAAAGCTCTTATAAATAGACTCATTAGTCCCATATCTAAGACTCTATTTGGAAGACGAAGAAATCAACACATTAAAATTGATAGAGAGAAGTAAAGAAGACCTATGATGTGCACTGAGTGCTTTACTTTAACCTTCCTTGATGATTTACTACCCTTCTTGCTTACGACTTTGTACTTTTTTTTTCATGTAGATTGTTACAGTGAATGTTACTATCTTATTTATTTTAAGAATTCAGTTTGGTTTTTACTTCAGTATGTGTCTTTATTTCTGCAGGTATGAATAATTTTCTGACATGTCAATACATATTCATGTACACTTTAATTTTCTAACCTGTCAGTAGATGTGCACCATCATGTACACCATTATGTACACATGAAAAAAAATTCTACCTATAATATACCCTGTAAATTTTAGAAAAATCTATATTTAAAACATCAATATTTTACTAGTAATAATATTTGTTTAAGAAAGTTAAGAAACATAGTTGTTAAAAGTTTAAGAAAGTTACAAACAACTTAAGCAAGTTTTAAACATAAATCAAGTTGTTTCTCTCCTACTCGCATGCCAATCTTGGTATTATTTATCTTCTGCGATATTCTACAGCTTGGCAGGACCACCGACAGGTTTCTGCAGGTTCTTATGCTACCATCTCCAACAAGTATGTACACACCTACAAAAATCAAACAAATCCAACTTAAAAAATTATGAAACATGCCATATATCTATGAGATAGCTTACCAGTGTACTAGTATGTATACCATGACATCCATACTTCGAAAATTATAGAACCCGTGACATCCATACCCACAAAACAAATCATATATCCATGATATAACATACTAGTGTGCAAGTATGTACACACCTACAGAAATCTTACAAATCAAATATTCATGCTCACACAAGATAGGTCATATGTCCATGACATGATACAACAGTGTACATGTATGTACACACCTATACAAATGACACAATCTAATATTCAAAACCACAAAACAGGTCATACTCCCATGAGATGATACATCAGTGTACAAGTATGTACACACCTACAGAAATTTAACAAATCCAACATACATGCTCACACAAAACATGCTATATATGTTCATGACATGATACAACAGTGTACAAGTATGTACACACCTACAGAAATGTCAAAACTCCAATATTCAAAAAAAAAAAAAAAGATCATATGCCCACGACATTATATAACGGCGTACAAGTATGTATCCTCCTGAAGAAATCTAAAAACAACAACATGCACGCCCACGAAATAACCCATACATCCTTGAGCTGTCATACATGTGTACAAATATGCATACAACCACAACTTATTCAAGTAAAATAGAATTCATACTCCCATAACATTACATATACCCCTGAAATGGCATGTTGTTGTACAAATCTGTACACAACTACAACAAATCTAACAAAAATAACATCCATGTCCACATAACAGTTCACACACCCCCGAAATAACATTCTTGTACACAAATATGTACACTACCACAACAAAACTAACAAAAACAACATTCATGCCAACAGAACAGTCCATACATCCCTGAAACAGAACGCCAGTGTACAGATCTGTACACTATCACAAAAGATCTAACAAAAACAACATTCATAGACATATAATAGGTCATACATCCCTGAAACAGCATGCCGGTGTACAAATCTGTACATTATCATAATAAATCTAACAAAAATAACATTCATGCTCACTGAACAAGTCATACATCCATGAGATATCATACATGTGTAAAAATCTGTACACAACCACAACTATCTAAGTAAAATAAAATTTATACTCACATAACAGTCCATACACCACTGAAATAGCATGTGTTGTTGTACAAATTTTTCACAACTAAAAAAACTCTAACAACGACAACATTCATGCCACATATCAGTTCATACACCCCTGAAATAAAATTATGGTGTATAGATATGTACACAACTACAATAAATCTAACAAACAAAACATTCATGCCCACATAACAGTCCATAGACCCCTGAAAAAGCATTATGGTGTATAAATCTATACACTACCATAACAAATCTGTATACTACCAACATTCATGCCCACAAAAACAATCCATACATCCCTGAAACAGTACTGCGGTGTACAAAACTTTACACTATTACAAAAAGTCTAACAAAAAAGATATTTATACACACAGAATAGTCCATAAATCTCTGAAACAACACTGCGGTGTACAGATCTGTACACTATCACAAAAATCAAATAAAAATAACATACATACACACATAACAAACCATACATCCCTGAAACAGCATGCCGGTGTACAGATCTTTACACAGTTATAACAAATCTAATAAAAATAGCATTCATACACACATAACATATCATACATCCCTGAAACAGCACGTCGGTGTACAGATTTGTATACCATCAGAACAAATCTAACAAAATAGCACTCGTACATACATAACAATCCAATATATGAAAGTAGAAAATGATCTTACCTTTTGTTACTCTAATAGATGTTGAATCTTCTTTTTGTTGTTGTTTTTTCTTCTTTGAATGTCTTGATTTCTCTTCAATCGCCGATTTCCTTTTAGATGACGATGGTTTTGGATCTTTTGATACCTAATTAAATGTTGAATCTAATGCTTGTTGTTGTTTTGTTCTCTTTGAAGCTCTTGATTTGTTTTCAATCATTGATTTCGATTTAGATGAGGATTCTGGACTGTTTTTTTATTGTATCTCCTTCATCATGATGTTACTGCTGTTGCGATGTTCATCCATAGCTAGGGTTTTGATTTGAATCTTCACTAATTTCTGTTTCTTTTTCTCTCGGTTAAATGATTTTTTTTGATTTTTTTCTAGTATTTCTTTTTCCAGTTTTTGAGAAGAATAACGGTTTTAATTCGCAGCACGTGTGGATTACGAAAATCGTGCAAAGGATATTAATGTCTTTGCATCTTTTTTGGACTAATCTGCACCTAGTCGGCTCGGGCTGGACTAAACAGTACTTTTGGACAGGATTTTGGACTAAATCGTTTTTTTCCCGATTTAAATTGATATAGCAACTTGCCAACTTCTAAGCTAAGATAGTGCGTCGTGCATATTTATATTTATCTATGTGGGTGCAACATACCGCATACTCATTAGGTATGCGAAGTAATCTCTTTAGTGTCAAGCGAATACGAACACGTACAGTACATCCAAGATGACGAACCAGATGACGTCACCAAATCACGACAAAAGTGTGAAGAACCACGCGTCAGGGAAGAATCCATGTGGAATTAATAAAGTCCAAGCGACATTGACGCGCGCCAGATCCGAAAATAGGGGCTTTATTAGTTGTCCTCCACTATGTAAACTCCTATAAAAGGAGCTCAATACCTTTGTAGAAGAGAGAGCTCTTTTTGGTGAGTATAGATAAGATATTTAGGAGAGAGAAAAGTTATTTGCTTCCCAAGTTAGGGTTTCTACTCATATATTTTGTATTTGATCTATCTTTTAATAAAATGATTTAGAGTTTTCCCCATGATGTCTTGAATAGAGTTTGTAGATCTTATTTGGGTGTGGTTGTAGGATTTCCTGCAACTACATTTTGGCGCTAGAATACAGCTTGGATGATATACCCTGGTGGTGAATAAAACTTTTTATTAATAAAATTTTCGGATCTTTGAAAAATACTTCTTCCTTTGTCAAGAGAAGATATTATTTCAGGAACTAATGGTGAGGCAAGCATCTAGTACAGAACAAGTGATAGCAATTAGGAGAAGTAGAAGAACCGCAGGAAGAAAAAGAGGCGAAATTGTTGATTCTTCACAGATGGACGAAAGACATAACCAATTTTAGCAAATCCAGGCACAGATCCAACAAGCACAGAAGGAGAATAACTGCAGAAGCCAAACATGTCTTAAAGTACTAAACGAACAAACAGGAGCAACAAGGATAATTGGAGCAAAAGAAGGGAGCAGGCGTATACAATGTAATTCGATAACAAAAACGATTGTGAATGATGCAGATTTGCATGCAGGAATCACAGGAAAAATACATAAAAACGATTATGAAGGAAGGAAGATCATGATGGTGGAAAAAATAGCTCCCTTGAAGGAATGGGAAAAATAGAAGATAACATTTACAGCAGATGATATACCAGAAGGAATTTGAGCGAACAGATCCACTAGTGGTTACAATAACTGCAGAACGAAAAGAAAAAAGTGAAAACGCGAAAGAACCATAACGGTGGGCAGTGGACAAAACCTTGATAGACACGGGCAGCTCGGTAGACATTCCATTCTACCGCGCATTCAGGAGTATGGGATATAAGGACGCGAATCTAACGCGCTCTACATATAACATACACGGTTTTAAAAGACAATAACAAAACCAAAAGGTGAGATAACCATGTGAATACTTTTAGGAGAAATAGAAACGCAAGTAATTTTGTGCGTAGTGGATGTGGAGTCACCATACAATATGCTATTGGGACGACCATGGGTGCATGCGATAAAAGGTGTGGCCTCAACTCTCCATCACTGCATACATTTTCCAATACCAAGTGGAATAGGCGAAATTAAAGGGGATATTAGGAGTGCGAAAATTTGCAGTCAAATAGATGTGAAGAATTATGAAGGGCGCGCAAAGAAGCGAAAAGATAGATGGAGGAAGGCAAAAGAACTGAAAAAAGAAGAAGAACTAAGGATATACATGATAAGAGCACGGGAAGAAAAAGGAATACCAAGCGAGATCCCAGAAAAGGAAGGTGAACCAGTACATAAAATAAAGGAACCATCGCCACTAGGAGAACCAAAAGCGAATTTCACCGCAACAGAGCCAACAAAAGACATAAATATTGGGACGGAAGAAGAACCAAAGATGTTGAAAATCAGAACTAAGATGGACAAGGAAGAAGAAGAAAAGACGATCAACCTTTTGCGCGAATATAAAGACATTTTCGCATGGAGCATGGACGAAATTCCAGGTATAGATTCTTCTGTTGCATGTCACAGGTTAGATATCAACAAGAACGCAAGGACATTCAAGCAAAGGATAAGGAAGATAGCAACAACATATCATCCCAAAATAGAAACATAGTTATAGAAGATGCTAGATGCAGGAATAATAAGGCCAGCAAAGTACCCGAAATGGATAGCAAACATGGTGGTAGTACCAAAGAAAAATAAGGGGATACGGATCTGCATCGACTTTAGTGACCTAAGTAAATCATGCCCGAAGGACAGCTTCCCACTACCAGATATACCACAAATGTTGGAAGCAGTATCAGGTAACGACAGGTTATCACTCATGGATGGGTATTCCGGCTACAATCAAATCCCTTTGGCTGAAGAAGATCAAGAACATACGGCTTTTTTCGCACCAAGAGGATTATATTGTTATACGAGAATGCCTTTTGGTTTAAAAAACGCAGGTGCAACATATCAGAGAATGGTAGGAAAGATATTCGCGAAATGAGTACATATAACATTAGAAGTCCACATGGATGATATGCTCGTGAAGAGATAAAAAGAAAGAAGATCATGTTGAAGATTTAAAGGAAATATTAACGCCTATCTTTTGAACTTCGTATATAAGACATCGACATAATCATATGAATGCTATTGTGATTATGTATGGGTATGGGTGAAGATTTTGTCCTAGGAAACAATGTTTTACATTCGTTTAAAGGAAGTACAATTCATAAACTCGTTTTGTGAATCGAAAGGGAAATCGCTAGGCTTATTGGTATTGTTATTCATTGCAAATCTTTGGATTACCAATATGTGTGTTTAGTATAACCGCTCATAACTTTTTTATGTATATTGGTAAAACTATTCACAATGCCTGACTTATGTATCGGTATGACTTTTATTAGTGAAACCAATCTTAAGTAATCACTTGAGATGGTATGATCGATATTTGTAATTGGTGTGACCATTCCTAGTCATTGGGTAACCGATCCTAGAACTTGGTGGGACTAATCACAAGATGTGTAATCAATCCTTGTAGAAGGTTAAAGAGTTTTAGTAATTGGTGTAACCGATCCTATAACTTGTGCAACCGATCACAAGTAAGTACCATAAATAGTGGTAACCGATCCTGGTACTTAGTTAGCCATTTTATGGAAACTAGTATGACCGATCCTAGTAGCCACTTGGAGGTAAAAACCAACTTGTGTTTGGTAGAACCGTTAAACCCATGAATGGTGATTGAATGTTTTTGATCAATCACATAGTTCTTGGAAATCAGATGAACCAATTCTAAACTCGTTTGGAAGTGTGACAAATAGGTTCCAAGATTGTAAATATGAAAAAGGATTTACAAAGTAAAGATGTCGACATACTTTGAACATGTGCAGTAATTCTTATCTATTATTGTTCAAAGATATTCCTTAATAACTAAAGGAGAATCTCGGATCGAAATAAATTGAGAATCTTTTAATTAAGGTTTTTAGTTTTATATGCTTTTAATTTCCAGCAATTAAATGCATATCTTTAGAAAATAAAAATTGGTAATGTGCATTTACTAATTGGAGATTTTCTATTGAGATTTCGGTCAATATTTGGACAGAGCATTTCCAGGAATTATGAAAACCGATTTTGGTTTTATTGCATATCTTTGAGAATATTCGGTTTTGGAAATTCCTTGGTGTCCAAACTTCCTTGGTCTATAAATATTGAAGTTTGCATTTCGAGCAACCTAATCCTCAGAGCCAGCAAAACCACCTAGTTGTGTTGTTACTAGTGGAGTCGTCTATTCGGAGAGGAAAGTACCCTAATTATGCTAAATCTCTTACGACCGCTCGTTTTAAAGACTTCTTTGGGATTGAGAAGCTCTACGAGTACCGTTGGTGGGAAACTAGATAATTGCAGTTTATTATTAGTTTTCGATTGAATTTATTGACTAACGGTTGTTGAACTTTGATTGCGCCTAGTTTTTGTATGGTTGAGAATCTTCTCTTCTGATATAAGATTCACTCAAACTAGATCGAAGTATCGACGGGGATCTTTTGTTTGTAGATCTAAAGACGTCTTGTGATAATCCTTGTTAACAGACTTCGTTCTGTATGTGATTGAAAAAAAGAGATTCAAGTTGTTTTTGTGCAGGTGTTTATTGAAGATCTAAGAAGATTTGAAGACGAAGAAGATTTCTTATTTGAGTTCATAATCTTTGGTGTGCACAAAACTTGATCGGCTGGGGATCCAACTATAATCGGTTTATCTTTTGATAGATTGGATTGATTAGTTGTGTAGATCGGCATCAGTATTTAGTATCTTTATCAGATCCTATTATTGATTGCATAGTCTAAACAATTACTTTGGTAGTTGTTGAATAGATTGATCTAAGAACCCGACAAAGGAGTTTATTGAGATAAATGGAAGATCCTTTTGTCAAACTCATATCACGTTGGTTGAAAAAAGTTGTTACCGAACAGATTTGTTGTTCCTTTACTGTTTGGAATACGAACCAAAGGAATTGTTCCAAGTGCGTGACTTATTGCAAGTTGGAGGCGCAGGGATATTGAGGGAACTAGGTGAACAATAGGTTTAGTTTCTTGGTCTCAACTATACGAAGTTGGTTTAGATTTTGTATAGCGGCTTAATTCTGAGAGTATTCAATTCTGGACAAGGTCCCGGGGTTTTTATGAATTTGTGGTTTCCTCGTTAACAAAATCTTGCTGTGTCTTTTACTTTTCTATTTCCGCAATTATAATTGTTTTTATTATAATTAGAAGTAAAATACACAAACGTTAATTCCTAGTTACTTGATAGCAATCCTATAGTGTTCGGTTAAGTCCGAACCTATTATCAAGTAATCATACTTCGTTGTTGTATTGTCTCGATCTTGTATCCATAGTCAATCACGCAAGTAATCTTGTTGTCGTATTGTCTCGATCTTGTAACATAGACGATCACACGAAGTGTGAACCGATTCGTTGTATTGTGTCGACTCAGTCCATAGACAATCACTTTCAGAGAAAGGACTTATAGGTGGAAAAGTTTTAGATTGAGGTATATTTGGGTACCCTCGTCTTTTCTTTTACGTCTTATAACTTATCGATCGTAATACAGTTACGGTTTGTATTTGTATCAACCATCATCAACCGTAAATGTTCCTGAGGCTCAAATAGATGTTTACGGTTCAAATATTTAGTTGATATACCAACCGTAGTTTAGTTACGGTTGGTCTCGATCCTCAGCATACAAACCGTAATTAGTTACGGTTCGTCTCAAGTTTTTTCTACCAACCGTAACTGGTTTTACAGCTGGGTTTTCCCCAAATTTAACCAGTTACGGTTGGTAGTTCATCAGTTACGAACCGTATCTCCCAATTACAGTTGGTTACGTGAACAATTCAAACCGTAAGTATCTCTGAAAATGTAAAAGTTTTGATCTTTTTTACGTACTTTAGATAATTTTTAGCAACAAAAAGCTAATTGGATCTAAGTTAGAGGTATACCTAGTCATATAAAGATTCACCCATCTAAAATTTGTCACTGGATTCACTCATTTTGGTTGATTGAATCAAAACCTAGGTTTTCAAATATCACAATTTTCTTTTTTTTTTTCTCCTCTACACTTTTTTCCCCTCTAAAACTAATCTGATTTTGTTTTAGAATAAATATAATTGAAACTTGATTATCAACACTAAAATAGATTATCAACACTAAACTATGTAAGGGTTAATTAGTCATTATTATTTTTTTTCTTCTGATAAGGGGCTTTTGAAATTACCATCTAATGACCCTTTTTGTCCTATGATATCAGCCCCTCTAATGATTTTTTTATCGAACTTCTACACCTATCAGAGATTTCCGTTTTATGATATGGTGTTCGATTTGATTCATACAATGGGTTCCGCGACGGGGGTAAAGATCGGATTTTGAAACCTGGTGGTCGTTTTGGTTGGATAATTTTTTCTATTACGTCGACGAACAAAGGTAAATTTAACAAAATTGATTGATCTGAGTTGTTTCCATCATCTGATTTTGATGATTCTGATATCAACTAAGAAAACTGAAAATAATTGCGATGGGTTTACTTGGTTTCCTATCTACCAAAGTAACCAAATCATATGATGATTGTTATTTCAGATGAGATTTTTTGCTTCCTTTTGAACGATTTGACGTTGCAACAACAAGTGAAGCCTGTGAAGGGAATTTTAATACTGGTTTGCTTAGTTTGTCCTTATTGGTAGCTCTGAGCAATGAGATGAAGTATGTTAATCCAAATACAGTTGCGATGTCTTAGCATAATGCATTTTTATTTATTTTCATTTTTGTTGTTGTTGTTGTTGTTCCTCTTATTAATTTAAGGGTCAACCAACTCCAACTCTAATAACAGATTAAAAACATACATATCAAATGTTTGAGAAATTGCTTGAACTAATGGGAAAAGGCAGCGAGAATCGCGAGCCGGTACTACTAGTTCCGGATGACGGAAAACGAAACTTAAAGTGGGAATCACAAAGTTTCATTGAATCATGAAAGGGGTTACGGTCAGATGTAAAAGTTGATGGACGGATGTATGATTTTTGAGCCACGCCTTTGGCAAGTTTTCGTAAGAAATCAAGAACTTTCTAACTTTGATTTATCCACGGAATACACAAGATGCACCTGAGTGCATAATGTATATTCTGGTAGAAAAATGAGTTTTGGCCTAGATCCACCCGAGTGCATAATATGTATTTTTTTGAATTTTTTGTTGTTCCTCATATTTTTCTTCTTTAATACTTGTTTTTGGTTGAGGTGTTAATGATGAATGTGATGGTAATGGTGGTGGGTTTATTGCTCGATATCATGAACTAGTGATTTTGGTTGTGTAACATATATTGTAGGTGATTATTAGGATAAACCTAGATTTATTCACAAAGTATATAAGATGCACCTGAGTGCATAATGTATAATTCTGACTTGAAATACACTTTGTTTGGTTGCACCCGAGTGCATAATGCATATGCTTTTGATTCTTACATGAAAAATGTTTTTGCCAGGTTGCACCTGGGTGCATAATGCATATTCTTATAGAAAATAAATTTTGGTCAGGTTGAACCCGAGCGTATAATGCATATTTTTTTATGAAACAAATTTTAGCCAAGTTGCACCTGGGTGCATAATGTACCCTCGGCCTGGTTTAAATTTTTTTTTTTCGAATTTCATATCAACAATGGATCTTGTTTTTGTAGAGATTTTCGAGCCCTTTCCAAAAATATAAATTTTATTAAAATTCAACTTATATTTCAGAAGTTAAGACCTTTCAGACGATTAATTTTAAAGTGTGGAAATAAAATAAATAGGAGAGAGAAAAGGATGTGATAAATAATAAAGTTTAAAGTAGAGGGTATATATGACTAAATTTTCTTGTGTCTTTTTCACCCAGACCTATATTTTACAAATCGATTACTCCCACACTTTATGGATTTTGGGCAAATGACCCATTTTCCGCGATATGACAACTTCATATATCACGATCCATATATAGTTTTTTTTTTTCAAGCACTATCAAGCCATATATAGATGGTTTTTCCTTGCATATTCCGTTTTAAAGTGTAGAATCATTTTATATCAACACTTCAAAACTGCTTTGTATAAGCTACTTCAACTAGTCAGTATGATTTTCTTATTGCAATAAGTTGCAAGAGCTAGCGATGCAATTAATCATGTGAATTATTGGTTGTAATCATGTGAATTACCAGGAATGTCATAATTTTTTATTTTCTTTGTTGGCAAGTACCATCTCGAATGATCAAATATGACAGCTTCATTTATCACTAGCGAGTTGGTTGTGACTGAGAAGTAAGTAGAGAACCAGAAGACCCATGAATCAGCTTTGCTACATTGTGGGATCTTTTAGAATGATCTTTTGGGGACTACTCAAAAAAGGTGGGGGACTATTCTTCTATTTTGGGGTGGATATTTGAAGTAAATTTGAGCCACCCCTTAACTTAGTTTTTTTCTAATACCAAACTTGTCTTTGGTGATTAAATTAGTTAGTGTAATGATTAATTAGTGTTAGTATAATGATTGATTAGTGAGGTTAGATTAATTAGCTGAGTGTTTTTAAAAGAATAATTTTTGAGAAGAAGGGGGTTTTGGTTTGTTTTTTTAAGATGGTTGATTTCGAAATGAGGGTTTTGGGTACTTAGGTATACTTCAAATTTTAGTTAATGTTGCTTTAATTGACAAAAACTTTCGAAAAAATGAGAAATTTATAAACTGATTTCGACCATGGAAATGAAATTCGGATACAACATCTGAAGAACAGGTAGCCGAACTCATCTGCAAGTGTAGTTCGGCTAATGGGTCTGAAGACACAGGTAGCCGAACTCAGCTTTAATGGAGTTTTTGCTTTCAGAGAAAAGTTCGGCTAGGAAAAAGAAAGTTGCGACGTAACCAAACTAAAAGTTCGGCTGGGAATTTTTTTCTCGACGTAACCGAACTCAATATATAGGTTTTCAGAAAAAAGTTCGGTTAGTAGAAAAAAATTGCGACAAAACCGAACTAAAAATTCGGCTAGGAAAAAAACGAAAAAAAGTTGCGAAGTAACCGAACTAAAAGTTCGACTGGGATTTTTTTTTGCGAGGTAACCGAACTTTTTTCTGAAAGAAAAAACTCCATTAAAGCTGAGTTCGGCTAATTCAACAAACTGTTTCACATAATTCCTAGCCGAACTTCTCGCTGCAACTTTCATTTTTAACTCATTTTGATGATTACTTCTCATTTCTTCAACCAAAAACGAATGACAAGTAATGGGTTTGTGAGAATATCTTCGTTAATGATTTAAATTAAGCTATATACATGGAGGTAATGGTGGTTGGTGGTGGTGGTAGTTGGAGGTGGTAGGTGATGGGCGGTGGTGGTGGGCGGCGGTGGTGGGAGGAGGTGGTGGTTATATATATATAGGTGGTTATTAGGTTGGTCTTAAATTAAATTAGGTTAAGAGTAGGTTAGTCATTTCCACACTTTAGGACACCCCTTATAAGTATAGGGTGGACATTCATATAACAAAGTAGTCCCCCACCTTTTTTGGGTAGTCCCCAAAACATCATTCAATATATAGTAGTACTTGTTTGTACCATGAGTAAAAATGCCACAATATTGAACCAGATTGCTACTTGAACCACCATTTGGCCCTCATTCAAGTCTGCCATTCAGCCAACCAACTCAGTATATAGGATATCGAATCTTCCGGCCGGTGAATGGTCAAAGTCAATGACCTGTCAATGGGCAAAGTCAACCTTTGGTCAATGGTCAAAGTCAAACATCGGTCAACTGTCGAAGCCAAGTTGCCAGTCGTGCTTCCAACCAGTTTCCAACCAAGTTGCCAATCGCGCTTCTAGCCAGTTTTCATCCATGTTGCCATCCGTGCTGCCAACCAGCATCCAGTCAAGTTTTCAGTCGCGCTGGCAACTAGATTCCAGCCAAGAACTCAGCCGCGCTGCCATCTAGGCTCCATACATGTTGCAAGTTTTATGTCATCCGGCCTCCATCCAGTCTCCAGCCATGTCTCGAGTATCTTGGATTCGCAAAAAATGTTAAAGTTCCTACAGAGATTCAAAAACGAAAATACATACTCCACCAAAATTCATAACGACCCATAATTAATACATGGAATATTTCAAGACTTTGTGTATGCTACTTCAACTCGTCAGTATAGTTTGCTTATAGTGATAAAAACCTAGTTTCCTTCAAAATAAATAAATAAAAGAAGGGTAATGTTCTGTTTTAAATTATTGGTTTTAATCAAGTGAAATATGACAACTTGATATAAATTACCTTAACTGGAATATGTCCTAATTCACTTTATGGCAACACTAGCCACCAGCTACCATCTCAAATGGTCAATATATAGATATGACAAACTTCATGCATATACCCCTAGCCATATAGTTGCTTTCGCCTTGCATATTCCGTTCGAAAATGAGTCTCATTTTCACCATTTTGATTTGAGATTTTGTGCGAGCTTCTACTTTGTTTTCATATGTACACACTTTGAGAGTTCTTGTAGTGGTAGGCTACACCGAATAACTTTTATTTTCATTTCAGGACACCCAGTTATGTTGGTTAATCCAAAAGGTATAGATATATATACAAAATCTAGCATTTGAAAGGCTAAATATAGCTCTTTGTCAACAAAAAAAGAAAAAAGAAAAAAAAGCAAAGAGCAATTTTGAATCTGGGTTGTACAACAATTTAAAAGGTTTTGAATCATGATCAAAGTATCTACTGTGTATGTATATTTTGATTTCTGACTAACCCAAATTTCTTTCACATGGCTTGTTTCATTAAATCTTTTTCGTATATCTTGGACTGCTCATTCTACTGTTTCGTTTCAATTTGATTCTTGGAATAGGAATGTTCTTCGGGGAAATTTAAGATGTTTGAAACAAAGGTTTATAATTATGTTGTGGTTCGGAAGTTATGGAAGGGAAGGAATAATAGGGCCTTCCGTGCTCGCCATGATAAAGGAGTGAACTTATTATGTTTGTCAAATAAATAGGGGCTCTTTAGTTATAGGTTATATATGTTCTAAATTATTCATGAATGTGGAATACATGTATAATCGCTTATAAGTTTGTGTTATATGAATTTTGATAACTTCTCCATTAGCTATAGGTTATAGGTTACCATTAGCTAAACAGTTACCCATTACTAATGTGGTAAATATATCCTAAAATATCTCGCTTATTTTGGCTTTGCGGAAATAAACTTTGATTTTGAGGGAGAATAGGGTTTGGGTTTTTGTAGGTAAAAGTTGAGCTGAAGATGAGGTGAGGAATACGGGATTTACGACTATGATGCAAATGCAAGGTTCTTGGCTTGAAATTTTGCAGAAATGTCATCACTGAAACTCGTTGGCTAGGTTGCGATCAATATTGCATCCGCTGCTTGAATTCTTCATTCCTGTTCATCGCAATCAATATTTCACAATCAGTATTGGATATAGGAGTCACTGCTTCATCAGATGTCCACATGGCTTTAAAAGAATATGATCATCAGATCTTAATTAATAAAGAAGACAGTGTCGGTCCTGTCTGAGGTCATTCAAAGCCCCAAAAGCTGTAATTCAGAGTCTGTACGTTCGCTTTCCATTACTCCCTTATGGCCTTCACTCTGAACTAAAGACTCTGCATCTCTCCTCTCAGTCTTATTCTGTCTACTACTAAATTAATTAGTTGGGATGATCTGACACCACTTTACAGGATCTAAAATGGTCGACATACATGCAAACAGGAACTTGATAATAGAGTCTAATAAAGGATCTAAATAGTTACAGTAGATCGTGTTTATAATCCAAATGCAGTTGAAACACACGAAAACAGAACCTTTTCTTTCGAAAATGGGAGGTGTTTTAACTTTTATGGGATCGCGTGAGCTGAACAATAATTTAGTTGAACCATACGACAAAAGACTTCTTCAATCTAGCTTGGCATATCAGGTCGCATGATAAGGTTGCATACAACCTGCAACTTCTCCATGTTGTTGTTGATATCGTCTATGTCAGCTAGCCGATTCTTATCCAACCAATAAACTGTTTCATCGAGTGCGTACTCCATCTTCCTTTTCTCATCCTCTATTTTAATTTCTTCAATTGTTTTCCTCGCGTCGTCTATGTAATAGTTAAAGGCATTCCTTAACTCCACCTTCTTCTTGTTTTCTGCATCTTCCGCCTCGTACTTATCAGCTTCTTTAACCAACCTGTCGATCTCATCCTTTGACAATCTCCCTTTATTATTTGTAATCACCACCATATTTTGCCCCCCTATCAGTTTATCCTCGGCATAGACTTCCAACATACCGTTTGCATCCATAGCAAAGCTTACTGTTTAAAGAAATCTGGGACAGAGGTTTTGGTATCTCACACAACTGTGTCGAGATTATCTCATTGATTATGTATTTATAGTAAGTACATTGTACAGGAAGTTACAAAGATCCAAATACATATCTAGTCAAGCAAAGAAATAGGAAGACTTAACAAATAAAACCTTATTGAGCTAGAAAGGAGGAGGACGTATTCTAGGCACTGACTTTGTTACAACAACTAAGGCTAGATACAAGGACATGATAATATACAACATCTTAATACCCCCTCAAGTTGGAGCGGGAGAGCATGAACGGACGCCCAACTTGCTAACCAGACGGCCAAATTGCTGAGCTCCTAGCGGCTTTGTGAAAACGTCTGCGAGTTGATCAGAAGATGGAAGATACTTTGGCAAAATCAACCCATTGAGTAACTTCTCACGAACAAAGTAGCAATCAATTTCTATATATTTGGTACGTTCATGAAAAACCGGATTTTGAGCAATGTGAATTGCGGCTTGGTTATCACAAGAGATGGTGATAGGTAAAGAACAAGGAATATGCATGTCCTTGAAAGATAACGTAACCATTGAAGTACAGCTGTAATATTTGCCATAGCACGATATTCAGCTTCAGCGGAAGAGCGAGCAACAGTGGGTTGTTTCTTTGATTTCCATGAAATATGACTAGAACCTATTGAAACAAAATAGCCTGTAGTGGAACGGCGAATAAGTGGACATCCTTCCCAGTCTGAATCCGTGTATCCATGTAATGAGAGTACACTGGAAGATGAGAGAAAAATGCCATGCCCAATTGTACCTTTGAGGTAACGAAGGACACGGTGAGCAGCATCAAGATGAGTTGTATGTGGATGTTGCATAAACTGACTTAAGTAATTGACTGCATATGTTATATCTAGACGAGTGACAGTGAGATATAAAAGGCGGCCAATGAGACGACGGAAGGAGATTGGATCAGTTAAATCTTTTCCATCTGTAGGAAGCAATTTAATATGCGTATCCATGGGAAAGGATGAAACGCGAGCTCCAGTGAGACCTGAGTCCTTAAGAATGTCTAGGACATATTTACGTTGGCAGAGAAAAATACCCCTAGGGAATCGAGAAACCTCAATCCCTAAAAAGTATTGTAAGCGACCAAGATCCTTAATGGAAAAGTGAGAGGCAAGAAGTAATTTAAGTGAACAAATGAAGGCATCATCTGTGCCAGTGATAATGATGTCGTCAACATAGACGAGAAAGAAAACGGAGGTAGAACCTTGATGATATGTGAAGAGAGAGTTATCATGTAAAGCCTTCAGCTACCAAAACCGAAGAAAGTTTGGCAAACCATTGACGAGAGGCTTGTTTAAGGCCATAAAGAGATTTATTAAGTTTAAAATCTTTAGACTCATCTTTGCGAGCTAAACCAGGAGGTATTTTCATGTAAATTTCTTCATCCAAATCTCCTTGGAGGAAGGCATTGTTGACATCTAACTGATGGAGAGACCAACCCTTTATGGCTGCAATGGACAATAAAACACGAACAGTGACAAGCTTAGCTACAGGTGCAAAAGTATCATAATAATCAATACCTTCTTGTTGAGTGTAACCCTTAGCGACAAGTCGAGCCTTGTAACGTTAAATGGTGCCATCAGAGTTAAACTTAATTTTGAAAACCCACTTGCATCCAATTGCTATCTTACCAGGTGGTAAATCAAGCTCAATCCAAGTATTATTTGCTTGTAAAGCAAGAATTTCTTTGGCCATAGCTGCTCGCCATTTAGGACATTTAATGGCTTGAGAAAATGATTTTGGTTCATCTGTGAGAACAACAGCAACTAAAAATGCCTTATGAGATGGTTTGAATGTATAAAATGAGAGATAATCAGTCATAGGATAGACTAATGTGGACGCAAAAGTGGTGGAAGAACAATGATAATCCTTCAAGTACGTAGGAGGATTTCTGGAACGAGATGGCCTATGGTCCGCAGGAGTGACTAAAGACTCAGATGAATGAGACGAAATAACATCACGAGAAGGATGCACTGGTGATGGTGCAGTGGGGAACACTACTGGCGTGTCAGTTGTGCTTTGTGGAGTTTCTGCAGGAGCCTCTACAGATATGGATGGACCACGTTGAGCTGGTGAGACTGTATGAGATGGAAACCCTGAGCTAGATATATCCTGAGAGTCAGGACTGCTGGGTTGAGAAATTGACGTGGATAAATTGTCAGAAGAAGACAATGGTAAAGATGGAGATGAAAAAAATTGGATCATAATGGATGTACTCAGACTGTGAAACAGGTACAGAAAAAGAAGGAGTGGATTTATTAACGACATCATGAAAAGGGAAGATACTTTCATGAAACACAACATCTATGGATGTGTAGATGGATTTTGATTCCAGATCATAAATAGAGTATCCCTTTTGACCATAAGGGTAACCAATAAAGATGCCAAGCTTGGCACGTTGATCGAATTTGTGAGAAATCCTAGTGTTTCGTGCAAAACAAAGGCAGCCAAATACACACAAGGATGAGTAATCCGGTTGTTTATGCAGTAACATTTCATGTGGAGTCTTATAAGACAACACAGGAGTTGGTAACTTGTTGATAATATGAGTAGCAGCAAGAACGCATTCACCCCAAAAACGAAGTGGAAGATTAGACTGAAAACGCAATGCTCTAGCTACATTGAGCAAATGGCGATGTTTTCTTTCAACAATGCCATTTTGTTGCGGAGTGTACGCACAACTAGTTTGATGTAAGATTCCATGTTGATGAAACCATGACTGAAGTTCATTAGATTTGAACTCGGATCCATTATCAGACCGGAAAGTCTGGAGTTGAGGAATGATCAACGAATTAAAAAATATTTAGCACCACTAATAGAGGGAGTTGAGAAAGGCCCCCCCATATGTCAGCATGAATCAATTGAAATGCATGTTTAGATAAAGAAACACTTGTATTAAACTTAAGACGAGTCTGTTTAGCCCGAGGGCATACATCACATCCGTGACTACATGAAGAACGAATGAAAGGGAAATTACGATATAAAAACTTAAAACAATCCACACTTGGATGGCCTAGACGGCAGAGCCATGTATCAACAGGCTTATTTGCAGCTAAAGATAAAGCAAATGGTTGAAAATAGAAATGATATAGGCCTGCCACCTGCTTACTCCATCCAATCACTTTGGTGGTTTGACGGTCCTGAAATACACAAGACTCGTGTGAGAATTTAACACAACAATTAGATGTGCTGGTCAGTTTACTGACGGAGATTAAATTGAACTTAAAGCTCGGGATATGAAATACATTTAGCAATTGAATATGAGGTGATAAATTCATAGTGCCAATATGAGTCACAGATGTATGTGTACCATCTGGTAGCTGAACAGTGAGTGGTTTATTAACCACAATATGAGAAGAAAAGAGAGATAGCGAAGAACAAATATGATGGGTTGCCCCGCTATCAATAATCCAAATATCATTAGAGCAAGAAAGAGATATACCAGCAAAATTGGCATACGGAGCTACATCACTGCAATCATTGTCAGGTTTAAGGAGAGACAGAAGACGTGCATATTGAGCGGCACTGATGGCTGGTGCAGTAGTTGCAGGTTGAGTAACAGCAGCAATTACATGAGACTCTGGATCCCGTGGCTTTGGCAAATCCTTCGGATATCCATTCAATTTCCAGCAGGTTTGCCTAGTGTGGCCATGCTTATTGCAATGATCGCAGAAAGGACGTGCACGCTTGCTGGGACCATTATTTAGAAAAGGTCTCTGGTTGCGATTGTCACTACGAGTAACATTAAGGGTTGCAGATTCAACAGAGGGAAGAGAAGAAGAGTTTATACCTTGCTGCTCCTCCCCTTGTCTCACATGATTATAAATCTTGGCAGGGGAAGGCATGGGTTCCATGAGAAGAATCTGACTCCGCAATGAAAGAGAACCGATCATGTAAGCCTTGTAAGAACTCTATTGACCTATCCTGATTATGATTGTCAACATATCTCTTGCCGGCACCACAAATACAGGGTTCAATTGGCCTGAAAGCATCCAATTGATCCCAAAGAGATTTCAGATTAGTGTAATACATTGCAACACACAAGTTGTCTTGTTTCAAAGTAGCATTTGATTGCTTCAACGCATACAGCTTCGATGCATTATGATGGGAAAAGCGGGACTTGATCTCTAGCCACTTCTCACGAGCTGATGGAAAATTCATGGTGCTTGATCGAATTGATGGATCTATAGAATTGGAAATCCAGCTTCCAACCAAATCGTCACATCTCGTCCAGTGAGGTAGATCAGTTGCGCTAGTTGGCTTTTTGACAGTACCATCAATATAACCTGTTTTGCCTTTCGCACTGAGGGCTTTTGTCATCCCTCTTCCCCAAGTGCAATAGTTATCACTTGTTAGGAGAGGGGTGAAGATGACTGAGGTGGGATTATCCGCAGGATGGACATAATAAGGGCTGTTGGGAGAAAGAACGGAATCCTTATCGATTGAAGAGGTAGGATCGTCTTCAATAGCCATGGAGATGATTGTGTAGAAAATCTTTTTTAACCTCGCTCTGATACCATAAAGAAATCTGGGACAGAGGTTTTGGTATCTCACACAACTGTGTCGAGATTATCTCATTGATTATGTATTTATAGTAAGTACATTGTACAAGAAGTTACAAAGATTCAAATACATAGCTAGTCAAGCAAACAAATAGGAAGACTTAACAAATAAAACCTTATTGAGCTAGAAAGGAGGAGGACGTATTCTAGGCACTGACTTTGTTAAAACAACTAAGACTAGATACAAGGAGATGATAATATACAACATCTTAATATGGTATCAGAGCAACAACTAAGACTTTGTTAGAAAGGAGGAGGACGTATTGAGCCAACAAGTTATACTGTTAACTTAGGAACACCACGGGTTACTGGAGCAATATCTCTTAACTCAAACTCACCCAACAAGTTATTGTCACAAGTTCTGGTTCTCTCACCCTCGTACACCTGAAAATTCATAACAGTTTGTTTGTCGTAGGTGGTGGTGAGGGTCTTCTCCTTCTGGGTGGGAATGGTACTGTTCCTTGGGATCACGATACTCATTACACCTCCAAGTGTCTTAAAACCAAGAGAAAGAGGGGTGACATCCAACAAAACCAAATCTTTAACCTTCTCATGACCCTCTCCACTCATGATAGCAGCTTGAACGGCAGCTCCATATGCCATAGCCTCATCGGGGTTGTGGCCCATGTAGAGTTCTTTCCCGTTAAAGAAATCCTGCAATAGAGACTGAAATTTGGGAATACTAGAGGAACCGCCAACGAGGACAACTTCGTGAATGGCGCTCTTCTCCATCTTAGCATCTGTCAAACACTTCTCAACAGTTTCCATACATTTGTTGAACAAATCCATGTTTATCTCATCGAATTTTTCACGAGAAATGGACGCCGGAAAATCTATTCCTTCGTACAAAGCATCGAGCTCTATGGTTGTCTCAGTAGCAGATGACAGGGTCCTTTTTGCATGTTCACATGATGATCTTAACCTCCTAAGAGCCCTTGGGATTCTAGTAATGTCTTTATTGTGCTTCGTCTTTAACTCTTCCACAAAGTGATTTAACATCCTGGTATCAAAATCCTCTCCTCCAAGATGGGTATCTCCTGCTGTGGCTTTGACTTCAATAACACACTCAATAATGAGTAGCGAAACATCAAAAGTGCCACCACCAAGATCAAATACAAGAATATTCTTTCCGCCAACACTAGCTGACTTCCAATCGAGACCGTATGCAATTGCAGCTGCCGTTGGTTCATTGATGATTCGCAATACATTAAGTCCAGCAATGGTGCCCGCATCTTTGGTAGCATGACGCTGCGCATCGTTAAAGTAAGCAGGGACTGTAATGACAGCATTCATAACACTTGAACCAAGATAAGCTTCAGCAACATCTCGCATTTTACCGAGAATCATGGCTGAGATTTCCTCAGCTGAAAACGATAATTCCCTTCCTTGTACCTGACACTTGTCAGGGGTTTCCCATCTCCACCACACATGACTTTAAATGGCTATAGTTTGATATCACTCTGAACACAACTATCACTGAATTCCCTACCGATCAAACGTTTCACATCTACACAAACACAAAGCAGATTCAGATTACGAGATGCTAATCTTAAGAGCAACAATTTCATGGCATTGTAATTTAACTCTCATGAAACTATTTACTACACACGTATAATAATATTTAGCAACTCAGACCGCTAAAGTATTTGAGACCGCTTAAGATATCGAAGAACTCATTCCCAGAAAAAACAACAACATCATATTAAGCGACAGAACAATAAACTAAAATTAAAAGGCCGTGAAATTTCTTTAATAAGATTGTAGAAAACGCTTACCATAAACGGTGTTGATAGGGTTCGCAGTAACTTGGCTTCTAGCAGCATCACCGAGCAAACGTTCTGAATCAGTAAAAGCAACACAAGAAGGAGTAGTAGAATTTCCTTGATCATTAGGGATTATCTCAACACTATCACGTCGCCATACTCCAACACATGAATATGTTGTTCCTAAATCAATTCCAATTGCTGGTCCTCCTCCTATTGCTGCTGGTGCTCGTTGTATTCTTTGCTTCTGAGGAATGCGTCGTTCTCGTCGTATTCTTCTATCCATTGTTCAACCAAGCAAAGAAGAAGAAAATTCGTCAAAGTTTGGTTGAGCATGCACTTGAGCTTATATAGTTTTTTTGGTTGATGTCTTCTATAGTATAATATTTTTCGTTCGTTTCCTTTTTTAGATACAACTCTTGCAAATTAAAAAATGATGTTTCAGAACTGACTTGACCGAGTCAGATGCCAAGTTGCTTGTAGTACACGTTTGACTTGTATCAAGGGGGCAGGTCCAGTGGGCGGGGTCTTTCGAGGCCAAGAATTCTTTGGATGTTTTTAATTTATTGTGACTGAAAAGGAGAAGTTTTATATAGGAACTTTTATATAAAGAACTCTAATAATCGAAGAAGTGACAAAAGAGACCAAAAACAAGTTAATTCTCTGGATCTTATATAACAAAGATAGAAAGACTACAGAGATATCATAAAGAGGAATACTGGAGTATACTGAATTAAAAGAATATGAAATAGAACTAATGAGTTTTTCTTTTAGGAGAAGAATATGATGATTTTACATGTTAGGAATATGTCATCATGTATATTGACTTGACTATGTCATGTAATAATAGGTATATATACCTCTCTTATTGTGTCTGTATTAACTACCTGATCATTACCATGTAAGAATATCTTCTTAGTGTTATAACTTTCACATGGTATCAGAGAGGTGGTCCGATCGAGATCTTGTTTTCTTTAATCTTCCTTTTCTTGAGAATCTTGATTTCTTGTTAGTATCTTGATGCCGACTAACAAGAGGTTCCATGAATAATCTGAATCAACAACAACAAAGTGCTCAAGATCCACTGAATGTATGGAATCAGTCACAATCGCGGCCTGAAATTCTAGTTTCCTCTGCTCATGTTTCTGGTAATGATGTAATTCAAGGTAATTCGAGTTATTTTGCTTTACCTTTCAATAATATTGGTAATTTTGTGTCTCTAAAGTTAGATCATACAAATTTTCTCTTATGGCATGATCAATTTTAGTCTGTATTGATCTTTACTGATTTATATGTTCATGTTAGTGGTGAAACAGTTGAACCCCCGTCACAAGTTCTTATTAAAGGAGTTGTTAATGTTAATCCGAGATGGGTTTATTGGAGAAAGGCAAATAGATTTGTTGTTAGTTGTCTCAAAGCCACATTTATTGAAATTGATTCTGGTGAGGTTCTTGGTATGTCTTCTGCGCGTGAATTTTGGCAATATTTAGAATCTGGTTTTCAATTTCAGTTTGGAGCCAAAAGGAATATGTTGCGTAATCAACTCCATGGGATTAAACGAGGTTCTCAGTAGATATGTGCTTACTTACATAATCTGAAATCTATTATTAATTATTTGGCAGCAATTAATGATTGGGTTTCAGATGTTGTTTAATGATGTATGTTCTAAATGGTTTAAGAAGGGATAATATGATACTTTAGTGATCTCAGCACAGATCGTGATACACCATATACTTTTGGTGAACTGAAGGCTAAACTATTAATTCATGAATGATGGCCTAGTGATCAAACTCAAGAATCTCGTTTTATTATTGATAATCCAGCAGCTTTCTATGGAAGGAATGTTCATAATGTTAAAGAATGGAAAGAATAAAGGAAAAAATAAGAATGGTCAAGGTAATTTTACTAAGAATTGTAATCCTTCATTTAAAAGTGTTGGTTCCACAAGCTCAAGTGTGGATGCTTCAGATGGTTCAGTTAGTAGGCCTTTTGTGGATTTTTCCACTGTTGAATGTAAAATATGTAGAAAGATGGGTCATTATGCTTCCATATGTTTCTTTAGGTATCATCCACTACCAAGTTCCGATTCTAAGCCTAATACCAACACTTCTTAAGTTGAAACAACATTTAGTGATTTGCACATTAAGTCAGCAGATTTATGTGATGATCCTTCTAGAGGTTCTACTTCAACCACTTGGATTTATAATTCTGGTGCTTCCAGACATATGACTGGTGATACTGAGCTTCTTCAAAATACTTCTAGTTAACATGGGAAGGGCAAGATCATTGTTGGCAATGTATCTCAAATCCGTAGTTCTGTTTTACAAACTTGTTAAGATGGTTGTGATTTAAAGCATGTCTTATTAGTACCAGAGATTAAAAAAAAATTGTTATTTGTGGCTCAATTTACAAAACATAATTGTTGCTCTTTTGTGTTTGATCCATGGAATTTTCAGATTAGAGATCTTAATTCACATGCAATTTTTGCTTAGGGTAAAATGATTAATAATCTCTATCCTATCTCACAAATCTCCTTGAACCATAATGCTCATTTTACTTCATATTCTACAATTCTTGCTTCTCCTTCCTTGTGGCATAAAGGTTGGTTCATCCATCTAAGAAAATTATTCAACATTTACAATCTAAAAAATTTATTCAACTTATTTCTGATCAGAACACTCAAATGTGTCATCCCTGTCAAATTGTCAAAAATAAAAAGTTACCTTTTCATATTTCCCCTTTTCATGAGTCTACTCCCTTGACTCTTATTCATTGTGATGTTTGGGGTCCTTCTCCAACTATTTCTTATGCTAGTTTTAAATACTATATAGTTTTATAGATGATGCAAGTAAATTTCATTGGATTTATCCTATGAAATTAAAAACAGATGCTTTGCATTGTTTTACTCATTTTAAAAATCTTACTGAAAATATTTTTTCTACGAAAATTGTATGCTTTCAGACTCATAATGCATGTGAACTTGTTAAAGGTGCTTTTAAACAGTTTCTAGATTCACATGGAATTCATCTCATATTATCTTGTCCTAATACCCCTGAACAAAATGGATTGGCATAAAGGAAACATAAACGTATTACAGAAATGGGTAATACTCTTTTATTTTATTCATATGATCCTAATTTTTTTTTGTATGATGCCTTCCTTACTGCTACTTATTTGATAAATAGAACTCCTACTCATATTATGTTTATGAAGTCCTCTTATGAAGTTCTTTTTCAAACTGCTCCAGATTATGCTACATTGAGAGTTTTTGGCTCATTCTGTTTTCCTTTTCTATAAAATGCATGTTCATTGGATATAGTCCTTCGCATAAAGGATATATAATATTTGATCATGTTTCTCATAAACTTCACATTTCAAGGCATGTTATATTTGACGAAAATTCTTTTTATTATTCTTCCTGTTCATTTGTCACTCAGAATTCTACTACTGAATCTTCAGATTCTTCTTCAACTCCATCCACTTCTGAAAATCATCCTTTTGTTGTTAGTAGACCAATGAGAAGCATTTTCAAACCTAAACAATTTTCAGACCATTTTTTAAATGATTCAATAAAGCATCCTATTTCTACAGCTTTTACAAGTTTGTTACATCATATCTCTGAGCCAAAATATGATAAGAAAGCATGTAAGGAGAAGAAATGGATGATATCCATGAAAACTGAAAATGATGCCCTTATGTAAATGAGACTTGGGATTATGTTTTCCTGAACCTCATATGAACATTCTTGGTTATAAGTGGGTGTATAAAGTGAAAATTAAGTCTGATGGAACAGTTGATAGACTTAAGTCTAAGTTAGTTGCACAAGGCTATAACCGACGAGATGGAGTTGATTTTGGAGAAACATTCAGTCCAGTGGTTAAATCTACCACTGTTAGAGTAGTCTTAACATTAGTTGTCAATAATAATTGGGGCATTCAGCAACTTGATGTGTCAAATGCATTTTTGCATGGACATTTATCTGAGAATGTATATGAAACAGCCTTCAGGATTTACTCATCCAGATTTTCCAAATCATGTTTGTCACATGAAGAAGTCTTTGTATGGTTTAAAGAAAGCTCCAAGAGCTTGGTTTCATAGATTTTGTTCTTTCTTTCTTCAATATGGGTTTGCAAAATCAAAGAATGATCATTCTATGTTCATCTATACAACTGAGACAGATATGATGGTGTTATTATTATATGTAGATGACATCCTATTAACAGGCAGTTTTGATGGTCTTATTGATCACTTGATCCAAGCTTTAAGTAAAGAGTTTTCTATGAAAGTTTTAGGAGATTTACACTTTTTTCTTGGAATTGAAGCTACCGGGACTTAAGATGTTATTTTCTCACTCAACAAAAATATGCTTCAGAGTTATTTTATAAGGCCAAAATGTTGGAATGTAATACTTGTGACACACCTGTTGCAAAAGCTAAGAGGTGATCTATTCATGATGGTGTTTTGTTATCTGATCCATTAGAGTATAAGACAATAGTTGAAGGGCTTCAATATCTTACCCATAAAGGGCCATACATTTGCTTTGCTGTTAATTATGCTTCTCAATTTATGCATGCTCCAACTGATTAGCATCTTCTTTTGGTGAATAGAATATTAAGATATATACTTAAAGGGTTCTTTAGGCACTGGAATTACTATGAAGAAGGGTGATATTCACTCTTTAACTGCATATACTGATATTGACTGGGCTGGCTTCCCAGATACAAGAAGATATACCTATGGATATGTTGTTTCTTGGTCCTCCATAGGTATATACTGTTAGAATTGTCTGCAAACGACGCACCTGACGGTAGAAGGATGTGTTCTCAAACGGCAGAACTTTGTTTTCGTCTGGATTCTGAATGGCCAAACCATCTTCCCTTAACTGCTCCGATGTCCTCTTCTCCTTTGGAAAATCTCGAATCAAGATTTCATACAGAGCCTGTATTGTATTTACCAACTTACTCACATCCTTCTTTGGCTTATTTAGGAGCTCAACTAGGGTTATCAACTTGGCATGGATCTGAGGCAATGCAGTCATGTCGTATGTTTTTGTGAACTTCTCAATCTCGACTGCATGATCAATCTCCCTGAACAAAGTCCTAATGATGGAGTTCTCTTCCGTGCGGTCTTTGACTATTTCAAGCAGCATGCGCTTGATACTATCGTAAGCTTCAATTACAGCACACCTCCTGTACTCACTCTTGCATATCTTCTTCCAGAGCCACCTGTCAGGTGCATCCACCAATTCTTTTGCTTGGCTGAGAGCTAGCAGAAGCTCATTGCAAAGGAGTAAACATGGCCATCTGATAACTCTAATGTTCCACGTGTTTGCTGGCAGTTCAAGTAGCTCAACATTAGAACTACTTCGTTTTCTAATAACACACACGCCATGGCCAAGGAGTGTGTGTAGCATGGAGTGAACCTTGAGTTCTTCAAATATTTGTCTCGGCTATGTAAAGACACAAAATATATGAACTCAACATTAAAAAAATACTTATATCAAGCGAAAAGGTAAATATATGATAACATTAAATTCTAATTAAAATGCTCAGGAAAAACAAACAATAACCTGACACCAAAGACTGAAGAACAAATGAGGTAATTTGACCTCTTCATGCTTCTCTATAGTAAATGATGGTATTTTTGTCTCGCAGTCAAATCCCAAAGATGTGGTTTTACCCTCACAAAGAACCACCAACTTTGTTCATAACCTGTTAGATGACACTTCACCTGCTCTCTTCCAACAACAAGTTCCTCATCATTTCCCCCTCAACAAATTCCTTCATTTAAAACAGGTGTACTATTATGTACAATTCAATGTGTACAATTGTGTACACATAGTTAAGAAGACAAAAAAAAGAAAAGAAAAAAGAACGTGTCGCTACTGAACACTTTTGAGAATTAGATAGTCATAAATAAAGGATCTAGTAAACAAAATTTGTCACTTTAATTTACTAGAGAAGTATGTTGCCCGTACAAGGAGGTTACTCTCTTGACCTTGAAAACGAGCTTCATTACTGGTAAGAAACATTTGAAGTCCCGATTTGACAGCTAATAGCAAGCAGAGTTCCCCAAACTTTTCCTTGATGCTAGCCATCAAGGGTTGGAAACTTAAGATGGGAATGCTGATGAATTAACGGTCAGCCAGGATCAATCATTCTCTTTAGAAAAAGTACATCCACAAAACCAAGCATCAGAAGCATAAAATGGAGTACAGTAAAAGTGGCCCAAACGTGACTTGCATCTAACTATGGATCTATACATATTAACACCAAAACTTCCTGATTGTTAAAAAGGCGCACATTAGATAATCAGCAGGTGTACATTTATGTGCAACGATCAACAAGGTGTACAATTATGTGCACATTAACGATCAACAGGCATACATTTATGTGCAACAATCAACAAGGTGTACATCTATGTGCACCTCAACGATCAACATGTGTAAAACTATGTGCACATTACAAATCTACATGCGTACAGTTCTGTACATATTAAGAATCAACATGTGTAAAATTGTTTACACATTAACAATTCAATAATGAAAGGCCACTAGTGAAAACTTAATTAACCAATTACGGCTTCAATAACAAACCTGAAACAAAAAGACTGCGACGAAGGATGTAATAAAAAAAGTGTAGCTGTCTCAAAAACTTGGAAATTTAGGTCCATTGGGCGCCCCATGGGCCATCCAACAATCATGCAAAATGGAATCTGCAGGCGACATTCCAAAACATAAAAATAGATAAACCATGTGATGATAATACAATATTGACAACTTTTGATTGGGTAATATCATCCTACATGCTAACGAAGTATGTAAAGTATAGTTTCATGTATCGGTGAATAATTGTCAACATGTGTACAATATTATACACATTAAGAATCAATATGTGTACAATTATGTACACATTAACAATCAACATTAACCTCTTACATTCCATGTCTTTTGATTGATGAGTACATAACTATCACATTCATTATGCCCACGCTGCAAAGAAACATGCTTACTAACCAATCATTCTGATTTGGCGTTCCAATACTCACACCTCTAACCACCACTTTCGTAAGTAAGTCCATACAGAATGCTTTGGGATCATTTTTCTTTAGGTAGCAAAAATGCAGCATACCACTTGTCGAATCCTCACGGCAGAATATGCTGCGAGAGTCGGTACGTAAACATATAGTAGGACTTGGAGAACCCGACTGTCTGCACCACGGACGGGCCTAGCAAGGGGCTAAATGAGGCTATAGCCCGTCCCTGATTTTGGGGTAAAAAAAATTTAGTATACAAACTTAGGCTAAATGAGTTACCCCAAAATAAAAGAGTAGTCCCCCACCTTTTTTGAGTAGTCCCCAAAAAATCATTCTTAAATTTTATGTTTAGCCCACTTATTAGTTATTGTTAGCTAATCGTATGTGGTTTTTAGCCCATACTATGAGGTGATCAATATTTAAGTCATGTTTACAGTAAATAATCTTCTTCCACTCAATACATTTCTGCTCTTATTTTCTTCTATATACAAATATCTTTTGGTAATCACTTTGTTTTTGCTGTTATTTGCGTTCGTTATAACTTTTATTTCCCTAGCTATCTAGTATTTTATGGGTGGATCAATATTTGGCCACTAATTATGTGATGTGTTCCAAAAAAAATTACCGCGGCCTCCAACCGCATTATCGACTCTTACATTCCAGCCCTACCCAAAGGAGAATCCTGGGTCCGTCCCTAGTCTGCACATATTCTACAACGAATGAAAAATGAAATGTATTAAATCCACTTTAAATAATACATACGCGATAGATAGATAACTAATCTACGCCATTGTTGTTCATTATCAGTTTGTTGGAATGGATAAATGAAAACTAGTTTAGTAAGTAAGGATTTTAGATTTTAGGTAGAGGAGTTTTGGGTCATTGATTATCTTTGAAGTGCCTATTTCATTCTGTTTTCAATCAGGATTAAGATTATAATTAGGAATAGTTATAGATTCAAAAGTAAGAATGGGGAGAGATGTTTTGTATGACAGATACTAACTCTCGTATACAAAAATGCAATATGTAATCAGCTTGAGGAGTCCATTAATTTCATTATCAATAAATTCACGTTAATATGATGTAATAAGAAAACCTTTATACACCACAACCAACAAAAAGAAGCAATAACAACGACTGTGAAACCACAACTTCTACTAATTCAGCTAACATTTGCTTATAGCAATAAGAATTGCATGAAAATGATATGTTGGATTACAATAACCAACCAGTCAATAAAATATACTAGAGATTTCACACCTGCAGCAATTCTATTATTGAACAATGGAAGTTAAAACATAAAAAGGATTTTGATAGTCACCAAATTTGGGAGTGAATTTTACTATCTACGTATACCATCCAAACTACAGATGCTAAACCAATGGTTACCAAGATAAGATATAGGAAAAGAAACAAAAAAACTTACATAGGAGGATTCCTTTTTCTCTTCTACATTTTCTTCTTTCTTGGTCTAAGCAGCAATAAGAGTTGCACCACTGGTTGAAGGCATGCAGCAACAACCATTAGTGCACCTCCACCAGAAAGCACGGACGACTATCCACTTAGAATTAGCTCCGCGACATCCTTATCTTTGGGAATGAATAAGCTGAATCATGTCGCCATCAACATCAGCTCCAACTACAAAATAAAAACAGTGTTCAATAGTTAGATTTAAAATATTCCATAATCAATGACAGCAACAACCAATAATACTAATTTGAATGACACGCACAAGCGAGTGATAACCATGATGGATATCATAATTTGAGGACAAAAAGAGAGAACGAATCAATCATTAGTCTTCCTACATTTTCTATACTAATAGTAATTGTTGAACTTACTGCATCCATATTTTCAAGCACAGGGACAAAAAAACACTTCCATGAGTGACAAGCTACCAATATATAGAAAATTAAAACACCAAATGAACAAACTACAAATCAATCAAATGAATCACAACAAAGCAGAAGAAATTGAAATTTAGGTTAGGTTTATAGAGATGATCTCTAAGAAATTTTGTCCAATTTTTTTATAACAACCTTCATTTTCGCTTAAATCCGACCAGTACTTACATAAAAATTAAGCCTACTTTCGATGAATAGACGCCTATAAAATTCGAAGAATTTATACAACAAAACGCTATTGCGAAAAGGTAAAATGTAAAGGAATGTCAATAAACAGTACCATGTTTTGCTGACATTGGTTCGATAAAATAATTCGTTTTTCAAAATATTTTCTAACCAAAAATATTAACATGAGATACCATTTCTCCAGTTACCCCCACTGCCTCACCACTAAAGTTGGAAGATGCTACAACAACGGAAAAAAATATATAGAATGTCTACTCTTAGCTGGTTAAAAATTTGAGAAGCCACCCCGAAAAAAGAAGAATAAACAACCACCTTCTTGATCACTAGAACCTGTAAAAATGTATCAACGGGAGTTAAACTCCGAGCAAGTTCTCTATAGCCAGCTCCGCATTAAGACGAGAGTTAGAGATACAACTTAACAACAAACTATCGGGTGATTATATTAAGGAAGACTACAGACTAATTAGCATAGGCACCAACGTCCTAAACTAAACTATTGATGAGGAAGCATCAAAGAAATTTACAGTACTGTTACAAAACTAACCAAAAAGTTATCTAATTAAACAATAAACACAAGCACAACAGTACTAAGTCAACATAAGTGAGGAAACAAACAAAAGTGCAGCAGCAACATCCACAGAAGCAACTGAATACATCCCACACATTGGAGTAAGGTAGCGTCATAAGCAACTCCAGTTACCGTTCACTTTTCTAGAAACTCTATAGCTGTATTAGTGGAACACATCTCCTCAAGGAAATAGGCTTATGTGTTAGGAAACGCATTCCGACCGATGTCAACATCTTAATCTACGTCACATCACGTATCTATCAAGAAGGCTCACACATTCCATAAGCATCGCCCCTCCATGGATTTGAAATGTTAGATATAATGGCTTACACATTCCATAAGCATCCATACCGATTTAACATCTTAATAATTGACCTTAAATGTAATGGTGAACCAAACAATCCAACAAACATGGCTACCATTATTCTTACAAGGTATCACAAGGAAAACTATAAAACCAATAGTATGTGGATCACACCAAATCCGAGGACTAAACCTTGCACGCCATTAGAATCATGCCAAACTCAATTATATTTATTTTCCTAATGTATGCAATTAATCTCAATCCTATATTTCGAGTGATAATTAAGAATAATTATCAACTACCTTTTCATACTTGGAGAAACTAAGAAAACCTGAGACAAACAAATCTTTTTTCAAGCAGGCCATCAGATAAATTCAAAACTTAAATGTTAGTTCAACTAACCAAACTTAGTATGCCAAAGTGATTTCACTTCTCATGTGCATTAAGTTACCATTACCATAAAGATCATATAGTCTACGCTTAACAGTACAAACAAGGAACACACAATCCGACTTCATACTAGAGGAACTATGCAAACAATGAGCACACAATCAGACTTGATAGAGAAACAACTAGCATATGATGAGCATGTCAGTAAATAGTAGGACAATCAACTCTTAAGAATTAGCCTGGAGTAGCTAATCAAATCTAACAAGACCACATATCAGAATTTTATATATACGGCGGAATATTATTTATTTTCAAAAACCCTACATATTTTTGTAAATTCTGATTTAATGACTAGTTAACTTGATTCTTAAATCTGCCACAATGAAGAGAGTCTAAAGAAAACTTGCCTCAACCTTCCGAGCCCCACAAAATCGATCATCCTAGGTCGAAGTTCATTCATCTATCAATCCCTGATGGAAGCCAAACAAAAATATCAATCCCCAAACCCTTGGTAAATTTTAAAAGGATAAAGATAATTACTCACCTGGACATTCGTTGTCCTTCATGATTTCCTTGAATCATTATCTCGTCCTTTCTCCAGCAAATCAAGATTAGGAAGTGAAAGTTGTCCAGGTCTTTCGTTTTTTATTCATTGAAAACAAACCCTAAAGATAAGACTAAGCAAAGCACCAGTATTTGATACGGGGCACCAACTTAATCCTATAATTATTTTAAATTCAAGAGAAGAATTCTTAGGATATTACATTTTTATCTCAAAACAAAGATTCAAATGAGGTACTTATATAGTTTTAAACTCTGATCATGAATCGAATAAGAAAATTCAAACTAAAATCTAAGTAACTAGGTTTCTGAAACCATAAAAAAATAATCGTAAAATTGATTTCAAAATCAGTAAATTAACAGTTACGGTCCAATTAAAAAGAAAAGAATATATTAAACTTATCTTTGAAATCGCAATCACCGATGAAATCTTCAAATTAAATTGTTGAAAATTGGATCTCATCAACTTTTCCCATAAATCTTCAAGACAAGGTACTGATGATGACGATCTAGGTTTCTCAAGTTGAATCAAGTGTTTGTTTGAATCAAATTCATGTTTGGAGATTGAATTTTCGCTAAGACGATGGTAGGTTTTAGGATTTCTTCTTCGGGAGAGCTGTTTCCAGTTTCGAGAAAAAAAATGAACACACAGAAAATAAATTATGAAGCAGGAGCAGATGGGTGTTTTAGACATGAAAAATAAACATTTTGGACTGATCGTTCCGTTTTGGATTAAGTCGTTTCAAATTGTTTAAATTTGGATTTCCTAGTACCAGGCTTTGGGAGTCAGGACTAGAGCGTCCAAAGCCCAACAGATATGGGATTAAACGTTAATTCCTACTTCTGAATTTGCATTACATAATTATTGCGTGTATGACGTTTGTGATATTTCTTATAAAGTTATAATGGTATGTAGGTTCAAGGAGAAGCTAATTATGCACTTTCTTGATTTGGTTTCTACCAGAGTACGAGTTGGATAAGAATACTTATGTTTGTTGAAGATACCTGTTTCCGGTATTAGAATACTTTGAGTAGATAATCAATTCCTTTATCTGAAATAAGGAAACTGGCAGCAATGGTTTCTATGTTTTTACAATGAGAAATTTACACAAAAGAAATGAAAAATCGTAACCTACATATAAACTGGCAGCAATTATTTACTAGCATTGCATAATCTTCGTTTGAGCACCTAAACATGGAAAATCTCAAATGTGACAAGCTCAGGATAAAAAAAAAATTCTTGGACCTCTTTTGGCATGTGTAGCACATGGTAAAGTATGAAACAAGAGTAAAAAGTAAAAAGTAAAAAATAAAAGTAGGATATAAAGAAGGTTTTACCTATTTGCCACCCATACTTTTCCTATTTGCCACCCATCAAAATATCAGAAATAATTTTACTTTTCAATTCTATTTTACCTATTTACCACTTGTAAAAGTCAAACTAAATTTGACTACAGTTATTACTAACCTTATATTTCTTCTTCTTCATCTTCATTAACCCCCATTCTTCACCATTAAAAGCTTGTACGGCTTTATAGAAGTTTATGTGACATATCCGAACAACAATAAACGTGCATTTTTTCCATACAAAGATCACAATGGGACTTTAATCTTTCCTATTGGAAGGTTCCTAGGAGTCCATCACAAATCTTTCCTATTGGAAGGTTCCAAAGAGTCCATCACAATGGAACTTTAATCCTAGGTTAGAGTTTCCTTTAATTATGGTGCGCTAAAGATTGATTATTTCCCCTTTTAATTTATTTGTTTGTGCTAATGACTTATGTAAATACTTATATCTTTGTGGTGGGGAATGGGTCAGGTCTGCTCAGGGGAGTCAGCTCGGTGGCTACGCTGTCAGGGACAGGACGGGCCTATGCCAAGTTGCAAAAAAAAAAAAAAAAAAAAAAAAAACGTACGTGTTCATGATTTATTGATGTATTCAATTTTTTTATAAAGTTGATTTTAGGTTCAACAGTCAAAACTCCAAGCGTGACTACCATTAATTGCCATAATGTTGTAGTCGTTCAGATCACCACTAAGGCACTAACTATAACAGTGGTAAGTCGTCCAGAATTTGGCAACCACATATATATGGATTTTAGCAGGGATGGAGCTGTTAAGGGTCTAGTAGTTGTCTCCACTAGATTTTGGTAGTTTGCTAATTTTAGCATAAAGGGGAATAAATTTGTAGGGGAAATTAGAAAATTGGTTAAAAAAAAATCTCCCCTCAACTGGCGATAGCTGTTCTCTATAGTAGAGAAGAAGATTCTTCTAGAAATGGACAGTTGATGCTCTGGTGGATCAAATGAGTATTCGATATATTGATGAGGCTCCATATATTACTAGCAAATTCAATGATTGTACAGTTTTGAAACATTCGAACCCTTCACTAGCATTTCTACTACCCTCTTTTCGATAGAAAATTTACGTATTTACATTTCTAAATTCAGAATATGTTATAATTTATCAAGTAGTTTAACGTGTTCATAACCCAAAATTCAATTAGTGAAAGGTAAAAAAAAAAATTGCGTCCTTCGGCCGCCTAACCGGATTAGCATAATGACTGCTTTTAGCATATTCTATCCCCTAATCAAATGTTCTAGCTCCGTCCCTAGATTTTAGTCATCGCCATTTCAGCGACTAAGAACTCCAGCTTGTTGCAACCATCAGTACGGAGTCTGCTTTCCTCTAGTTTTCTTTATTTCTTGATAATAAAAGATGGGTGAAGGTCGGTGGGTGGAGATGGAGATGGAGAAAAATAATAATTGGGAATTTAGGTTTTTTAAGTTATTGGGGTGGCTTAATTGTTGGGTGTAAACAAAAAGTTAAAAGGAGGTATTTAGGATATTCTAAAATGTATATGGATGGTGAATAGGATAAGTGGGGGTGGAATTTATATGCAATGGCCTAAAGCCGGCATCCAGGCTACCGGTCCGTTCGACGGTTGAGTGTTAAGGCATGATCGCGATGGAGCATCTGATGGAGCGAGGTGTATACCTGAACTATCCTCGGATATTAAGGTATATGCGGATACCACGCAGGGTCACACTCTCCGATAAGCTATACCCTCAACATGCGAACATGTTACACCATCTGCTAGCAGGTTTTACCTGCTATGCCTCACTGGGAAGGGAACATGTGGGTATGCCAATCTAACGGTCGTGAATACGTAAACCCAACTAGAGTGGTGTGCCCACCTCTGTCTGGTTAACCATTGCGGCACGGAATGTGTCAAAGATTTTGCCTACGTAATGTGGGTTGTGCAAGGCGTGGGAAGCCGGCGTAAAACTATGCTAAACTTTTCGGAGATTCTCTCTCCAACCTACCTGGTACTTGTTATTGGAAAAAGGTTTCGGTTCTGATAAATAGGAAAAAAGTGGGTGGCAAATAGGTGAAACCATAAAGAATTTGAAACCCTACCTCGTGAACATTTCTCATTCCAATTCCAACGCAAAATACTGACAACCTTCTTAGATCGGCACTATTCCGCCGCACCAGTGAAAACCTAGATCTAGGTTTTTGAGATCACAATCTCTATTCTCTAATTAGTGAAATGAAGAAGAAAAGGAAGAAGAAAGAAATTGGTTCATTATGTCCTCTGATTGGATCATTTGGTATGAGCGGACTCGGAAACAGCTGATAATCGCACCAGTTGTTCGCCAGATTTACAGTTTGTTAAAATCTTTGGAGAGGATCTGAGTTGCAGATTATGACAGAAGCTTGTGCTGCACAACTGGCTGCTGCGGCTAATTTTACACATCACTATCCAGCCAGGTTTGCAAAGAAGAATTATGGATGATTGCAAGAGCTTGTGTGTCCTCAAACAGCGAATCAAAATTGTTGATCTTAGACAGGAATTTGGGGATCACCAAGGATGATATCTTCAATAAGAATGGAAGAGGGAAAATTAAGGTGATTCTTCTTTATAATTAAGGATGGTAGATATTTGATTTTGTAGCGAACGATAGATTTCTTCTGCTTTTAATGGATTACTTGCTTAAGCTTTATGTCTCTGTTGTTGTCTTGATTTTGCTAAAACATGTTTGGTTGGTTAGTTTCTCGCTAAATTTTATGCGGTTAATTGTGTAACATAATTGTTGCCTGTATGCATATGTGATATCCGTGTCTTTGTGATGTGTATTTAGGTTCAAGGAGAAGCTAATTATACACACCTGAAGAGTTATATATATATATCTAAAAGTTAGGGGTCTTCGTCGTAAGAGGGGCCATATGGACAAGTCATGGCAAATGAGTGCATTGATTCAAGGTTAAAGTCTAAGAATCCAGGGTGGGTGTTCAAGCTAGATGTAGAGAAAGCTTATGATAAGGTGAGCTGGGATGTTTTGGACAAGGTGATGCAAAGAATGGGTTTCGGGATAAAGTGGAGAAGATGGATTCAGACTTGTGTATCAACTCCGCACTTTTCCATTTTATTGAATGGGAGTCCAGGCGATAATGTTCAAATGCTCTAGAGGGTTGCGTCAAGGCGACCCTTTCCCTCTTTACTATGGTCATGGAGGCCTTCAGCAGAATGATTCTCAAACTGGAGGGAAATGGTTTATATGAGGGCTTTCGCGTTCACTACAATGGAACTCAAGTGTCTCACTATTTATTTGCGGATGATACCCTTGTATTTTCATCGGATTCTGTTCAACAAATTCATTTGCTTTCGTCTGAGCTCGGGTCTAAGTATTAATGCTGCCAAGAGTACTGCTGCTGGAATGGGAGAAACTCAATGTCAACAGCTTGTAGCTTCGAATTTTGGGTCTACTATCACAGATTTTCCTATACCTTACTTGCAAATGCCAGCTGGCCCATATAGATGTAGAAGAATATGGGATCCTGTCATAAAAAATACTGAGGCAAGACTACAAGGGTGGACGGGCAGGTGTTTGACATACGGAGGGAGATGTATTAGTCAAATTTTGTTCTTAGTGCAACTGCGATCTTCATGATCTCGGTTTATTCAATGCCAAAACTTATGGGGAAAAGATTAAATGGCATTATGAGAAACTTCCTGTGGAAAGGAACTTCAGAAGCTAAGAAATACCCCTTGGTTGCTTGGGGTGTGCACAGACAGAGATAAGGGAGGACTTGGAATTAGAGACTTGATCACCGTGAACAACGCTCTTTTATGTAAGTGGTTATGGAGGACTTGGAATTAGAGGTTCAGCTAAAGGGTGGCAATGCTAATGTTCTTGATGCCATCATAAGTCCGATTCAGGAAAAAACTATACCACACGACAATGTTGAAGCTGTTATAAGTCAGATTCAGGTGAATGTAAAGGAGCTAAAAGGAACTTTGGAGTTCAAGCTTTAGATCCGAAGGGTGGGGGAATGTCTTGCTCTCAAGCAATCAGTACTGTGGTCTCTATCTTGAAGCTAACCAACACTCACATTGAAGCAGTTGCTTAAGTGGTAATAAAATCTGTAACAGGACTTTCCTCTTGTCAGAGAGGAGAATATGAAAGCAGGTCAGGGATATTCGATTATTGTAGGACAATTTACATCTTGCAAAAATTTCTTATATTATCTCAATATTCTGTAGAGGAGAAAACTGTAGGCTTGAGGAAAAATCATAATATTCCTCATTGGATTATATCTCTGGTTAACAGGAATGTCTCGTGTAAGACCTTAAGCTTCCTTTAGTAAATTCTTGTTTTCTAAAAAAGATGTTCAATCCTTAATTTCTCTGACAAACAATCTTTGTACTATTAACCTAGATACTCTGTGCTATACCGGGTTAAAAAAATCAATTTGAGGGTGGAGAAACAACCTTGTAGCTATGAGCATCTTTTGTAAGTTTGTTTCCATGCATTCTATTTCTTAACCATGAACTCAGCAGCTTTGCATTCATGAATTAGATAAGATACACCATAATCTCTTTTTTGTAGCCAAAAAAATCATTTTGGAAATTATACGGTGGGATGGCGGACCAAATAAATTGAAGTAAAACTAAATTTTGTACTCATTGTAAAGCAAAGAGATGTTCAAACAAACATATCACATTTATTTGTAAAGAGATGTAAAGTAATTTCTAAAATTGTATACAATTAAAAAGTTAAATTGAATTCAGTTGAAAAATGTTCAGAGATGTAGAATACAATTATGGTGAAAAAACACCGGGGATGTCACAGGGAGCACATCCGTTGCATAACAAAAAATCAATTGCACTGACAGAAAATAAGAATTCACAGAAAATGAAAAACATACAAACCTTGGACTTTGCGGAAACATAAGAATCCACGAAAATTTGAGTCTAATTCCAAATTCAAGTCTAAATCTCCTAAGCTTCCAGATTTTCATCCAATTTCCAAATCTAAACCTTCGAACCCACGAGAAAAACTCACAAAATTATGTATTTTGGGCCTCCGGAAAAATCTCTGGGTCACCAGGATTCTGTCGCCGGTCAGCTGAGATTTTGTCGCCGTCGATCGATATTGCTTCACGGCTCTGTTAAAATTAATGGTTAAACTACCTTTCTTTAACGGTCAACAGGGTCAATGAAGAGGGATTCAGACAGCTCAATCAGCTGTCTTACTCGAGATGGCTGGGTCTTACTCAGCTTGGATCACTGAGTTAGGGTGGCGAGTCACTGAGTTGACTCATCATAAGGGAGATTCTGACAGAGTCTCATCTGTTTCAGGGAGATTCCAGGCCATATTCCGGCCTATTTTCACTTCATTTCCCTGCACAATTTGTCATACATTCACCTCCTAACATACATCTAGTTTTATTCCTGCAATTCAATACAATTTTTGACTTCAAATCCATCTCAAATTTGCATCTGCATCACAACACAGCACCACCAGCTCCAAGTACCAGTTCCATTACTCACAGCAGAAACTTTAATTCCACAACTCATTATGAATTCCATACCCAACCCTGGCTTCTGTTGCAGTTAGTCTTAGCCACAAATCCATCACCTGCAATTATTGATCTGCAGCTTCATAATCCAGTCCTGCAACAGCAACAGCACCAACAACCAACATCTTTAAGAACGGCATCTGAAATAGCAGCATCTACCATCTCAATCCCACCAGCAACTATTTCAAGCCTAAGTCACATGAGCCCCCACGTCATACCAGCAGCCAAAGCTGCCCAACCACCATGGCAGTAACGCCATCTCTTCCTCCTGATCCTCCTCCACCAGCCCGATCCATCAACATGTTTGATTCACAACTAAGAATTGAGAAGGAACCTGCACATACACATTCAAATTTAACACCCAGCAAACATAATTCTTTTTGTCAATTTGTTGTCAACCATGTACGTCATGAGGAAACAAACCTTCTGGTTACCAATTGAAACAAATAAGATTATATTACAAACATAAACAACTATTGCTAGGACCAATTTAAATGCATCCAAAAATATTATACAAATATTATGGTTATGGGAAAACTTGAGTTGTACCACTACCACCGATAAGGCAATGAAAACATTAAAATATTTATCAGTTAATGAAGCTAGACCTGAAGCTGTATAGTTTAGACTGCTGTTCATTTAGTTTTGATTCTTTTGAACTATATAAACAATTACGGTGATGCTTAAATCCAGTTTGCAAATGTGACAGTAATAACTCTTAGCAGGAGATCAAAATGCAAAAAGACCACTCTCCTTTCCACCATGTATAAATCCACTTCGCTACCATACAGTTATTCTCATATAGCCAACACTGGTGTGAGATCCGTGAAATCACTACTAAGCAATTATTCTCTCCTACGCAGATCAAGTCATTCAGTGGTGGCATCAATAGCTACCAAGCTAATAATCTACAACAAAGCAAGTTGATAATATACAGCTACAGGCCTACAAATGAAATGATGTCTCTGTGAACGAAAAATTATTCACTCAGCACTTTTAACATTTTCTAACCCGTAGATATCTTCCAATGAAACGCTAGGCAATTCCATAACCTGATTCCTACAGGAGCAGAAGTTTCTTTTCGGCAGCAACAATGTATTTGTTAAAGGGAATAAATTTCATCAATACATTCTTAGGAACAACCAAACATAGTTAATCACCCTGAGGCAGCTATAAGTTGACATCATATCAGTGAGTTTCTGAGAGAACTAAATGGTATAGTGGAAATTTAAAGATGGGGAATGCTACGTACATTCTGGTTGTGTATGCATATCCAAGCTTGTCACATCATTGATCTCCATGACATCAAGCTCGCTCCACTTTTCAGAGATGCAGACCCGAGTAATCCAAGCCTTACCTTCCTCAATTTGGTTTATGTGAACAAAGTTTTGTAGATGTTATTTGGTAGCCGTTTTGGAGAGATAGAGCGTTTCTGCAAACCTATCCGAAGTACCTATATGTGTGTAGAGAAAGACATAAAGCCATTAGTTAAACAGACGATAATATCGACTGAAAGAAAGGCCAATGATTCAAACAACACTGGTTTAGAACAAAAAAATATATATATTTACTTAACCTAAACCTAAAACTTTGCAGAATGTCGCGTAGCAATACAAAGCATACCTGATTTTCTGTTTGCTTATCACATTGCTCTAACTAATTTTTCTATTTTAGGAGCGAAATTTGATCACCATGTGTTCTCTGCTTGCTTGACTTCTCTAATTTAAAATGCAAACTTCATGTTCATGCATTTCCAGCTCGTTTCTCTTCTCTAAATGAAGACAATTGATCACCAACTGAAATATTTCGACCACTTCCAGCAATTGCTGTAACATCAACATTCTGATACAACAGAACAAACATTTAATGAGTTTGCCATATACAATTCAGTTCAAAGTAATGCACAAAATGGGAATACTGAAAGGTTTGGCAGTCGAAGTAGGAAAACGGTTAGAAAGTACATACCATGCTAGCTGGGGTAAACGACACGGTATCTCTGATTGTGTTTAATTGTTTAATCTGCAATATAGACATTCTGATGATTTGTTAATAGATGAGAATGATGCATAAAAAACTAAGTAGTGGTATATTTCTCACCGTTTTTTTGGTAATAGAATTTTCGTGGTAAATTGCTCACCGTTGTTTTGTAGCTGGTAATTGATAGTAAGTTCCGAAAAGTCACTTCAAGCTTAAATCAACATATACCCAAAACTAAGAACACTTAAAACCCATTGTAAACTCCCCCAAAATCAGCCACAGAATATCACAATCTCCAAGCTTTCTTCGTGTTCGGAGCTTTTGTAAACTTTCTGCAATTTCAAAACAGCTTCACGTTTGGGGATGAACCATATATGTGTTGTATACTTAGCTGGTCCAGTGGTCCCAAATGCAGTATCAACTTCTGATTTAGTTACGAAATTGAGTAACTAAAAAGAGAGAATCAGGAAACAAATGTACCTGCAGTAGAAGGAGTTGGAGGAGGGTGGTGGTGATTTAACTCAATTCAGAAGGATTTCCCAAAATTCAACTCCACATTACCTTCTGCTACTACAACAGAAAAGCGTACATAGACTCGGTTTTTTCTACCCTTACAATAATGTATGATAGTTCAGCTGCAACTTATACCCCTTGCTCAATTTTTGAGTCCCCAGCTGCAACCCATCTTCTCTGTCAATTTCACATCCACTGCAGTAACACAATAACCTGCAATTGTTATCATTGTTCTTAAACTTAGGATTCAAATGTTAAAGATGGCTAAATTCTTACCTGATAGCTGTATACTACTACTACTACCACCAATATCCTATTGGGCATTTATACAAACAACGAACGTTCAAAATTCTTAAATTTGACTAAATCTTCATTACAACTTCATCTAAGATGGATTTTAGTAAGAGAAAAACAACAGAATAAGAATTCAGGAAGTAAAATTTGATTCATGCATAAGAATTTCAGAAATAAGGAAAAACACACATCACATTTTTGAAGAACTCATAAGTAAAATTTAATTCAGATTTCAAGTACGGCACAGAATTTACCCATGTAAAGTTGTTTCTTACCAATGTTTTGAAGATCGAGGTGGTGGTGGTTCAATTTCAATGAGAAGATGGCGAAAGTTGAAAAAGAATTTCGATTCTCATTCAGTCTCAATCCTCCAACTTTCGAAAAATTCTTATTGAAATCTAATCACCAAATTCAACATTCTCATTCATCAATTTCAATTTTAATGGTGGATTTGGACTTCACAAGTACAAATTTGAACTTAAAAACCCTAAGGATTAGAAATCCCTGGATCGAAAACAAACCCTAGAAATAATCTATATAATGGTGAGAATGATGGTGGTGGTGATTCAATCTGCTGATGAAGAGTGGTGGTGGTGATTCAATCTGTAACAGTGAGATTGAAGGAGGTGGAGGAGAGTGGTGGTTGTGTTTCAGAAATCTGCTGATGAAGAGTTGTCGAAGAATTCTCACCCCTTATGTGGGTGTTTTACACAATTATCCTTATAAAGTTTACGTTATTACGTTGGACCAGGTTGGAAAGTTAAAAACACGGAGGGGCAATCGCGTAATTCGGTCATACCAAAAGTCTTTGTCGCCCTTCAGTGTGTGATTTATTTACGGCAGTTTCAGTGGTGATTAGAAACGGGGAGGGGCAATCTAGACCTTCCAATATCGATTGAAATATGTTTGGGGCACCAAATTCAATCTTTTCGCTTCAAATTGGAAAAAAAGAAGAAGTCATGTGCCACATTGACACAAAGTCATCGTATATAGAGTCATCCCTCGCTTCGCTCGGTCGGCCTAATTAAGGTAATGGAAGAACCTAATCTTGTTTCACTTCGATTAGGAGATTGCATTCCGATTCAATGTGCCCAAATGTGAAACAACCGGTACACCTTAGGGGTTTCCAATCGTATTCCAATTTAAGTAGATAATCAACTCCTTTAACTGAAATAAGAAAACTGTCTGGCAGCGGTTTTCTGGCATCTACATTCATGTAAACCCGCGCATAATCCAGCCGTTGTTGCTTTATGGTTTTCTGATCAGCACATATAGGAATACCGAATGCACTTACGACCTTACTCAGACACGATGAATTCCAAAGGAATAGAGGTAAGTTGTAAATCTTCACCCATAAAGGAATGGACTTCATGGTTTCAGCTTTGTCGAGTGTCAGTTTCCAATCCCACTTGATGAGAACCAATGGTTTACCCTCAGCACGCAAAAGGCCTGATAATTCTAACCCTCTAATCTTATCTTCAACACAACTGAACTGAAATAGGTAATGCCCGCTTCCGATGTAGAACACTGAATACCCATTTCCTGCGGGGATCATTTCTCGGACTATAGCTTCGTCCGCCTCTTTATCAAATGTACCATTCTCCTTCAAAAAATATCCCACCAGGGAATTCTTCCATTTGTTGCATCCAATTTTGAATTCTTCATTTGAACATTCAATACGATACTTCCTTTCTTCCAGTTGGGGTTCAATATACTCGAGCTCAGCTTCGTCTCCCATCTCAGTGATATTCTCTAAGGTGGTAGAAGTTGACGATGCATTGACATTAGATATTGGTGTCTCTGATTTTGGAAAATCTCTGCAGATCACTGATGACCTTGAATAGTCTGCTCTCTCACCAATATTGGAGACCTTTACGATTTCTTTTCTACAGCTGTCCATGTATTTATATGAGAAATCACTCAAGGTCATCTCATCCGAGGTGACACCTGCCAAGTCATCTAATTCTTGCAGAATGGCCGGAGCATTTAAAACATTCTTTCCTTCAAGAATTTTCACCACATCAGATATATTAGGCCTTGCTTTTGGAGAGTGAGTTGTGCATAACATTGCCAAATCTAGCACCATGGCAGCTTCATTCCGTGGAATGTTAGTTAAGTCTTGGTCCAGTAATGATATAAGATTTCGCTTCTTCTGTAAAACTTTGGCCTACAGTTATAACAACAAACCAAAGCTGCTTAGCTGAAATGCGAAATGAAATTCTGTGTAGAGCGAAAGCCAAAAGGGTTAAATTATAACTTACGAATTCTAAAAGGGGTGGCGAGTCTTTTGATCTGTCTGCACAACGCCTTCCACTCATAAGTTCAAGTACTAGTACTCCGAAACTGTAGACATCTGCTTTCTCAGTTAAATAACCCTCAATTACATACTCGGGAGCAATATATCCCCTGCGAACATTAAAAGAAGAATGAAGCTTACATGGTTCATTCGTAAATGAGATGTTGGAACAAAAATTGACTGAGCCAGTAACACAAGGAATGGGATCTTCCTTAACTTACATGGTTCCTGCTGCTCCAGTGTGAGTACCCTCTCCGTTGTTCAATAGCTTCGCCAATCCAAAATCTGCTATCTTGGGAGTAAGATGCACGTCTAATAAAACATTGGCAAGCTTAATATCTCTATGCACAATTTTGAATTCTGCTCCTTCATGTAAGTATACAAGACTTTTCGCTATTCCGATACAGATTTTAACTCTGGTTTCCCAATCCAGTCTCTTCTTAAGATTTTTGTTACCAAATAATGCATGGTCTAAACTTCCATTAGCATAGTAGTCGTATACTAATACAAATCTGTTATCCTCTGCAACACAATGGCCAAGCAATGTAACAATATTTGGGTGTTTGTATGTAGACATTGCATTTATTTCATTTAGAAATTCTTTCTTTCCTTGCAGTGACTTTGGAGAAATGACTTTCACTGCGATTGCCCTTCCATCCGTGAGAACTCCCTGTATAGTATTTCATCAATAAAACAAGCTTATAGAAAATCAAGTTTAAAGTTGTGTCATGAATTCGGGGTAGAACTGCTCATATGAAAATTAAGCATATACTTATTACATACCATATAAACTGATCCAAAACCACCTTCACCAATCTTGTATGCAGGTCTGAAATCTTTAGTAGCAGCTTTAATTTGTTCGTAACTGAAATTTCCATTTTGGATTTCTTCTTCTAAAATTTCAAGAATCAATTTGTTAAATCAAGTTCATAAAAATCAACAACAAATGCCATAACCTGAGTTGAAAACTCAAATAATTGTCAATTAAACAACAACAAGAACAAATAGATGTTACCTTGATCAGTGTGTAAATTTTCAGTTCTGATTCTACTTCTTATGACACTCCAACCAGAGTTTTTCTTTGTTCCACTGGTTTTGGTTGATAAACTGAAACTCTTGTGAGACAAATCTTTTATCCATCTCATCGTAAACTTCCCATTTGAACTTTCATTTGTTATGGGTTCTGGTTCTTCAATTTGCGATGAAATCCAAATAAGTTTCGAAAACTTAACCATATAATTAGAAAAGAAAAAAATCAAATGAAGAGAAAATCTCACCTTCTTCTGGCACAGGTTTGGCTCCCAATATTGGCATTTTTTTTGAAATGAAGAAGGATATTTCAGAGCAATTGAATTCAACTAGAGCTTGAGTGGTTGTGATGGTGTATAAAAGGTTCGAGATTGAGTGTTGGTTCAACCAACAATACGTATGTGAATATAAATCATAAGTTCTGTTCCTCTTTGGACCATCAATTGTTTGGCAATGCACAGTATTACTAATGAGAAAATATGTACCATTTAACCAATCAGAAGCCGGTACAGGAAAAACTATAGCACAAGACAAGATTGCACGAAGGCGGCACATCAAACTATCTTTACTGAATGGAATTTCCAGGAATATAAGTTCAGTCTCGATTCTTCCAACAACAAAAAAGTTTGTACTAGTAACCTAGCAACTCTGTGCTACTGGGTTAAAACAGCAGATGGTAGAGCAACAACCTTGTAGCTCTTTCTGAGCATCTTGTATAAGTTTTCTTACAAAACTTTGGTCTCGAAGGGAGAACACCTAATCTTGTTTCACTTTGATTTTTAGTTTGCATTTCAACTCGGTGTGCCCAAATGTGAAACAATTGGTACATCTTAGAGGTTTCCAATCGTATTCCAAGTTAAGTAGATAGTCAATTCCTTTAACTGAAATAAGAAAACTGTCCAACAATGGTTTATTGGCATCTACTTTCATGTAAACCCGTGCATAATCCAGCCGATGTTTCTTTTTGGTTTTCTGATCAGCACATATAGGAATTCCGAATGCGCTGACGACCTTACTCAGACATGATGGATTCCAAAGGAATAGAGGCAAGTTATAAATCCTCACCCAAATTGGAATGCACTTCATGGTTTCAGCTTTGTCGAATGTCAGTTTCCAGTCCCATTTTATGAGAAGTAATGGGTTACCCTCAACATGCAGAAGGCTTGATGATTCTAAAACTTTAGTCTTATCTTCAACACAACTGAATTGAAACAGATAATGCTCATTTCTGATGGAGAATACTGAAACATTTACCATCGTTTGTCGGAGTACAACTTCAGCCACCACCTCTTTATCAACGTTAAATGTTCCGTCCTCACTCAAAAAATATCCCACCAGGGAATTCTTCCATTTGTTACATCCGACTTTGAATTCTTCATTTGAACATTCAATATGATACTTCCCTTCTTCAAAATGGGGTTTAATATACTCGAGCTCATCTTCGTCTCCCATCTCAGTGATATCATTTAAGGTTGAAGAAGTTGATGATACCTTGGCATTTGATACAAGTGTATCTGATGTTGGAATATTTGTGCAGATCACCGATGACTTAGAATCGTCTGCTCCGTCACCAACGGAAGCCTTTACATGAGAATGCAATTTAGTACTATTAGATGCGACATGAGAGGAACGAATTGGAATCTCATCTTCGCCTACCTCACGCTTTAAATCTTTGGCAGCAGCATTGTAATCCCAAACAACTGCAGTACTTTTGGTATTAGTTACCTCCATTAGTGAAAAATGACCAGAAGATTGAAATCCAGCACCATCTTTATCGTCTCCACTTTTATCATCCTTTGCAACAGAAATCAATTCGCAAGATTCAGAAATCATGGTAACCTCATTTGCCGAGGTGGTAGGTGCATTACCTGGGTTTGTCACAATTTCTAAGTAGTTGACCGAGAAATCATTCAGCGCCATCTCATCAGAAGTGACTCCTGTCAAGTCATCTGATTCTAATTGAACGGCCAGAGTATTTGTAACATTCTTTCCTTGGCCTACAGTGCACGGCCAGTTCAAGAATTTTCACCACATCAGACATGTTAGGCCTTGCTTTTGGTGAATCAGAGGTGCATAACACTGCCAAATCTAACACCATGGTAGCTTCATTTTCCGAAATGTTAGTCAAGTCTTGGTCCAATAGTGATATAAGACTTTGCTTCATCTTTAAATCTTTGGCCTACAGTGCACGACAAAACTAAGCTGCTTAATTAGCGGAAATAGTAAACCAAATTCTGTTTGGAGAGAAAGCTAAAATGGTGATCTTTTAACTTACGATTTCTAAAAGGTTTTGCGACCTGTTTAAATAACCTCTCCAACTCATTCCGCTCATAAGTTCAAGCACCACTACCCCAAAACAATAGACATCTGCTTTCTCAGTTAAGTAACCGTGCTTCAAATATTCAGGAGCAATATATCCCCTGCGCAAGAATGTTAAAAGAGAAATAAATTTAAAACTAACATATTATATGTAAATGAGATGCTGAACCAATATTCATTCAATCAGTAACAGAAAAATAAGATTTTGTGTTCTTTACGTTGTTCCTACTACAGTGTGGGTATCCTGGTCGACCTCCAATTGCTTCGCCAATCCAAAGTCGGTTATCTTGGCAGTAAGATGCTTGTCTAATAAGACATTAGCAAGCTTTATATCTCTATGCACAATTTTGAATTCTGCTCCCTCATGTAAGAATACAAGACCTTTCGCTATTCCGATACAGATTTTAACTCTAATTTCCCAATTCAGCTTCTTCTTAAGATTTTTATTGCGAAATAATGCTTTGTCTAAACTTCCATTAGCCAAGTACTCGTACACTAATACGAACTTGTTATCCCTTGCAACACAGTGGCCAAACAATTCAACTATATTTGGGTGACTTGATACTGTGTTTATTTCACTTAGAAATTCTTTCTCTCCTTGCGTTGAATTCGGAGATATGACCTTCACTGCAATCTCCCTTCCATCAGGGAGTTTTCCCTGTACATATAGTATTTCATCAACAATAACAAGATCACGGTTTTAGTCAACTAATAAGAAAATCAAACGTGAAGCTGTGTGCGTATGTGTGCATGATTATTTGCAGCCTGTCTCTGGAAAAGCGATACTATCATACAATATATTTTTTTCATTTTAGCCTGTCTTTTCCTAGGATGGATGTGGTACTACTTGTTATATATACCTTATAAACCGATCCAAAACCACCTTCACCAATCTTGTTAGCAGGTTTGAAATCTTTAGTTGCAGCTTTAATCTGTTTGTAACTGAAATTCTCTCTTCTGATATCTTCTGCAGCTGTTATCTTTTTTCCTTTGGCTTTTGTATTTGTAACACTACCATCATCCTTGATTGATAAACTGAAACTTTTCTGAGTCAATTCTTTTATCCATCTCATTGTAAACCTCCCATTTGAACTTTCACTTGTTACTGGTTCTGTTTGTTTTTTTTGAAAAATAATCCAAATAAGTTGAAAATAAAAGACAAAAGCCAATTGGTATGTACTTCATAGGTAGATAATCTCACCTTCTTGTTCTGGCACCGGTTTTCGTCCCAATATAGGCATGTTTTCAGATGAAGAAGGATATAATCCAGAGCACTTGAATTCTGTTGAATTCAACTATGTACAACCACCAAATGAAAGGTGTGGAATTGAGTCTTAATAGTTGGTACATATGTGAATCCACATAAAAAAAGTCTCTAGTTCTGTTCATCTTTGAACCATCATTGGTCTGGCAATGCACAGTAAGTCTGGACCATTCTGAATTTTCTATTGGCAGCTCATGACTATTTCACGGCCATTTTGGCTTAAAAATCGCCCGAGGCACATGCTTACTAGAAAAAATATTTTTGTATATATGTGCATTCAATTTCAAAAATCAAACCTGAAAGCTTTGAAGAAAAAAAAATGGTCAAGTCAACAGGTGTGCAACTTGATTTCAAAGACGCTGGCTGGGTTTTTGCATCATCAAGCTGAGAAGAGAAACTTACAAGAGACACTCCTTAGGGTTATTTAGGAAGCTGATAAGTGGTACATCATGCTTAATCTTCCACTCATCACTTCTCCTAACACGAAATGATTTGGACTTGGTTTGAGTGCAACTTCTTACTAGAATTATTCTTTTTCTGAGTCCTTGGGCACAAAATGCAACTCCTATTTGCCTGATGCTTACAAAATCCATCTCTGGTCCAAAAATCCTGGACTTTTAAAACCCTGTGACAAATGCCACCAACTCATTCCAGTAGAAACGAGGCACGTATCCAACTCTGCCTCTTTAAAGAAAGAACCAAAACAAAAACCGATGGCACTCTCAAAATGTGACAAGTTCAGGATAAGTATGAATTCAAAGAATAGATATTTAAAGAAGAAAAAGATAGCTTGCGGGACCCTCCTCTTTATGGCAGTTTTTTTCTTTATCGGCAAGTGGGATGGAGCTATACGTGTCCCCCAATGTTTGCCTTTTTCTTTTCAAAGTCACCGCTCACTCTACATGTCCTGATCCGAAATATGATTTGCTAATCCACGCGAATTTACGGGATGGAAAAGCGGTTTCTTTATCAGTTGGATGATCAAATCAACGACTAGCTCGTCACTTTTAAGAAATGACCCACCATTTTCAGAATAGGACCCATCAATTCCCCAAGAAATTCAAAGTTGTTAGATCTTGGTTTTAACATGATCTAGCAGTAAAAAAACTGTCTTAACCATCCCGCAAAGTCGCGTGGAATAACACCGCTCTACTCTTTTGCCATAATACATTTTGTTTAACCAATCCATCACAATCTGATAATAGTATAAATCTTAATCAATCATGATAAAGTTAAATAAAACAAATAGAGTTTCCCTTTCTTTTTATTGATATTTTCATCTAATTTTTAACTACATTTTTCTCAACTCAACCAGAGTCGGTAAAACTGTAAACTTAAAGAAAAGAACTACTAAGACCAACACCTTCACATTCCATACAAACTAAAATTAAATCCTAATTCTAAATTCCAATTTTTTTTTCCTTCTAATGATTTTCATTTACAAAAAGGGAAACCAGATCTACAAAGTGATGAGGTTAAATCCATGGATAATGGACTCCATGACTGCAAATTCATGATGATTTACCTACCTAGGTTGCTGGATTGGCCTTGGGTTAACCTGCATCTTAACAAACTTAGGTGCTTTCTCATACTTGGGACTTTTCTCAGCAAGACCTTGAGATTTCCTCCATTTCAATACTCCAAACGAAATCAGATCCTTGTAGTAATTCTTCTCTACTTCTTCCTCTTGATCTTCCACATCATCCTCATCTTCTGAAACAAAATCATAAAAACACAAAAAATTAATAAATCAATCACATTCTAATCTCTGAAATCTGATGATCAAATCAAAACACAGATGAAGTGATCGGAAAGTTTGACTTACGATTGGTGAATGCATCGAAGACAGCTTCATCAATGTTATTGAAAAGATGATCATCTGAAGAGAACTGAGTTGGATCTTCGAAACATTCTTTGAGCCAGTAATCACGGAACCAGGGAGAAGATTGAATGAGTTCCCACCATTCGTCTGAGTAATCTTCAACAGCTTGGTAAGCTCTTGGTACGAACAATGGAGCATTAGGATTCAGTGATGAGGTTGACAATGTTGGAGCAGACATGACATCCATTACCATAGCTCACTGCAATTTTTTCAACACAGATTTCTGAAAAATAAAAACGATGGATTTCAATTTCTTGATTTGAGAATTTTGATGATCAGAGTGAATGAGTGAGCAAATGTGTGAATTGAAAGTGGATAACTATGTGAGCATTTATAGAGGAAGATGACACTGAAATGACCATGCAAGTTGGTGATATTTACAAAACTGACATCCAATAATATCTTCGTTTATCTACCATCTGATTTTTGACACATGGGTGAAATTTGAAAGTGAAAATAGTCTTGAGATTTGTGCAGTGAGTAGATGCAGTGTACATGGTCGTAGCTCCTAAAATCAGGATGATTTGGTAGGAAATTGGTAGGTCATGGGGAATAAATTAGAATTATGAAACAGTGTGCTGAGAGGAAAGGGGTAACAAACAACTGCATATGCGTCGTATGATTGAGGATTGTATTTTATCTCTAACTTTACCTACTTTTTTCCTTTGTTTATTTTATTTTTGATCTTATCCTTTTCGATATGATTGATAACCTGGTGTAGTTACGGTTTTATTATTTTACTACTACATGTTTCCTATGGGTATGGGCACTATGGGTTGAATGAGTCATGTATCAGCAGTGGCGGAATCAAAGGGGGCTAATCTAGGCTGTTGTAACCTCTTTTTATGAACGGTGGACCATGGTTTTATTAGGCCAACCTCCCTATACTTATAAGGGGTGTCCTAAAGTTAGACAATTACATATTTACCTTTTATTTTAATTTAAATTAAAACTAACCTAATAACTATATAAATCTAATCATATACATCTAATTTAGACGAATCATTAACCAAAATCAAAAACAAAAAATTAGTTTTGAAAAATAAAATTCTTCCCTTGTTCTTCTCTCTTTCCTTGACGTTACTCGTTCGATTGAAACACCCATTACTTTTAATTCGTTTTTTATTGAGAAAACTGAGTAGAAATCATTAAAATATGGTTTAAATGGAAGTTACAGTGGCATGTTCGGTTAGGAATAGTTTTAAAAAAACTAGTTTGATAACCGAACATTCTGAAACTAAAAACACGAAGAACACTTCGGTTATCACGAATTAATTTTTTTCTTAACCGAACTCAGAGTTCGGTTGGTTCGCATATCAATATGTTGCTAACCGAACCCTTCTATGAAAATCAATATGTTGAGTTCGGTTGGTTCGCAAAAAAGTCTAAAACTATTTTCTAACCGAACTTTACCAATATTACAAAAAAAAAAAAAAAAAAAAAAAAAAAAAAAAAAAAAAAAAAAAAAAATCCAATGTAACCAAACTGTGCTATTTTTCCCACTATGTTGAGTTTTGATTTAACCGAAACCTTTTGGGCGAAGATATATAACAATACTACCGAGATTATGGGAATCCAAAGAGAAGAAGTCTTCCCAAAATTCATGATAGGTACCAAGTTATCCAAAAAGGTATATGTGACTTTATAGAAATCCAAAAACAGATTTTTATCGCTATCCACCTTAGTTTTTTTCTTAACCAATTTGGAAGTATTTTTATGGTTTATATTACATAATGTATGTTTTTTGATCTTATAATTAAACAATGCTAATTGTGCAGTATTTTTGTAGCACGAAGTCGTAAAAGCGTGCTACTTGGAGGAAAAGGGGGAAACATTCACATTTGATGAAAGCTATTATTTCATGGTATCCAAAATTCCGGAGTATGAGTCGCACGACTATTCCTCCGATGAAGTTTGATAGTTTTAGAAGTTTGTTGTGTAGATTTTGTGGGTAAATCTCTATGTAAACCTTCACGAGATTATAACTCGTCCACTAGGATTGCATAGAGGTGCAAAGGCTTGATGCACTTGTTAAGTGCATCCTTGATTCCTACGAAAAGGAGTTAGATTTTATGTTTCAATCAACGTAGTAACCAAAATTGCATGAATAAAGTGGATATATAACATCTTTTCAGATCAGTGTTTTATTGGTATACCAAAAGCCAACATGGTTTTAAACTACACAACGTGCCGACTAACCCAAGGTCATCATTTTTCGTAATGACAACATTGCTGACTACTGTCAAGGCGGTAGGTTCAGAACTAAATATCGTGCCGACTAATCAAGCATTTACAACACCTTTCCTGTAGGTCAAAAAACATATAGTCGGCATAATGATTTTTTACTAGCCCACCAGCTATTTGAGATCATTATCTTCCAACATTTTCGACCCTGTCCGCTTTTCATACTTTTAGTTTTAGAAGTGTGCATCTCCTCTCAAATTTTGATTATGAAATCACCCAACAGCTTTACAATCCCATTTTTTATAAGTGTTTGGGTAGTATGGTTCCATTTCCGTTACAAACAGAATTCTCAAAAACAAAAACAAAAAATTTCAAAAATTTACCGACATAATCCATGAGTTCAATCTAAGGGGTTTTGTGTACTAAAAAATGACCTTATTTTGTCTCATTAGGTATACCCCAAGTAGTCTGGGCATACCCTAATCTCGCGAGTTTTATTTTATAGGCCGCCTAGATTTTTTTTTGTTTGTTTGAAGGAAACAAATTTTATGAATATTAGACCTCACTATAATCCAGGCATTGAACAATAAAATTTGGTGGTTCATAATACATCCACCATTTGTTTATATTATTTGAGATTGTATTTTGAGCCAAATCATGTGTGATAGAATTGGTGTTCCTAGGAACTGCCGAAATTCTTAACGCAATCACGAATTGATAGGATATTGGTAGAATTTATTTTATGGGCCGCCTAGATTTATGCTGAGAAGTAGTTTTTTCTAGAACAAAAAGCAAGAAATCTGTTTTCGAAACTGACTTATAGAAATAAAGATATTGACTTTTTGTGAAACAAATTGTTTTCGCTTCCGATTTTTCACAATAGTCTCTGCCAGTAACCAAATGCGTTAAGGAAGTGTTCCAAAGGATTTTTGGAACCAGTCTGTCTAAATTTGCACGAGTCAACAAGACAAACTGAATTAAATGACAAAACATGAAAACGAAACTTTACATGTAGGGGTATATTAGTACATAATCACAGGTGATACAAAATTAAGCAAGATCGTTACATAGCTGACAAGGCCAACATAATCACAAATAGTTTAGATATAAGTTTTGGTGGAGAGCTTATAACCGGATAACATAGCTGACAAAGCCAAAGGGAAGAATGCTAAGAAGGCCATGCTGGTAGAAGCTGCACTCTTGGTTGATGTAACGTGATTTTCTAGTGAATCATCTTCCAATGCCTTTACAGTAGATATAGACGGAGCTGCTGCTGATGCAGACGATATCAACAGGTAGGCAATAATCTGCACCCACAAACGCATCATAAAAGATACAAACCATAAGTATAGAGACCATCCTGATCATTTGGCTATCACATACAGCGAATCACGGACAAGTACTAATAGTAATCAACCCCACGCACCTGATCTCCAAAAAAATCAACGAGGCTCGAAGTGCGCGCCTCAAACAGAAGATTTCCGGTGGAGAGGTAGTTAATGTGACGGAGATTCTGAAACAGTGTGTATGCCGTGGAAAGGACGCAAGCAGCCAGTATGTAACTGCATAATCAAACTCGCATACAAATTACTAGTAAATCAAAAGAAATTAATCAGAAAGAAGAGATAACGTGAATCGGATTATATAGACGATCGACTACCTGAATTCATGGAATATGTCGAAACCATTAATACTAGCCATAATCGCGAATGAAATTACCGAGAACACAAAAGCTGCAGCCCTTAATACCAAACTTCCATACTTAAATAAACCCACGGTTGACGTCGAGGTCGCGGTTGTCGTTGTTGGTTGGGCACCAGACTCCATTATGGATAATTCAAGATAGGTAGAGGTCTTTGGATGAAATTCTTCTGGTGTTGCAAATGGATGGTTGTGTGTGCGTTAAGAAGGGTTTTGGAAATATTATTATAGCATTTCTTTGGTTGACAAATTACTGGATAATGCCTAGGGGTTGATGAAAGCAACTGGCCATGATGTTAAGTTCAAACTAAACTTCTAATTAGCTGCTTAATTTAGTCAACTACAGCTTATTTAATAACATTATTCCAAATCTTATGCAAAACAGCTAGAAACAAATTATTTGGAATTAAAAATTTCAGTCATGGAATATTTATGCGTGTTTGAATGTATAATCCAATAACAAATTAATGCCTTGTCTTTTTTTTACTTCAACATTAGTAGAGATCTGGTTTTTATTGTTCTTTAACAAAAATTCTTTGTGGACGTGTAGTTAGAGTACACAAAAATTACCCCTCCCAAACTTGTAAGAAAAAAATTGATGAAAAGAATGGTTGGGCCCAAAGCTAATTCCAAGTGGGTGGAGCTAATCTCATGTGAGGGGTGATTTGAATGAACGATGTTTTGGAGACTACCCAAAAAAGGTGGGGGACTACTTAGTTATTTGAATGTCCACCCTAAATTTTAATGGTTGTCCTAAAAGATTAGAGAAGACTAATCTTCCTTTATCCTAATTAAGGTTATAACTAATCCTAATAACCCACTAATTTAACCGCTACCCACTAATCTAACCCCCTCAATTAAAACCTAAAATCAGTTTTAAAACCCTTTTTACTTCTTTTATTCTTCTTCATCATCTTCTTCTTCTTCTTCTCATTTTCTTCGTATACATCAACGTTAATCGTCGATTCGAAAAAATTTCATCGTCGATTAATCAATTTTTATAAACAATGCGTTCTAAGCAGACACCAAGAATTCCCGGATTGAGTCCGGGTCTGGCTAACATAGCGAATCTCCCAAATCAATTTGAAGTTGATAAACAACTTCAAGCAAAGTTGGGAGACGAAGTCAAGCATCCAACATCAACCAAGAAGTCCGATTCGATTAAAATGAAAATCCGCAGGTAATTTCCTTCATACCCATTCCTTTGAATCGTTTTTTGTTGAAGAAATCGATTAGAAATCATCAAAAACCAATGAAAATGGTCGTTACAGTAGAGATTTCGGCTAGGAGAAATTTTGAAAACCCTATATTTTGGTAACCGAACTTTCAACATGAAGAACAGTTCGGCCAATTGGGAATTTTTAGGTAACCGAACTATGTAGTTCGGTAAGCTCGCAAAAAAAAAAACGTAACCGAACTCCATGTTTATATGAAAAATGTGAGTTCGGTTTAGTCGATAAAATTATATAGGTAACCGAACTTTGATAAAATATAGTTCGGTTACTTCGCAGTTTCTATGTGGTAACCGAACTTTGATCTGTCAACACCAAACTTGTAGTTCGGTGACTTCGCAACTTATACCAGATAACCGAACTTTAGTTTGTTAACATTTTGTGTTTGATGTAACCCCATGTTCAATTTTATTTGATAAGACAATATTCTGTTTAGCTAATAATGTAGTTTTCATTCATTAGGAACAAAGGAAAAAAAATCTAATCCCCACCTAGCCGAAGATTTGAGAACTCCCACCCCTCGCGGTAGAATACATTTGGATTTCTGAAACCGTGGTACTAAAAATGCTAAACATGAAGGGGGACCGTTACAGGAAGTCAATCAAGAGGTGATGGAGAATACAATTGATAATGTTATTGAAGAAGAGAATGATGATGAAGAAGAGAAAGGAAATGAAGAGGTTGAACAACAAAGAGAACACGTTGAAAATGTAGAGGAAGAAGAACAAGGACAGGGCAAAGAAGGAGAAGGACAAGAGGAAGAGAAGGATGAGGAAGAAGAGGAGGAAGATGAGGGAGAGGATGAAGAGGAAGAAGAGGAGGGAGAAAAGGAAGAGGAGGAAGAAGAGCAATAAATTGTTCCTGTTAAAGAGAAAAAGAAGCCGAAGCCGCCTTGTGATAGATACTCACACATTCCCCCTGATAATTTGTGTTTGCCACCAGTGAACCCAACTTATGGTACTCCAAATGATGGAGGGGCCACATTATTTGGCTACAAACAATCATGGGCTGCGAAGATCTATGCGACAAAAGTATTCTTTAAGTTCATTCTTAACTAACAAAACTTTGTTTTTTTTTGGGACATGTTTCGTCAAGTATTAATAGTGTTATGTTATTTTCGTAGGATCATAATGATGCAGTTCGTCTTATTCGTCGTCAAAAGGCATCCAAATGGGATCTTTCTTTGGAGTGTAACGAGTTTCAAGCGAAGGTTAAAGACTGTGTGTTATGGAGAGCTATTGAGTACGCACATGTGGATTTTGACGTTGTTGGCGTATCCGCATTTCTCGAGAGGTATTATCCCGAGACATATACAATGCATCTTCCATTTGGCGAGATGGGAATTACTCCCGATGATTGCTCGAGAATCACTGGCTTACCAGTGGAAGGTAAATGTCTTCGAGAAGGCTACAACCCTTCGATGCATTATGAAGCTCTTGAAGAATTGGCTCTAAAATGTCTAGGATGGGATGCAAGAAAGGCTCAATGTAAGTTTAGACGTTCTGTGAGGTCCCCTAAATGTGGCGATGAGTATAATCCAAGAGAGGTAAATGGAGCCTTGAAGAAGATGGTGAAGAAATTCAAGTTGGTAAAGTTGAAGGAAGCATTTGAAGGGACAAGAAAGAAGGTGGAGAAAGGAAAGTTGGTGATGGACCAGGAGACCCTTAGGCATCATGCCACCGCTTATTGGTTATGTCAGCTAGGAACCGTCATTTTCCCTATCACTTCTGGAAATAGGGTGGATGCACATTATCTACAACTTTTGGAGAATCTCGATGAGATTAACAAATACTCTTGGGCCACTGGGGTACTTGCTTTTGTTCTAGGAGAGATGAGCAAAGGGTCGAGGATTAAGACAACTCAAATTGGAGGTTACTTAACTCTTATTCAGGTGACCTTTTACATTCAGATGATCACTTTTCTTCTTACGTAACACTTTTGCATATTCTCTTAGTTGTTTTTAGTTTCTTTTTTGCTTGGCCTACCTTTGCGTTTTCCTTTTGACGGTTCATAAACATTCTCCGAAGTTTGTGGATATATGATTTTCCTCATGTCATCCCAAAATATTTGTTTTTGGAGCTTGTTCATGCCACGATACATCTCTAGTACGGTTTTACCCATTTTGTTATCACCAAACTCCTCTTTGGCTTCTTCTCCCTTTGGAGGAGGGATGAAACTTAGATGCTTCCAATATGGATCAATGTCGTTTAAAGGGATTACGCCATGCTCGTAGTTGATTATCATATGGCGACAAGGGAGTCCCATAGACTTCTTCATGTTACATACACACACCTCATCCCTCTTGGTTTCCCACTTATCAATCAACTCGACTTCTATAATCAACAACTTCATACATTGCCGAGATACATTGTAATGGATTCCCTTGAACAATGGGTGCTCGGCATATTTTCCGGTCATTTTGAATATACGGCTTCTTTGGAACTTCTCTTTAATTCTATCAATGTCACTCTTGAAGTAATTTTCCATAGCATTCCACACGGTTACGAAATTATCAACACATCCAAAGAGATTTTTCTTCAACCGATGGTGAGCCGACTCTACTAAACATGTCGCTTGATTTCCCAAGTGTTTATATTGGTTAGTATAGGCATTAACAAACCTCTCTTGTGTGGTTCCAACCATTGGCGAAGAACATACGATACAACTGATAGACGCATTTATGTGTCTATTTTCATCTCTATTGTGTATATTGTTAGTACCCATTTTTATACTTATTTTGGTATTTTATCTCTTTGTAGGTGTTTTTGGAGAAATAAGCTTTTGCGGAAAAATTGGCTCGAAAAGTTGATAAATGCAACCCAAGGGATGAGTGTTATGCGGACTCCAGCAACGGATAAGGGGCGACCACTGGATAAGGGGTAACCTTACCCCTTCACGTTCAAATTCTAAATTTTGGCGGGAAACCAAAACCAAAATATATACACGTTTCAGGCAGTTTTGGTGGTAGTGATTTGGAGGAGTTTGAGGTCGATTAAACCTCTGATTTTCATAGGGTAGACTCCTTATGGGTACATGGGTGTTGAAATCGATTAAACTGGGCTCAATCGACGGATTTTTATCTCAACAGCAAAATATGGAAAGTCACGTGTGTGACCGATTTTAGGAAATTTTAGAGAGATTAAAGTGCTATAAACCTTCCCAAAGCTTTATATCTATCTAAGGAAGAGTTTAGAATCAAAAGGAAAGCTCAGATACGCGTAGAAATCCTAAAACAAGAAATTGCCGCAACTTTGCCGTGAAGAAAAAGGAAGAGATTTTGGAAGATTTTGGAGGGATTTAATCGGTATTTTTGATATAAATAGGTTGGTTGGGTCATATAGAAGAGGTGTCGAAAGTTAGGGGAAGTTTAGAACACCACAGAGCCGAAAAATCAAAGTTGCAGGAAACCGGTTGCTGCTGCTGCTGTTGAAGAACACGAAGAACTTCGACCCACACCCGACCGTCACAGAAGCAGTCTTATATTCAACTACAGAAAGCTTTTATCGTTTCTGATTGTACTCGCTTTAAACTTTCAGCGACCATTACTTTCCTTACAAAAAGCTTTCTGTAACTACAGCTCGTCCTTCTTAATAAAAACACCTTATTTGAGCAATGAAATCAACTTTTGAGCATATTTATATTATGAGGAGCTAAACCCCTTAGCCGAGGTGACGAAAGAAGCCATTGTTCCATGGAAAGTGGTATAATTCTATTTTAATTATTTTTGCAATTTTTTATAAGATTATTTGCATAGAACTAATATAGGAAAATTAATTTTTATTGAGTAGTTGTGAATTGTTTTGATGGAACATGCTAGGTTTTAAAACTTTTGATGTTTCGTGCTTTATGTTTACAATTATTACTTCAAAAATCTATTAGAGGAAAAATATTAGAATCACTTTAAAAGAAAGAATTGCATGAATATTGATTAGAGTTTATCACTTAATTGGTCAATGGTGGAATCCAGAGTCTCGGTGTTTTCTTTATATTTTTGATACAACTTTATATGAATTGTTGAGTTTAATTTGAGTCTAAAAAAAATCCTTCACAAGTCTTAGAGTTCGAATCCTATTTACCACTTTTTCTACAATAATTAAAATCACATCAATAACATCGGGATAATCGGGAGTATACCAATGGGCGATAAACTCCGCAAGATTTAGATGATACTCTTCCTCGGTAAGAGATCAACACAATGATTCCCATTCACCGTTGAAAGCAACCCATTAAGCGTAATTTAGAGCGTATTGTTTTTCAACTTCCTCTTTTGCATCCGCTCGTTCATGTTCCGGTAGAATCTTAATCTCTTCATATCCTTTTTTCTTGGGTGGACAAATTATTGGCTTGCACCTATTTATCAAATTACACCATATATGGAACGTACAAAGCATATTGTGTGCTAATGGAAACACTACCTCTATTGCATTCATCAATGCGACTTCATTATCGGTGACTATAACCCCGGGAATATCATCACCTCGGAAGATTGCCTTAACTTGTTGTAGTGCCCAAATGTAACTAGGTTCTTGCTCGTCCCTTAAAAAACAAAACTCCACGGTAAATGGTGACTGCGTCGAAGTACGCCCAACAATATTCAACAATGGCATCTCGTACTTGTTCGTCTTATAAGTACAATCCTTTATGAGAACTTCATGAAATCATTCAGCCAATTGAACACTCGTTGGATGCGCAATGAAGAGTTTTGTTATCTCTCCGTCCGAATCCACATCCTTTTGAACCGCGTAGTCTCTTTGGCCAAAAAAAACAATTGTTGCATCACTTGTCTATCTCTCCATTCCTTCTTTCTAATTGTCACAATTGCATTACAAATGGTGGTCAAAGATGAGTGGTTATCCTTGTTATCCTCCTTTAGTTTTTGGAGCATTTGAATCGGTGAAAGACCCATTTTCCTCATTTTAGCTACCTTGTCCATCTCTTTAGGAGTTAGCTTGGCCGCCATGAAATGTCCTTCAAGATGCTCCGGACGAGGGTGGTTATGACAACCTTCCATAACCTTGTAGAGAACCCATCCACCCAATTCTTCGTTGTAATTAAATGCAAGCTTGAATGGGCATTTAATCTTCTTTGAGAAAGTTTTGTTCTTCCTATTTGTCTTTCCTTTATAAACATAACCCTTCCTCTTGCGGATTTTATCGGGATCACCGCTTCTCTCACAAACCATTTCAAAACGGGTTTTGCTTTCTCTCCCATTCAATACTAATACGCACATGTCTTTTAGTGCATGTTGTCTAGCCCAACTCTTTGCCTCTAAAGGACTTTTGAATACCAAGTCATTCATGTAGTGATGGGACGTGTCATTGTACAAAATATCAACAGGGGTAGGTTGATTTTCCATTGGTTCTATTGGATCAGATGCAACCTACGAGTAATAGCGCAACATCAATACCAACTAAAAATAAGAAATACTTAAATTTCGGCAATGTAAAAATAATATACGATCCTGCCGAACAAAAAGTTCGGTTATGAAAAAAAATTGCGATCTTGCCGAACTTGTTCTTTGGAATTTTCTATAGTATAGTTCGGCAACATAATTACTACACTCGACTAAACCGAACTACAATGTTCGGTTAGCTATTCAATGAACGTGATTTGCAAGCTTGCCGAACATAAAGTTCGGTAACAAAGGGACTAAACTCGACTAAACCGAACTATTAACTGTATACTCTATAAAAATAGTTCGGCTATGTTTTCTGGAAAAAGATAACCGAACTCTCAAAAACCTCCATTAAAATAGAGTTCGGTTACCTGCGTCTGCTGAAATAAGTAACTGATAAGCACGTAAGTGTGACGCATTTTCACCCATAACTACATTATCTAGGACTCATGTTATTTCTAATAAAGTAGTTTTAAGTATTTTCTAGGGAATAAGCTCTTGCGGCAAAATTGGCTCGAAAAGTTGTGTTTTACACCCCAGGATAAAGTGCTAAAGGCGCCCCAGAAATGCACCGGAGGAACCCCAAAAAAAGTGTTGAAAACACCCCAGAAAAATTACTAAAGGCACCCAAAGGGACATGTGTTATTCGGACTCCAGTAACGGATGTTGTCAATCACAGGCTCAAAGATCTCAAGGCTCGTGAGGATTTCGAAATGTCTATTTGATTTTAGTTCGTGTTCGGTTTTGGTGGTTTAGGAGTCTATCTTTGTTTATCAGCTTGTTGATCTTATTTTCTCTAGGAAAGCTTCTTATGAGAATTTATTCTTGTGTTTTAAGAAGAATAACTAGAGTTTGGAATAGCCATTATTGTGATTACACATAGCTATGTCCAACGTTTTCATCTTCAATGTTTTTAGATTTATTTATTTAAATTCTAAAGTTGGTTTGGAAGATGATTTTGCAGTATTAATCTTTATGGTTTTATATATTGCAATTTGTTATTGGATATGTGTGTTTGCGTCCGTGAACTATGATTGTCCCATACATGGTCAAAAGTTATGTCTTTCATATGTCGATATGCATGTATTGATAAAAGAATGAATGAACTTTTGACAAACAAAAGACAAGCCTTTTATGTCATTATGCAAATATTAATGAAGAAATGATGAGCTTTTGTTCACAAAGATTAAGTCTATTATATGTCATTGTGCAAATAGTGATGAAAGATAGAATGAATCTTTGTTTATTCCGAAGTATTGATCTTCCCTGATCCATATTTTATGTGTATACTGTGCGGCTCCGTAAGTTTTCTTATGTCAAGCATTTTCCAATTAGATTAATCATGGGTTCTCTTGTAGTTAATTTAGTCGGGTATTCCGGTTGAATTAATCATGGGTTCACTTGTGGTTAATTCAATTGAGTATTTTGGATACAAATTCATATTTTAATGAGATTTGTTAATGTCTAAAGAAATCCTTCTTTTCTTGTGAAAGTAAGGTCGCTTTTGTTGTTCTTTCGGGAATGACATTATATGGGGGAGAGTTCTTAATTGAACTTGTGCTTAATTGCCAAATCTTTGTGGGGAGTGCGGCTGTGGAATATAATAGGGGTTATCTTGTATCTTTATAAACTCCTTGATGAATGCATTTAGTTTCGGTTATATGATTGCATCTAAAAAGTTGATATGTACTTTCTTTCTGTCATGAAGTGTCTCTATGGAAATTTCATTAGGATCCCACTAGTTTTTGTACCTTTGACAATTTTATTGACAAAAAGGGGGAGAATTAATGTGTAGTTCACACTACAAATACATATGGTTTTCGGATCATTATGTAAGGGGGAGTGTTTTCATGTGAGATGAAGTATTGACTAAGGGGGAGTGATACATATCACCATAGTATTGTTGTCAAAGTTGTGATACAATTGAACTTTGATGTTGTGTAATAATATTATGACACTGTGTAACAATGATTGAGAGCTTTTGTTTTCTCATTGTTATGGCTATGGATCTTCAACAACGGTGATGTTGATTTGAATATCTTTGGAATCATTGGAGTACTTGGAAGTGACGAAGATTTCGAGTAATGTTGAAGAGCCAAGGAGATCATGCATGTGGAAGAGAAGCTGCAAAGTTTATTTATTTTGTATTCCATATTTATTGATATAATTTTGTCACTAAAATTGACAAAGGGGGAGATTGTTAGAGCATTGCTCGGTCGAACTCGCAAGCGTTGCTATCTCAAGCTTGTTGTCAAGTTTAGTTGCCAAAACTATAAGTCTTGATTTCTAGTCTACTTATAGCTAAGTCTCGGAATAGGATAGAAAGTGTAGTTGAACTCTAGACTCCACGGCGTTCATCATGCAAAGACGAAGAACTACTCAAGGAACTGGTGGATCTTCATCGGCAAAAAGGTATGTGGAGACTTGAACTTATCTATCACTCAAAAGTCTATCTACTCTATCTCCTATCTTGAGACAAAAGTCGTATTGCTATATAGACTTCGATTATACACATTTGCTATTTCAAGCCGAGTTTATCTCGCCTATCTATTTCTCGAAATATGTGTTGGTAAGCTTTCGCTTTGGCCAAGTTCATTTTTATAAGTGAAGAAAGTCATGTTGATTATTTCAATATCTTGAAAATTGCTTTGATGAAAAATAATGTGTGAATAACCTTTATTTAACATCCTCTAAGAATGTTTCAATGATTGAAATAAAGAGTTTAGAACATGTAACCATCTTTGGATATAAGCATATAATGTGTTCGCTCATTAGTGTATAAGTCCGAAACCGGGAACCAAATGTATGCATACTTGTGTGTGTACTAAATGGTTGATGTAGACTGGGTAAGTATGCGTACCCGTACGCATACTTGCGGAAGTTCACGACCGTGAATTTTTGCTGAGTTTGGAAATCAAAACCAACTCAATCCGGTTACCTAAGTATGCGTACCCGTACGCATACTGGCGGAAAGTTCACGTCCGTGAATTTCTGTTGAGTTTGGAAACCAAAACAAACTCAAATCCGGTTACTTAAGTACGCATACTTAAGTGAGTTACTTTCTAAAATTGGTTTGTTCATGAACTAAAAACATTTATATATTAAGGAATGCAATTTGCAAACCGTGGCTATAATGTTCATGAATCGATTCGAGTGAATCAAAACCAATTTTGCTTCGATTGTGTCTTGTATACTTCTATAAGATCTAAGCAATTGAACAACTCTCGAACTAGTTCATTTGAGTCATTTGGACTAGTTATGGTGAAGATGAATAAGGTTGATATGAAAGTGCTCATATGGCTAACCATTGGTTAACTACTGTTGAACCAACTAGGTATACACGTTTAGGTACGGTTACTCAAACCTAAATGCCGTATATTTCATTTGTGTATAACAAGCTAAGTTCGATCTAACAGTTAAAAGATATTAGCTTGAATCTAATCAGGTTTTCATCTAACGGTGAATATTGAATGCTTTGTTACCAAGGTAACTTAGATTGCAAGCCCTGATTTGAAGACTATATAAAGGATAACTCTAGCAACTAGGAAACCTAATCCCTACACCTCCTGTGTGATACTAGTTGTATAAGCTAGAGTCGATTCTCCTTTAACCTTAGGTTTCTATCGAGACCCTGTAGGTTAACGACTTAAAGACTCCATTGGGATTGTGAAGCCAGACCCAACTATTTTCTCTATAGTTGCGTGATCTGATCTTGCTGTTTCTATCATGATTGAGTGCAATCGTAAGATTGTCTTGAGATTAATTTCTTCGATAGGCAAGATAGAAAATTAGTCACAAACATCTTTGTCTCATCATTTGTGATTCCACAATATCTTGTTTCGCTAGTCGATTAAGATTATTGTGAGGTGATTGATAATTCTAGGATGTTCTTCGGGAATATAAGTTCGGGTTATCGATTGGTTCCTGTTCACCTTGATTTATCAAAAGACGGAACAAAACTCGTGGTATTTCTATAGGAGACAGATTTATCTATTCTTGTAGACTTTTCTGTGTGATACAAATTTGTTTATTAAAGTATTCGACTTTGGGTTGTAGCAACTCTTAGTTGTGGGTGAGATCAGCTAAGGGAATCAAGTGCATAGTATCCTGCTGGGATCAGAGACATAAGGAGCGCAACTATACCTTGAATCAGTGTGAGATTGATTGGGGTTCAACTACGTACAGTCCAGATCGAAGTTAGTTTGTAGTAAGCTAGTGTCTGTAGGGGCTTAATACAGTGTGGTGTTCAATTTGGACTAGGTCCCGGGGTTTTTCTGTATTTGCGGTGTCCTCATTAACAAAACTTCCGGTGTTTGTGTTATTTCTTTTCCGCATTATATTTTGTTATATAATTGAAATATCACAGGTTGTGCGTTTGCATCGATCAATTGGTAAATCCAACCTTTGGTTGTTGATTGTAATTGATTGATCCTTGAACATTGGTCTTTGGTATTGTTCAAGTTTATTTCTCTTGTATTCAATCAGACTCGCAGATTTCTATTTGTTTGAGTTGGGATTGAATCGAGAAATAGAGATATAACTCTTTGATATACTTTTTATTAAGACTAAGTCTAACTGTCTAGTTGATTCTATTAAAAGTATATTGGAGTTAGTCCATACAGATTGTTAAGCGAAATATTGGGTGAGGTTGTTAGACCCCCGCTTTTTCAAGTATAGTTATTAGGTGTGACTAGAACGGGTAGGACGAAAATCATATTCACCCCTCAACATTTTGCAACCACACCCGGAGGCTTGTGCCTAGCTCACCATGACACACCCAGGAGGGGCTAGTACAGGCGCGCTAGAAAACCAGTTGAGCAACCCGCCACTCAACCAGGAAGGCGAGAGAGTAGGGATAATCTCACCACCCACGCATCCCTCTACGCAGGAAATGCGGAAGGAACTAGATGACCACATTCGGAGGGAGCAGGAGCTGAGGAAGTTGTTAAAGGTGGCCAGAGCTGAGCAGAACGCAAAAGGAGCGACGGAAGGCGCTGGAGAAGAAGAAGAAGAGCCTATGACCATGACGTAAGAGGCGATGGCCAGGTACTTAAAAGCAAACTACCGAGTAATGAAACATGACAATTACGACTTCATGGCTAGCCCACACTCCTCCGAAGTCACAAACTATCAGTATCCAGAAGACTATACTTCACCAAAATTCAAGGTATACAATGGTCAAGGGAAGGTACGCTAGCATCTTAGCCGGTTCTTATCTGTCATGAATGATCGCGTGACTGATGGGAAGCTGTGCCTGAGGGAATTCCCAAAATCGCTGACTAATACAGCGTTCACTTGGTATGGCAACTTAAAGCCATGGAGCACCTGTTCCTGGTCAGAAATGTCGACTCTTTTCCTTAGAAAATTTTATTCGGCAAAAAGGAAGGTCACGACCATAGACTTGAACAAATGTGGCTAACGCATAGGGGAGGAGATAGGAAAATATATAACCAGGTTCCGCCACTTCGCGCTAGACTGCGACGAGGATATCAAAGAAGAGGCGTTGGTGGAAATTTGCGTGCGAGGGATGACGCCGTCATTTAAGAAAAGTCTGGTGAACTTTCGATTTCCAACTTTTGTCGAGCTAGAAGAAGCTGCAGCGAGGATCTCCGACTGCGTAGAGGAGTATTACTCGGACTATACCTGGCGCAATACAGTTAATGCCATATCAATCGCACCACGGAACACCAGCGCGAACAACAGTCAAGAGGGTTGGAGTGCACAGACGAGCCAACCGTACAAAGGCCAGCCACAGTCATTCCCTCGTCCTATGCCATGTAGTAAGGAGCAAATCGTGGGGCTGTTGAAACAATGGGTTGCAAACAAAGAAACCCAATTACCTCCTACAAAGGCGGACTTTAACACCCTCGACAAGAACGACGCTAGGTACCGTCATTATCATCGAAGGATACAGCACCCTACGGTCGATTGCTACAACCTCCGGAGAATTTTCCAGAAGAAATTGGAAGTAGGCAAAATCGAGATGAGCAACCCCGTAGGTAAAGCGGCCCAACACCAATTTATGATGCCCTCCCATGATCCCAGTGGGGACGTATGGAGGCCATGGGAGGGCGATAATGAGGAACATGCGAAGTCGAGATGGGGGCCTCTACATTCACAAATACGGATGGTGTGGCTAGTAAATTCGCGCAAACAGTGATGGCTCAACAGTTATTTGATTCCCCCGGTTTTAGTGAAGACCAGATTAAAGAAGCATCCAAGGCCATAACAGCCATCACAACAGGAAAACCTTACGACCCTCTACCCAAAGAAGCGATCGTATTTACAGATGAGGATATCTGTTACCCCGGGGAGCATCTCAGACCTTTGTATCTGACCGTGCACATCAACAAGCAACCACTAAAGAGAGCTTTTGTTGACGGAGGCGCGTCTTTGAACTTGATTTCTAAGCACACGCTGGATATCCTAGGGGTACAAGAATCGGCGATCAGGGCACGAACTACTACGGTAAGAGGATTTGGTGGACATTCCCAGACGGTTATAGGGATTGTTAACTTAATCATGAGGGTCGAACCTATCAGGGTGCTTACTCCATTCTAAGTCTTGGAAGATGACACCACTTTCCACGTACTATTAGGGAGAGGGTGGCTTCTCAATCATAAGGTAGTAGCCTCGACGTACCACCAATGTGTAAAGACCAACATCGGAGGCAAGCAGTACCGAATTCCAGCAACAAGCAACCCATTCGATCCAGAGGAAGCATACTTGGCAGGCGCAGTTTTCTATGATGTGCACAAGGAGTCAGACGAAGTACCCGAGGTACAGTTTACCCCACTCCCTAAATGGGAGGAAGAAGAAAAGCCAGAACCCACTAAGTTTGTATTCAGCCTATCTAGGATGGTGTTCCCCGCAGAAAGAAAGAGAAAGCAAGAAGGGCAACCCAGATTCCAGCGTTTCTCAAAGCCGGTATATCGACTATAGCAACTATCCGAAGGAACAACCGCGGATACGCAGGATCATGCCATAAATCAGTAAGCGAGGAAACGGAGGTTCCTTCAGAAAATAATAACTAGGGTTTAATCGAAGTACCCTATAGTACAATCAATAACGAGCAGTTCTGAAACCAGCTTGTAGGGGCGATGCCCGCAACCGCGGAAGAACAAACACCAGGAGACCTTACTATGGACGGCATCGAGGAAATCAACATCGGAACATAAGAAGATAAGCGCCATGTTATGATCAGCAGAAGCTTGGACGAAGAAGAGAGTGAGGCGCTGATTTTGCTACTCAAAGAATATAAGGATGTCTTTGCCTTCGATTATGACGAGATGCCGGGACAAGAAAGCAGCCTCGTAGCTCATAACCTCGGGGTGTAACCCGAATTCAAACCCATGAAGCAAAGAAATCACGAATTCCCTAGAGCCACGGCTCTGGCAATAAAAAAAGAGGTGGAACGGTTGCTAAAGGCCAAATTCATCAAGCTCATTCAGCACCCGACCTGGCTAGCCAACATCGTGCCCATAGTGAAAAAGAATGGAAAAATCAGGTGCTGCGTGGACTACAGAGATCCGAATCGGGCGTGCCCGAAAGACGATTTTCCATTACCTAACATCGACCTGACGCTAGATGCAACGGGGGGTAAGAAGCGGTTTTCCTTCATGGATTGCTTTAGCGGGTACAACCAGATCAAAATGGACGCGTCGGATGCAAAAAAGACTTCTCTCCAAACCTAATACGGAAACTTCTATTACGTAGTAATGCCGTTCGGATTGAAGAATGCAGGCGCCACATATCAACGCGCGATGACATCCATATTTTACGACTTGTTATATCAGATGGTAGAGGTATACGTCAACGGCATCGTGGTAAAATCCCAAGCCTCCGAGGGTCACATCTCCCATTTGAAAAGGGTCTTCGAGAGATGTATGAAATTCAGCTCAAGATAAACCCCCTCAAGTGCGCCTTCGTGGTAACATCAGGAAAGTTCCTAGGTTTCGTGGTAACCAATGAGGGGATTCAAGTGGATCCTAGCAAAGTCGAGGCAATTACGACAATGGCGCCTCCAACTAATACGAAAGAACTGCAAGTATTCATCAGGGTGCTTAAACCATTCTACGTCTTGGAAGATGACACCACGTACTATTAGGGAAAGGGTGGCTGCTCAATCATAAGGTAGTAGCCTCGACGTACCACCAATGCGTAAATACCAACATCGAAGGCAAGCAGTACCGAATTCCAGCAACAAGCAACCTATTCGATCCAGAGGAAGCATACTTGGCAGATGCAGTTTTCTATGATGTGCACAAGGAGTCAGACGTAGTACCTGAGGTACAGTTTACCCCATTCCCTAAATGGGAGGAAAAAGAAAAGCCAGAACCCACTCAGTCTCTATTCAGCACATCTAGGATGGTGTTCCCCGCAGAAAGAAAGAGGAAGCAAGAAGGGAAGCCCAGATTCCAGCATTTCTCAAAGCCGGATGAAGGGCACGTATATCGATTATAGCAACTAGCCGAAGGAACAACTGCGGATACGCATGATCATTCCATAACATCAATAAGCGAAGAAACAGAGGTTCCTTCAGAAAATAACAACCAGGGTTTAATCGAACTACCCTATAGTACAATCAATAACGAGCATCTCCGAAACCAGCTTGTAGGGGTGACGCCCGCAACCGCGGAAGAATGAACACCAGGAGACCTCACTATGGACGGCATCGAGGAAATCAACATTGGAACACAAGAAGATAAGCGCCATGTTATGATCAGCAGAAGTTTGGACGAAGAAGAAAGTTAGTCGCTGATTTTGCTACTCAAATAATATAAGGATGTCTTTGCCTTCGATTACGACGAGATGCCGGGACTAGACAGCAGCCTCGTAGCTCATAACCTCGGGGTGTCACCCGAATTCAAACCCGTGAAGCAAAGAAATCGTGAATTCCCTAGAGCCACGGCTCTGGCAATAAAAGAAGAGGTGGAACGGTTGCTAAAGGCCAAATTTATCAAGCTCATTCAGCACCCGACCTGGCTAGCCAACATCGTGCCCGTAGTGAAAAAGGATGGAAAAATCAGGTGCTGCGTGGACTACAGAGATCCGAATCGGGCGTGCCCGAAAGAAGATTTTCCATTACCTATCATCGACCTGACGCTAGATGCGACAGGGGGTAAGAAGCGGTTTTCCTTCATGGATTGCTTTAGCGGGTACAACCAGAGCAAGATGGACGCGTCAGATGCAAAAAAGACTACTCTCCAAACCCCATACGGAAACTTCTATTACGTAGTAATGCCGTTCGGATTGAAGAATGCAGGTGCCACATATCAACGCGCAATGACATCCATATTTTACGACTTTTTACATCAGATGGTAGAGGTATACGTCGATGACATCGTAGTCAAATCCCAATCCTCCGAGAGTCACATCTCCCATTTGAAAAGGGTATTCGAGAGATGTAGGAAATTAAGCTCAAGATGAACCCCCTCAAGTGTGCCTTCGTGGTAACATCAGGAAATTTCCTAGGTTTCGTGGTAACCAATGAGGGGATTCAAGTGGATCCTAGCAAAGTTGAGGCAATTACGACAATGGCGCCTCCAACTAATAAGAAAGAGCTGCAAGCATTAATCAGGGCGCTTACACCATTCTACATCTTGGAAGATGACACCACGTACTATTTGGGATAGGGTGGCTGCTCAATCATAAGGTAGTAGCCTCGACGTACCACCAATGCATAAAGACCAACATAGGAGGAAAGCAGTACCGAATTCCAGCAACAAGCAACCTATTCGATCCATAGGAAGCATACTTGGCAGACGCAGTTTTCTATGATGTGCACAAGGAGTCAGACGTAGTACCTGAAGTACAGTTTACCCCACTCCCTAAATGGGTGGAAAAAGAAAAGCCAGGACCCACTAAGTCTGTATTCAGCCATTCTAGGATGGTGTTCCCCGTAGAAAGAAAGAGGAAGCAAGAAGGGCAGCCCAGATTATAGCATTTCTAAAAGACGGATGAAGGGAACGTATATCGATTATTGCAACTAGCCGAAGGAAAAACCGCGGAAACGCAGGATCATGCCATAACATCAGTAAGCGAGGAAACGGAGTTTCCTTCAGAAAATAACAACCAGGGTTTAATTGAACTACCCTATAGTACAATCAATAACAAGCAGTTCCGAACCAGCTTGTAGGGGCGATGCCCGCAACCGCGGAAAAACGAACACCAGGAGACCTCACTATGGACGGCATCAAGGAAATCAACATCGGAACATAAGAAGATAAGCGCCATGTTATGACCAGCATAAGCTTGGACGAAGAAGAGAGAGAGGTGTTGATTTTGCTACTAAAAAAATATAAGGATGTCTTCGCCTTCGATTACGACGAGATGCCGGGACTAGACAACAACCTAGTAGCTCCTAACCTCGAGGTGTCACCCGAATTCAAACCCGTGAAGCAAAGAAATTGCGAATTCCTTAGAAACACGACTCTGGCAATAAAAGAAGAGGTGGAACGGTTTCTAAAGGCCAAGTTCATCAAGCCCATTCAGCACCCGACCTAGCTAGCCAACATCGTGCCCGTAGCGAAAAAGAATGGAAAAATCAGGTGTTGCGTGGACTACAGAGATCTGAATCGGGGGTGCCCGCAAGACGATTTTCCATTACCTAACATCGACCTTCTGGTATATTGCCTACACTTCTTTACAAAAAAAAATAGAGAATCTAACAACCAGCATATACGTAATAAATAGGGATTGATGCAAACAGAGAATTGGGTGTAAAATGGTAAGAAATGCTCCTGGGTTATCTTGACTATTTGTACGTCCATAATCAGGACTTATTTTACTTCTACGGCGCGCTGGACTTTTACTTCTAGAACAACTACCTTTCCCATCTTATCGTAGGACTATCATGCTATCACCTTGCTCGTTGTTATCCCAACAGAGACAACCCTTCCACAAATATTGCTGCTAAAAAGGATTTTTTTTACAAATAAAAGAAACGACTGATCCCATCACTTTCATCTCTGACATGAACTGTCCACCGCGTCTTAGAATATAAATTTTTATGAATTAAGTTTAATGAGATAATTAGATCCCAAACTAAATCCGTTTTTCTATGAAGAGGCCAAATTTATGAACTTTATTCCAAAATTAAAACAGAAGAAAGGGATGGATATGGAGTAAACGGAGATTTAAAAAACCTTAGGGTTACAGGAGAAGAAAGTTGTTTTTTTGTTTAGGCAGAGAGGAAAAAAAAAGGTGAGCAGTGCAAGTGTTTAAGTGAAAGTTGTTCTTTGGATTACAGGGTTGATATAGCTGCAAAATTGAAACGAACATGGTTATAAAATTAGAGATGTTTTATGAACTGAATCAGATAAAAATAAAAAAAATAAAAAACTCTTACAAAATTGTAGGGTTTCTATATGTTTACCTTTTTTATGATGTCCCTTTTCATGGTTTTGATTCGACTTCGCCCCCTAAATTAAAAAATCAAGCCACAACTATAACCTAGAAAACACAGCAGAAGTGGTGACAATTGCAAAAAGAAATAAAAAACAGACGCAAAAACTAATTAGGTTTTATATAGCATGATGGACGTCCGGTTTATACCTCGAACAAATATAATAGGAAAAATCCAGTTAGGTATTGATGTTCGTCTATACTAAAAGACAGAACAGATTCATAACAACCCTAAAAGGTAAAACTCTAAAAGGAAGCATCGGTTTATACCTCGAACCCTAAATTAAAAAGAAACTAATAAATTTTCATACCTAATTGCTTCGCTGCATCGATCCATTTGCAACAACCCTAAAAGGCTGCACATCTTTCTGGTTCTGACCAACAAAAAAAAAACCTGAAAAATTCAACCAACCAAAATCAGTACAATCAAATTCAGGGAACTACATCAGAGAATCAAGAAGGAATAGAAAACAAAAACACAAACACGGCGAAGAAGAAAAGTGTATGTTAAAAAGCAAAGCTATGCTTCTGCTATAAACATGACGAAGACCTCTTATATAGAGCGTGCATATACACAGATTAGGAAATCCATCTAACTCCGGTATTTGATCTGATCGTTGTTTTTAAGAAACCGAGTTGTATAATTAGGCAACATCACTGTTTGTCTTGTCTCTCGATCGGACGTTCCAAAAAATCCCTCGCCCAACTTTAAATCCGTGCCGCAGGATGACGAAATCGATGGTCGGATTCAACAGGCTAGACAGACACCACTTCTTTTTATAGTATAGAATACCTTGTGGTTGCTATCTTTTTGACATTATATATCTACACTAGATGAAGTAAGGTATCTGTCATGTAACTTGATATCGAAAAGATTGTGGTGTAATTGGTACCCTCGTCATTTCAGAGGCTGTTAATGATGGCGAATTGATGAGTTTTCTGTTGGTGTAGGGACAGAGGGGAAGTGAGGGAGAGGATGAAGAAGGTTTTCTCGAACAAAGGTTTTGTTGAGGAGCTTTTGGGTGGTGCTATAGCCAAATTAAAATATTATCATTCATATTTGAATTTCAATTTGAACTATATGAATTTAGATAAATTTTTTTGTATGCATTTCAATTCAGATTTGAACTATATGAATTTTAGAATTTTTTGTATTTCATCTTAATACGGTGGAATGGATCTTCATGGAGTTTATAAATTTATAAGGGTGAAATGAAAAATAAAAAATACAGGTTACAATAAAAATCTAAATATAATGTTATTAAATAGTGTTAAGAGGTTAAATGAAGATACATCTATTGTTCCATGGAGAATCCACATCCTGGTGGAGGACATTAAAGCTCATAGGAAATACTTCACCTCGATCCAGTTCAACTTTATTAATCGAGATGCTTATATGGTGGCACATAATCTCGCAAGGCATTCAGTATGTAATAATCTACACAATGTGTGGATCCTTTCAACTCCCCCTTCCCTTTGCATTTCTCCTCTGTTAGGGATTTAGTTTGTTTCTCAACTGTTTCTTTTTAGGAGTTCCTCTTCTTGTTTTTTGTGTTGACGACCAAAAAAATAAGAAAAAGATAGTGGTAGAACAAACATAAATTCAAAAGATATTATATATTGGTTATTATATAGAGATAGAGGTAAACCTCTATGTAGAACTAGATAAAGAGGAAAAAGAAAACATATTGTAAGTGCAAATTAGACTCCTTATGGATGTTGTAGTCATCCGGGGTAATAACTATATCCTAATTGCTTTCTAGCATAGATTAACCTTCGCTTGTCTGATGGGATACCTTTCTTATCCTGGGTATTTCCTTGAATGAAAAATTCAACGCGATATGGTTTAATTTTGTGGTGCGGTGCATGGAATATATTTTTACAAATTATGTTTATTTTTTTGAAATAAGAGTAAGAAAACAATTGTAGTTTATTTATGATGCATTTTATCGAAACTAGTGAATTTGTATGTTTGGCCGGGATTGATACATGTGTATCTTCCTCTCCCCCAGAACTAGTGATCCTCAAGACGAATTGAGGATAGAATTGTAATTTAGGAGAGATTACTGATTTAAGGGAGTATTACTATAGAAGGAAAATAAATTCCTAAGAGGTTTGGGAAACCAAACCAAAGTAAGGAAGCATGCCAAGATAAAGAAATACTTCCTAGACAAGGTAATATTCCTAGAAAGGGAAATATACCTAGAAAAGGAATTAATCCTAGATAAAGAAATAGATTTCTAGAAAGGTTTGGGAAACCGTTAAAGCTATAAATAGAGATGTTTAGCTCATAGCTAACACATCTAGAGAGTGTGGTTTGGAACCTAGAAAAGGAGGTTTAACACACAAAAAACCTATGAAAAGCTTGGAACAATACTTGTGCAAGCTAGAAAACAGTTTAAGGTTTATCCACTGTTTAGAGAGATTGTGAGCGTAAAAAAGAGATAATTGTAATCGTTTTCTTGTTCATAATTTAAAGATATTTTTCTTCGAATCACTACTTTGTGTTCTTTTTTCTAAGTTTTTCGTATATTATTATTCTTAATTTCGCCTTTATAGTAATAGCTATCAAGGTATAGAGATAATACGTATCAAGTTGGAATCAGAGCAAGGTTCGTTTCTTTTAGGGAAGATTCCCGTGGTTTATGGTCTTCACTAGATCTCTCTACAAACAGCTTGGTGAGTTACTCGAAAAGCAAGAATATGTTAAAAGAACAAGAAAACCAAGGATGACAAAGTCAAACGATGAGTCTAAGACTGATGAACCAAAAACTACCGACGAGAAGGTGTTTATGTTACAAACAGACATGAAGTTGATTTAAACTACCCTTGAATAATTGACTGAATGTATTTGTTCTCATACACCCAAGACCCAAGTTGAAGACAAAGAAAAAGGCTACATCTTCACCTAGGGTTTCGGAAAATGAGGAGGAGGAAGAAGAAAAAGAAGAACCACTTGAACAAGATCGCAATATGGAGCTAAAAGTGACTAAGAAAGGAGGAGGAGATATGGACGCTTCTCAAATTAGACGTCAAGGTCAAGTTTCCAACAAAGATATACGGTTCAGCAGGGTGAAAGGAACTCTCAGGGTCCCTAACCACCAAATCTAACTTTCACATGAGTTAAAGTTCTTGATGGGGGGGGGGGGGGGGCCATGCTGTTCCTCTCCCCGGGAACTAGTGATCCTCAAAACGGATTGAGGATAAAATTGTAATTTTGGGAAGGAATACTGATTTTTAGGCAGTGCTCTTAGATAAAAAAATATTCCTAGACAAGGTAATATTCCTAGATAAGGAAATATACCTAGAAAAGGAATGTTTCCTAGACAAGGTAATATTTCTAGATAAGGAAATATATACTTAGAAAAGGAATTATTCCTAAATAAGGAATATTTCTAGACAAGGTAATATACTTAAATAAGGAAATATACCTAGAAAAGGAATTATTCCAAAATAAGGAAATAGATTCCTAGAAGGTTTGATAAACTGTTAAAGCTATAAATAGAGATGTTTAGCTCATAACTAAGACATCTAGAGTATTGTTTGTGATACAGACACACCTAGATCTAAGAAAGGAGGTTTGTGAGACAAATCACCTAGAAAGAAGTTTGTGAAGCAATTAATTATTGAAAAGCAAGCTTAGCAAAACAGTTTAAGGTTATCCAATGTTTAGAGAGATTGTGAGCGTAACAAAGAGAGAATTGTAATAGTTTTCTTGTTCATAATCTAGAGAAGATAATTTCTTCGAATCTGGTTTCTAGTGAGTTCTGTTTTCTAGTTTTTATTTATTATTATTCTGAATTCTTCTATAATAATAGTCACCAAGGTACAGAGATCAATACGTATCAAGTTGGCATCACGAGAAAGGTTAGTTTCTAGGGTAAATCCCTGTGGTTTGTGGTTTTAACTAGATCTCTTTACATAAAGCTTGGTGAGGTACTCGAGAAGCTAGAAGACGTTAGGAAAACAAGAGGATCAAGGATGACGAAGTCAGATGATGAACCTAAGCAAAGCGAACCACAAACTATGGAAGAAAAGGTGGCTACGCTACAAACAGACATGAAGTCGATTCAAATCACCCTTGAATAATTGACTGAATGCATTCGTTCTCATACACCCAAGCCGAAGACGGAGAAAAAGATTACACCTTTACCTGAAGCTTCGGAAGAAGAGGACGAGGAAGAAGATGAATGAAGACGAAGAAGATGAGGATGAAGAAAAGAAGAAAAACGAGTTTCTTAAAAGTCCTAATCAAATAAACTTCATGGTAAGAATCTGAAAATTGATTTTCGTGTTGATATACCACTTTACGATGGGAGTGTCGATGCAGAAAAATTGGATGATTGGATTGAACGTCTAGAGATGTATTTTTATTTCTTTGAATATGGTTCAAAGGAAAAGATTGCTTTTGCGACATTGAAGCTACAAAAGCATGCTCTAACCTGGTGGAAAGCTTATCAAAGACAAAACCTAGGTAAGGGAGTATTGTCGTGGAAAAGATTCAAGGCAGTTGTAAGGAAACAGTTTTATCCGGTTGGCTACCTTGAGGAGAGATGGTTCAAGTGGTACAACTTAAAGTAGACCTATAACCAAACCGTGCAATAATATACTTCGGAATTTCAGAATCAAGCAATGATTTTGGATTTAGACTTGAGAGATTATGTTATCTATATGAAGTATATCTCCGGGTTCTTTAGTGCCATTTCAAGGTTCTACGTAGATAGCTAGGGTCTGGAGTAAAGGTTTTGTGGGTACACCTCTGGTAAACCCTCCCGAGACTATAACTCGGCCACTAGGGCCACCTAGGGGTTCAAAGGCTTGTTGCACATGCTAAGTGCAATCGACGATGCCTGCGACAGTGAGTTAGGATTTTATTTTGTAGATTAAATTTGCTCGGGACTAGCAAATAATAAGTTTGGGGGAATTTGATAGACACATTTATGTGTCTATTTTCATCTCTATTGTATATATTATTAGTACCCATTTTTGTACTTATTATGGTGTTTTATGTCTTTGTAGGTATTTTTAGAGAAATAAGCTCTTGCGACGAAATTGGCTCGTTAAGTGGTGTTTTACACCCCAAGATGAAGTACTAAAGGCACCCCAGAAATGCACCGGAAGCACCCCAGAAATACACCGGAGGAACCCCGAAAAAAATGTTGGAAACACCCCAGAAAAAAGTGTTAAAGGCACCCACCAAAATTACTAAAGGCACCCTAAAATTGGATAAGGGCACCCCCGAGGCAGCCGAGCTGTTAAAGGCACCCGAGTTTTGGATTCAGGGCACTTCACCTTCATCATTTGAAAATGGATTTTTGGCGGGAAATTTTTTTATTTCACTGGCAGTTGGTTCGATCGATTTTTGATGATGTTATGAAGAGATTAAAGGGCTGATTTCTTATGGGTAGTTGTTATATGACCTAATAAACATGTTTTGGGCTTTAGGTTCGACCGAATTTGGCTGAATAATCCGCAAGAAGAAAACAGGGAGAAACGAGTATTTCACGTGTTGAGAAGATTTTGTGGAAGATTTTGTGGAGATTAGAACGAGTTTAACACATTTTCAGCGTGCAAGAAGTGTGTGGAGATCAAACAGATGCGTGGAGGAGCTAAACAGAGAATGAAAATCTTGATTATTCCCGTACATGAATAAAAGATATTGTGAATATTTTGGAATTAATGGAGGAGATTCAACGCCTGTTTTTGGTATAAATAGAGTCCCTGGGAGACTTAGATGGGGTGTGGAGAGTTTGGGGAGCTGAGAAGAACCAGAGAGTCGAGAAATCAAGTTGCAGGAAAACTCCATTTTCTGCTGCTGCTGCTGCTGATAAACGCGAAGAACATTAGACGGAAGGTAACCGTCGTTCTTCAACAGTGACAGCGACACAAGGATGAGGGTCGTAATGCGACAGTGTTAACAACACTTCATTTTTATCGTTCTCTGTAACAGCTCAGTTTGTAACAAACAGAAGTGTTACAAACCCGGTTTTTGTCAATTTTCTCCTATTTCATCATTTGTGAACCATTTTTTAGCAATAATAAAGATGAATTCTGAGCATATTTCCATGATAATGATGAGCTAATTCTCACGTAACCAAGACATGGAGGAAGCTATTGTTGCATGAATAATTGGTAATTATTTTACTTTTCTCTAATTTTGCAATTTATAATTCACTCAAATTACTGCTTTGCAGAATTTTAATTATTTGCATAATTTTTCCTAATTAGTTGTGATTCAATTAGATAGGTTATGCTTTGGTTAGATAATCTATGCTTAAGGGATACAATTAATGTTTGAGAATATGCTTGATAATTTGTGAATTAAGAAAAAGATATTTTAAAAATAATTAGAGTTTTGGAATTCTTATCATCATTTATTCATGTGTAATAGTGGAATCTAGTGTCTTGGTTATTTTCACTCTAAAAATTAAATCCTTAGTCCCAGTACCTCTTGCACCAATTGTACTATTTTTGTATATAATTTTTATTGATTTTAAAAAACTCGAATCTTCAAAAATCTGAACGAACCCATTCTTACCATTATTTAAAATTACATCAATTTTTGGCGCCGCTGCGACGTGGATTTGTTTTTAGATTTAGAGTTTTTAGATTTTTATTCTTTTGTTCTTTTTTACGTTTCTTGGGTATTTGTCTTTTTGTTGCAGGTTTTGAATCAAAGAGGAATTGGAGACGAAAGACCTAGGGGATTAAAAGCTAGACAAAGCAAAAAGAACGGAGAAAAGACGAAGATTTTTATTTTTATTTTTTTTAATTAATTAGATTTTATTTTATTTTATTTTTATTTTTAGATTTTATTTTTAGAAACTGTAAATAGGATTTTATTTTATTTTGTGTAAATTTTTATTTTTGGACATTTTTATTTTTATTTTTGGGACATTGAACTTTAATTATTTTTAAACCCTACGGAAGGGTACATTTTTTATTTATTTTTTATTTATAAATATAAACTGTTTGCAGGGAAGGACGACGATTACGATATCGTCTCGGCCCCTCGGGTTCGTACATGACATAGGAGTCGTGGCCCGAGTCGACTACAACCGTTTCATCGCCCGTCTGGTACGGGAGGTAAGCTTCTAAACACCCGCGAATCCCCTGTCAGCGGGTTTACTGTCTTCCTTAAGGTGCATATATGTTGAGGTTTTGAATACGGACTTTAATTTCCTAGTAAAGGGCAAGGCCAGGCCATACAAGATAAGGGTTCGGATTTCATCACCGTTCTCTTCTTGCCCGCCTTAGGAACACATAACCTACGCGAACCCAAAGCTTAAAATACTGATTAGAACGAGACCGATAGGGTAACGAGCTTGTAGGAAAGTCATTTAAAGGGAAGTATTGGGTATCTTATTAGCTTAACTTAAAAGTTCAGGAAGATTACTGTGAGTCGACTAGAGCCGCCCTAACGGGAAACGTTGCCAAAGAGGTGGGGGTATCAAAGCTCCTCTGAGCTTCCCCTACTTCTCTTCGACTCACTTTATTCGGATCGATCTAGAGAGGTTTGCTAAAACGATACCTAGTTGCCTTTTGGAGGAATAGAAGCTGGTCTAGAAACAATCTAAGGGAGCCATCATACTTTTTGTTTGCTAGATTCAATAGGTTTGATTTGGTCGGGTCAGCCTTGTTTGTGATTGTGTAGAATTCCTCTGTAGTTTGTATTTTCGGGGTGATGAATCCTTCTCAGGAGACGCCACCCGAGATGACGTTACGAGAGTATATGAGTAGAAATTCTCATTATCAGGAGACGACGCCGCCTGAGATGACGTTACGAGAGTATATGAGTAGAAATTCTCATTATCAGGAGACACCACCTGAGATGACATTACTAGAGTATTTGCGTAGAAATTCTCATTATCAGGAGACGTCATCTAAAATAACTCTTGGTGAATATATGCAAGGGAAACGACATTGGGATGTTCCAACGGTAAGCGAGGAATCACATCTAATGATCTACGAGAAGTATTATAAACACAGATCGCCTAGTTTGGAACAAAGATTAAGAATTCTTGAATGTCAGAAATTATATTATGATAAGGAGGAGGATAGTACTGACGAAGAATCTGAAATATGTAGGCATAGTGATCAGGAAACTATTAATCCAATTGAGCTTTCTAACGATGATATTATTTCTAGTTCAAATCCAAATAATTTTTATGATTATTCACCTATTCAAAAGGACGAGGATTTGATTAGGGATACCACCGTTTTAGACGATGTAGTTTTTCCTTTTGATTACGAAGTCGATAGTGGTTTAGAGGAACGAGTTTATTCTGAAGATGCCGTTTTAGAGTCTAGCGACTTAGAAACAATATTCTTAGAAGAAGAAGATAGACCCGTAGAGATAAGTAAAGATGCACTACCTGATAATAACTTAGAAGAATCAATTGACCATTTCGAAGAATCTGATGATCTAGAAATTAGGGAGATTGTGACTAGTCTATCTAGAGACACTGAAAACTCTAAGTTTGGGGGTGATTATCACTTTTCTAGTGCCTTACCTTTAACTCTCAGAAAGTCCCCTCACTTAGGACTTGATATCTATGCCTCAACCATTTTACAAGATTACCTTCATACTCGTTTTCCCGAACCTAATGATGTCCAGGAAGAAGTTCAGTCGTTAGAAACCCATCCTCTGGTTGATGTGGTTTACCCAGGCAATGATACCCAGATTGACTTTGTTTTCCCACCAAATAGTTTTCTTCCAACTGTGGGAACGTTTATATTTCAAATGTGTCACTTATCAAGTTCTGAGACTAAGCCTAAGTACTTTAGGTTAATAGAATCGACACATTTACTTAAGAATGACCACTACTTTCATTGTGGTCTATTATGTAAGTCAAATCTGATTGACTTAGAGGATCCTCAGTTATTTAGGTTATTATTATGTGCTTCTAAGTTCCTATTTGAGTTTTTCCAGACTTTAGGACCTAATGATTCAGATCCCACCTATGAGGAAATGCAGCCAATGAAAATATTTTATCTAGACCCTTTCATAGAACCTGAACCTGAACCGCAGTTAGCGATAGTTATCAGGGAACTAGGTAAGGTCATGCAATACTTGTTCACTTTCTTGGCTTATTGTTGTTTCCTATGGTCAGCTCAATTTGGTTTTGAAGACCCACAGTTATTCCGAATACTGTTATACGACTCGAGGTGACTAATCCTTTCCAATGTCTGGCTGAAGACTTTAAACTTAGCACTTCTTGGGAGGTAACCCATTCTCATGCAACACGGTAATATCTTTCCTTAACTCTTTTGCTTCAAATGGTAACAGTTTCTCCTTGTTCATGCTTTTAATTTCATTTTTAGAACATTGAGGACAATGTTAGATTTAAGTTTGGGGGTATGGGAAAAGCTTTTTAGTTGCAATAAATAAACTCCAGAGCCTAGAAATTTATGCTTATTAAGGATGGCACTAACCAATCTAAGTGGATGGAAGCATTTTTGTTTTAGGAGTTGAGGAACCAATCTGAGTAGATGGAAACATCTATAAGAGTCTATTCGTAAAAGCACAGAGCTCAGGTGTTAGAAATAACATGATAGTTTCGCCATATCTCGTTGAGTCCTTTTCACTTCTGTTTTTATTTTCCTTTTTTTAAATATGTTTCTCTAAGTGATTAGGTGGGGCTCACGATTCAAGTTGTTACCAATGCTAGGGTGAAATAGAGTGATTGAGATAGCAAAAAAAAAAAAAAAAAAAAAAAAAAAAAAAGACCAGACCAATAGACCAATCGGAATAAATTTTAACACTTGGATAGCAATATGTGTGTGTTCTCCCTGTCTCCGTCGCCAAAACAAGCGTGGAATGCAGGATCCACGGGAATTACCATGTAATCTGCTGACAAGAAAGCATGCGCTTGGATCCACAAGATCTAATCATGTTGTTAGTTCTAAATAAAATAAATAATAAATGTGTGATCAATAAATCGACCGCTGGTTCCCTTGTATATGCCAGACGAGTTGATCTAGAATTAGGGTTATTGACCACTGGTCCCCTTGTATATGCCAGTTGTGTTGATATTAGTCAGACCGGTATCTCAGTCCATTAGGATAGGTTCAACTTGCCAGAGGCCTTCAGACAGATATGAGAAACACCGTTCACCTAGTCGACATCAAAACCATCTATGTTTTTCTATATCCATCTCTTAATCTATCCATGTGATTTGTTAACTCCGGATATTGATGTCCATAGTGCGACTATCTGAGTAGAGCTTTGTCACTTATATATGAATTTTAGTATGCTTGAGTGCAAACTCGTATACAGCAATTGGAATTTTGCATCAGGGTACTTCCTCCCGTAATCAATAAGTATGCCAACCAAAGAGGTTCTATAGTGCAATCCAAGGTTCTGCGTAGATAGCTAGGGTCTGGAGTAAAGGTTTTGTGGGTATATCTCTAGTAAACCCTCCTGAGACTATAACTCGGCCACTGGGGCCACCTAGGGGTTTAAAGGCTTGTTGCACACGCTAAGTGCAATCGACGATGCCTGCGACAGTGAGTTAGGATTTTATTTTTTTGTAATTTTGATTTGCTCGGGACTAGCAAATAATAAGTTTGGGAGTATTTGATAGACGCATTTATGTGTCTATTTTCATCTCTATTGTGTATATTGTTAGTACCCATTTTTGTACTAATTTTGGTATTTTATCCCTTTGTAGGTGTTTATGGAGAAATAGGCTTTTGCGGCGAAATTGGCTCGAAAAGTTGTTAAAGACACCTGGAAGGACATTTGTTATTCGGACTCTCATTTTGGATAAGGGGTAACCCATTTCCAAGCAGCTACTAAACACGGACCGGTACTGGATAGGGGGAGGTCACTTTGTTTTCAAAATTCAAATTCTGTTTTTGGCGGGAAAAATACAAACACATTCTAGCAGTTTTGGTGGTAGTGATTTGGAGGAGTTTGAGGTCGATTAAACCTCTTATTTTCATAGGGTGGACTCCTTATAGGTCTAGGAATCTAAAATGAGTGTTTAAATCGATTAAATGGGGCTCAATCGACGGATTTTTATCTCAACAGCAAAATATGGAAAGTCACGTGTGTGACTGATTTTAGGAAATTTTAGAGAGATTAAAGGAAAGATTTTCTTCCCAAAGCTTGATATCTATCTAAGGAAGAGTTTAGAATCAAAAGGAAAGCTCAGATACGCGTGGAAATTCTAAAACAAGAAATTGCCGCAACTTTGCCGTGAAGAGAAAGAAAGAGATTTTGGAAGATTTTGGAGAGATTTAATCGGTTTTTTTGATATAAATAGATTGGTTAGGTCATATAGAAGAGGTGTCGAAAGTTAGGGGAAGTTTAGAACACCACAGAGCCGAAAAATCAAAGTTGCGGGAAAACGGCTGCTGCTGCTGCTTCTGAAGAACACGAAGAACTTCGACCCACACCGAACCGTCGCAGAAGCAGTCTTATATTCAACTACAGAAAGTTGTTATCGTTTCTGACTGTAATCGCTTTAAACCTTCAGCAACCATTACTTTCCTTACAAAAACCTTTCTGTAACTACAGCTCGTCCTTTATAATAAAAACACCTTTTTTGAACAATGAAATCAACTTTTGAGCATATTTCTAATATGAGGAGCTAAACCCCAACACTGGGATGACGGAGGAAGCCCTATTTCACGCATGTGGTAATTCTAATAATTCTTTTATGACTATTTGCATTGATTTTTAATTGATTTATGATTTTTATTGAATGGGTGTGATATTGTTTGATGATGTATGCTTGGTCAATGTATTTTTGATACATCACGCTTTTCATTTACAGTCATTGCTTTTCAAAAATCTACTTTTGGCAAAGAATAAGAGTCCATATTTTTAATATTTGAGCTATAATTGATTGGAATTATTATTTGAATCACATGAATGGAATTTGGTGGAATCCTGAGTCTCAGTGCTTTTTTATAATCTTGACCCAAACATTATTTTGATTTTTCTAGTTTTCTAATTAAGTCTAAAAATTATTCTTCACAAGTACGAGTGAACGACAACCTTACTTACCACTTAAAAATTACATCATTAACCAGATGGCATCGTCCTTTCATGAATCCAATTCGCAATACTCTGTGGCGAATGAGAGTGAACGATCCATAACATTATACAAAATTCGTTTGTTAGCTTGTTGCATTGCTCCTAAAATAAAAGATGGCTTATTTTTATCATATCGAAAAATGCCTAAACAAATATTTCCAACAGATGTTACCACAAAATTTGATTTGTAGTCTGGAATAACATAATCAGCCTGTTGAAAATGAAATGTTATAGAAGGATACTTAGTAATATCAAATCTTCCCCGGGGACGGAAACAAACTTCAAATTTATATTGGGAACCAATATATTCAACCCCGAGCTCCTTAAAGTGTTCCTTCACCAAATCTGCGACTCTATCAAAATATTCTTTATACATAACGGATATTGGAGTACCAGAATCTATGATCGCACCGCCTTCTTTTAGCTCATTAATCATGAAAGTTCCTCTAGGAAATCCTACTCTTTTGTTACCTACGCTAATATCTTCTAGATTTAAGTAATAGAGCGAAGTCTTATAATTAGGCACAACAATAGGAGTTGTATGTACTTGCTGACCTACGCCTCCAATCGTCGCATCTGCACCAAACCTTAAGTATGTATCCGACCCCTCAATATTAAAGTTAAACGTTTCAAAACAATAGGAAAATTTACCTTCTCCAGCAGCACCTAATTGATTTAGAAAAGACCATTCCCCCGCTCCTAAACCGAGGATTCCTGCAATAAGATCAGGTTTTCCAAGTATATGATTTTTACCGATAAACTTCTCAAAATTTTCTTGGCGAAAACCACAACCCATCAGTAATTTAATACTTTCAAGGCCACCAGTGTTGGATCTTATAGTAAACTTTTCCTCAGCAATAATACCAGATGTAACTGATCCAGTCGCATAAATTATTTTGTAAGTGCATTGGCCATCAGCATTGCACTTATCTCCCTTGCAAAGAGGATGCGTATTACAAGGAACAGGTTGATATGTAGTTGACAAACTCCAAGGATAAAGTGACATATCTTGTTTGAAAGTTTTAGTGGCATCTTCGCACTGAAGCCACGTTTGATCACTACCTGTATCAATCATCAGATAGTAATTCATGAATGATTGTCGTTTACCAGGAAACATACCTAAACCAACCATTGCAATGTAAAACCTGCTTGTTTCGTACACTACAGGAAGTCGTCTAACATAAGAACTCATGGAGTGTGTTTCGTTGCTCTGGAGTAATATCTGTGACTCGATATAATGTGATTTCGATTTGGATTGTTCAAAGAGTCTTTGAAACCTTTCATCTTGTGTTAGACGGTCACCTGAGTACAAAGGTGATTCTTTGGAGTCTCTATAAATCATCTTTATCGTAAACCCTTTCTTTGGATTCACCGCAATAGATGAGCTCAATAGTAGAGATACATGAGTAACTGTGAGAACAAAAAAGCAAAGAGCTCCCCCCATATTTGAGCTAATATCAATTTTGATGGACGCAATTATGTACAAATTTGAGGTTTAATTTATAGTACTGTATTGATTAAATAAAATCTTAATAGAATCTATATCTTTAACTGCAATTCTAAAGTTAAAGAAAATCTGTTCTTCTTAATTAACACACTATTGCCAGTTGGACTAGCGCATGAAAATATCAATCAAATCTATAGATATCAAGATTTATAAAGAATGTATGTCAATCAGATCTTTGGATATCAAAAATTATTAAGAAAATACATCTATCAGATCTTTGAAATTAATTATATACGTGTCGATAAATTATAACCGCACCACATACTTTAACCTAGTTGTTTCAAGCCCACCTCATTTATTTCAGCGTATCATTCCAAACAAAATAAGATCATTTTAAACTAAGATTTAAGAATCCCTATCCAATTATTTTCGTTGATGACTAATTTGTCCTAATTAATTAGTAGTTGTTTATTAACGTTAATCGTGAAATTAGCTAATGTTATTTTTTTGCTAGGTTAATTAATCATGAGAACATGGAAATTTTCAAAAAAAAATGATATTTTATAAGAACATCAAACCAGAGTCGGCGTGTATGGATCTTGGTATCCACCGATTCTGGATTGAAGTTCTTAAAAAAAAACAAATTTTTCTAAGTTTAGATGATTAATTAACATTATTTAATTAAGCATACTAGTATGTAACACGTGTTATGCACAGGGGCCGAAGGGATCACCCAATTCAGTGTGGCGGGGCTTTGCCCCGCGCCCCTGGTCAGATACATCAATTTTTTTTGATAAATCTTCGATTAGTTTGATTTCTTAAAGGGACTGGGAACTCTGGTACCTTCAGGCATATAATGATTTGATAATTTAAATTCGATATTATAAAATTAAATTAATGATTTAATTTTATGGGCAAATATTAAATTTTATGCTAGCAACCTGGACTTGTAGGTAGTAAATCGCTTTGAGGTTTAAACTTTAATATAACCTTTGGACCATTATTTTAAAAAAATTATTAAAAATAAGTTAACTCCATAAATTTTTAATTTAAAATAATTAAGTATTATAATTAATTTATTCATTTAGTAAGAATATGCAAGATGAAAAACCAAAGTACATACACTCATCCTTAAAAACTTGGAGAGAGAAAGGCTGAAAATCGGGCGAATGAATCGTTTCTAAAAATCGTTAACTGAGTTGGGAATTTGTTCCCAGATTCTGATCGATCTTCATGAACAATCGAGAGAAAGCTCTAATTGAAGGGGTTGTTGAGCCAGGAGGGGACGTGAGGATGCAGAATGACAACAATACTATGAATCGCGATGTGTTGATGGAGGAATCAAATACCCCCTTTGTTTCTGAAGCAAAAGGATCGAAAGTAAGTGAATCCCACTCTCGAATCTCTTACAGGGAAGCTTTTCTACAATCTACAGATCGATGGAACAGCTGTTTTCAAGAGTGGGGTATTGAAGATTTGGAAGATAATTTCGATAAGCTTGCAACTTAGGATATAAGGGTTCATTCGGATGAAGAAGAAGAAATTCCATGTGTGGAAATTGATTTAGATACCAAAAAGAGGATTATACAGCCTTGGATTGTTTGCCTCATAGGAAAAGTGGTTGGCAAGACGATTGGTTACCAGTATATGTCCTCAAAAACCAGAGATTTGTGGAAATTAGCAGGGAAGATGCAAGTTTTAGATATGGGATGAAACTTTTTCATGTTCAAATTCGAAAGGCCAGAGGATTTTAAGCATGCTCTTCTTGAAGGGCCGTAGTTTATTAATGGCAGACATTTCTCTTTGAGAAGATGGACTACAAATTTCAAGCCATCTGAAGCCTAAATTCACAAGACAGTGGTGTGGGCTAGGTTATCGGAGCTTCCACTCGAGTACTTTGATAAAGAAGTGTTGTTCAAGGTGGCAGCAAAGTTGGGAACTCCAATTAAGATACACAATACAACTGAGTTTGTTTTGAGGGGAAGATTTGCAAGAATTTGTGTTGAAATTTCAACTGATCAACCACTTATACATGCTGTAAGGATTGGCAATATGGTGCAGAAGATTGAATATGAGGGAGTTGGATTAATTTGCTTTCATTGTGGTAAAATGTCTCATAGGAAGGATCAATGTCCATCTGTTGTTCGTCCTAATGTTGTTAATTCTATGCATGCAGGTACTGTACCTGGAAATGAATCTGCTGATGCTTATGGTCCATGGATATTGGCGACGAGACGGAATCACAAGGCAAACAACAAACCTAGTGGGCCAATTAGTGAACAGAATGTGAAAGGGCAAAGGGCTGGAGTTTCTAACAGTTTCACAGCATTACAGGTTGGTGATGTGGATGAGTTATTACAGGAAATGAGTAACAATAGAAATTATGATAAGGAGCTCAATCAGGGGTCATTAATTATAAATGTTGATTCCAATTACTCTAAAGGTGGCCAGAATGTAACTGTTGATAGAATTAATTCTAGTGCTTCAAATGTCAATAATAAGAAGAATAATGGACTTAAGTTACAGAAATCACAAGGCAAACAAATTACTAGACTACTGCATGACACCTCTTCCTCATCATCTGTGGGGGTTACAAATGGTGCTTTGAAGGATATTAATTTGATGCATGAAAACAGGAACCAAGGTAATGTGATTAATACTAATGCTAGGATAAATAACAAGGATAAAGAGGTACCTAATCATACCTTGGCTACTAAGTCTGTCAACAATGGAACACCAAATAGAGATTCTCAATATCTTTTCACAAGAGTCAGTAATGCCATCATTGGAGGAATGATTAGTGAGGGATCTGCTAGTATACAGAGCTCAACAAGAACTGAATGCCATGGAAACAGATTTGATGGAGATATTGGTGGAACAAATACTAAGAGGGGATCAGTTAATTCAGCTGAAGGAGGAGATAGAGGAGCTTCACAATCAGCTCAGTGCAAGTCTACCAGAGATAGTACACATGCCAGACCAAGTGAATGTGCATGGGTTTTTGGAGCAAGCTAACAGAATATTGAGGCCAATTCGACTTTCAAGGTCCAACTGGAACCATCAAGAACCGGCAGTGTTTCTAGAAGAAGGGAGGGAAGAAGCAGATTGCGACTCAAAGATGTGGTCAGAGGCAACAATATTGGAGGTCATAATGGCTACACTGGTGGAAACTCCAGCCCTAATAAAAATCCCAAAAGGACTGTGGCAGTTCGAGATGCAGATAATTACCAGATTGGATTTGGATGTGACTGATCAGCGAATGTTCAAGACGAGACTCTGCCCAATGATGTCAATGGATCAGCAGTCTGCAGAGAGTTGGAGGGAATTTCAGAGGCCCATGAAGCCACATGTGCTTAATCCAAGTTTGTCTCTTCCTTCTTCTTTTTCTATGAATATTTTATCTTGGAATTGTAGAGGTCTTGCTAGACCATATTTTGTGCGTGTGATGAGGAAGTTGACTAAAAGGCACAACCCTTTTGTTGTTGCCTTACTTGAAACTAGGATTTTAGAAGATAGTGTTGCTAAGATTGTGAGCAAGTTAGGCTTCTCATTCCATCATTGTTGACCCTCATGGATTATCTGGAGGGCTTGTTTTATTGTGGAATGATATCAAAGTTGATATTCAAGCTACTAAGAAGTCAAGATGGGCAATTCATGTTGTTGTTACTGCCAAATTTCAACAGCCATGGATTTTGTCCTCTCTGTATGGGAGTACAAGTAAAATTGGAAGGAAGAGGATGTGGAATGAGTTGGGGGCTATCTCTGAAATTCCTAATACGGAATGGATGGTGTTAGGAGATCTTAATACTATTGCTGGGAGCCAAGAGAAAATGGGAGGTAACAGGCCATCTGCAAATTAGCTATCAGAGCTTAAAGAGGTGCTGAACAATTGTGGGCTTATTGATCTTGGTTTTAATGGTCCAAGATTTACCTGGAACAACAAAAGAACAAGTGCGGCTAATATCAAAGAGCATATTGACAGGGCTGTTGCTAATACTAATTGGCAGAACAGATTCCACAAGGCTCAGGTATATCATTTACCCTACTATAATTCTGATTATAGGGCCATTATAGTCGATTTAGATCCGAAAAGTAAGTTTAAACCTAGATCTTTTAAACTTGAGGCTGTTTGAACTGAGGACCCTAGATATGAGGCTATTGTAGAGAAATCTTTGTCTCGCCAAGGTTGTAATTCCACTAGTAATCACTTCTTTGATAATGTAGCTTAGATTCAGGATGGATCCAAAAAATGGAACAAACATGTTTTTGGCAACCTGTTTCGTCAAATTAATGATGCCCATGAACAACTTATTTTGAGCCAAAATGAATTTGACAATTGGCCATCTGATGATGCCAAACTGAAAATGGTCAATTGTCTCATTGAGTACCTTAGACTTTTAAAGCCCGAGGAGGTGTATTGGAGACAAAAATCCAGAGTCTCTTGGCTAAAGGATGGCGACCTCAATACTAAGTTTTTTCATACTTCTACTATAGTTCGAAGGAAAAGAAATTCCATTGTTATGCTTAAAGATAGTAGGGGTAATTGGATTAATTCGAGTGAGGATATTGAGTCACATATTGTGGATCATCTTAGTAACTTGTTTAACTCTTCTACTTCTTATGTGACTAATAGTGAATAAAGCACTTTGTTCCCTCATGTCATCACTGCTGAAGACAACTTGCAGCTCAACCGCGATGTTAGTGTGGCTGAGATTAGGCAAGATATTCGATAATTGGGTGCTCTTAAAACCCCTGGTCCTGATGGTCTTCAAGGTATCTTTTATTCCAAGTATTGGAAGTATGTGGGTGATAGCGTTGTTGCTATGGTAAGAGACTTATTCTCTAATGGTCATTTAGATGCTAGAATCAATAAAACGTTTATTGCTCTTATTCCCAAAATAAGTAATCCCACTTGCATTAAAGAATATAGGCCCATTAGCTTATGTAATTTTAGTATGAAAATTATAACTAAAATTTTAACTAATAGGCTTAGACCATTTCTAAGCAAAATAGTGTCTCATAATCAGCATGCTTTCATCCCTGGAAGATCTTTGTTTGACTCTACTATTTTGTGTAATGAGATTATCCATTTTTTTAAGAAGAAAAAAGGAGCTAAGGGGTGGATGGCTTTAAAATTAGATTTTGATAAGGCTTATGATCGCATTAGTTGGGATTTTCTTGAAAAGATTCTAATTTGCAATGGTTTTGATCAGGTTTTTGTTGGTTGGATTATGAAGTGTGTCTCTTCAGTTTCTTCCCAAGTGTTGATAAACGGATCTCCTAGTAATAGCTTTACACCTACAAATGGTTTAAGACAAGGGGACCCTCTGTCCCCTTACCTTTTTATTTTATGCCTTGAAGTTATGTCTAGATTTATCAATACTGCTATCGCTAATAAGTCTATTTCTGGTTTTACTATTGCTAGGGGGGCACCAATGGTAACTCATTCTCTCTTTGTTGATGACAACATTGTTTTCCTGAAGGCTTCTTACAGGAATGCTTTAAATATGAGAGAAATTTTGGATAAACTATGTTCTTGGACAGGGCAAAGGATAAATGATAACAAGTCCACTTTGTTGTGCTCTGCTAATCAGGGTAGAAGCTTTTCTCGGGGTATGGCGAAAGCTCTCAAGGTCCAAGTAGCTACCATCCCAGGTAAGTACTTAGGTGTCCCATTACAATGGGGAAGAATTAGCGAGAAAACTTATGTTGATGTTCTTGACAAAATGAGTAATAGGCTTCAGGGATGGAAATATAATCTCAATATGACTGGTAGAAATACTATGTTAAGTGCTTGCATTGACTCTATTTCTTATCATGCTATGTCTGTAGTTAAATTGCCTAAAACTTTGTTGAACAAACTTGATAAGTTTAGGAGAAACTTCTTATGGGGGGGTGATAAGGATAGTAGAAAAATCCATAATGTTAAGTAGTCAATGGTCTGTCGACCTAAAGATCTAGGTGGAATTAACATTAGGAATTTGGAGTTTAACAACTTAGCCCTTCTTGCTAAAATGGTTTGGAAGGTTGCTGTGGAGCCAAATAGCACCGTGGCTAGGTTGTTAAGAGCCAAGTATCATAAGCAGGTAGGATTCTGGGATACCAATCTGAAATATGGTGCTTCGGCTAGTTGGAGAAGCATTCTTCAGGATAGAGATGCCATTAGGGATAGTGTGAGATGGAGCATAGGAGATGGGACCCAGGTTGACTTCTGGAGGGATCATTGGATTGGTGATTCGTCCATAGCGTCTTTAGCTACTCATGATAATACTGATTTTCCTAGAGAATCAGTTAGTTCTTATATTGATTCAGTCACTCTTGAGTGGGATACTGTTAAATTGGGAAATAATGTTGATCCTAATATTGTTGAGACAATTAAGTCCACTCATATTAGTAATTTTTCTAACAATAGTGATAGACTAATCTGGTCTGGTAGCAAGTCTGGTGCTGTCACTGTGAGTGATGCGTATATGTACATTCAGTATAAGAACATTGGTGAGGAGACTACAAACAAGGACTGGAAATTCCTTTGGGCACTTAAGTGTCCGTTCAAATACAATTTTTTCTTGTGGAAATTATGTCACAACAAAATTCAGGTTAATGAGTCCCTTTACCGTAAAAGAATTGTGAAACACCCAGGGTGTTTACTTTGTAATAAGGATATAGAAACTTGTATGCATCTTTTTTTCGGTTGTGCTGTTGTTATGCCAATTTGGAAGAAAATTATGGATTGGACAGGGATTAAACTTGATCTTGAACAGTTCTCCCCTAGTTTTCTTAAGAAAATCTGCTCTTATGAAGCCGATATTGGTTCGCTGACTTGGAAGGATCTATGTCCTTTCATTTTGTGGGGTATCTGGATTCTTAGAAACAAGTTGATTTATGAGAAAAAGAGGTTTAATGGGCTCTGGGTGTTGGCTGAAGCTATTAAGGCTGCTAAGGAGTTCTGTAAGGTTAACTCTGACTTGGTCATGGGAGACAAGGCAAAGGAGGAAGTTTTAATTGCTTGGCAGAGTCCAAGTAATGGTTACTTTAAATTAAACACTGATGGTTCTTCTAATGGGTGTGGTTTTGCAGGGATTGGAGGAATCATTAGAGATGAGTCTGGAGCCTTTGTTGCTTGTTATGGCAAGCACATTTTCAAGAACAACAACAATGTTGCTGAAGTTTGGGCGATCAGAGATGGTTTGCGTCTGGCTGCTAACCTGGGCTTACATTGTGTGGAAGTGGAGAGTGATTCTAACTATGCTGTTCAACTGTGTCATGAAGAAATTTCACCCAATTGGGATACCTATGGTCTCATCAGGGAGATTTCGGAACTCAAAAGCTGTTTCAGTCATGTGAAGTTTGTGCAAAGATATCGTGAAGCCAATAATGTTGCTATTGGCAAAGAAAGGAACTACTAGAGAACATAAAGGAATTTGGATTAGGGATATGCCTAATTTTATAGCTACTTTTTTTCATAATGATGTTGTGGGTGTTGCTACACCAAGACTTGTAGGCGTTTCTGCTTAGTTTTTTTGTTTTATGTTGACTTATCAAAAAAAGAAAGAAAAGAATATGTAAGATGGAAAGTTCGGAGGTTCGGAGTTTGGGTCTCTAGCGGTGGTTTTGTAGCCTTTCGAGTTTAAAATAATAAAAAAATTTGTACCCAGTTTTGCGTAGCACCTTGATGATTACATAGGATTCATATTTATTTTGACAATCAAATAGCCCAACCGGATTTTTATCGCGCCAGACATTTAAGGTCGTCCTGTCCTTTGAGAGGGCTGTTTTTCACACCTATGGGACATGCTCTGTATGCCGTTGCATCACTTTAAAAGTGAGGACTCGCTGTGGCATTCCTGCGAGATGGAATCCGAGCTTGCCATTGCAGATGCATACCGCGAACAGTTTGCTTCTGCTGCCGGCGTTGTTTGCTCACTGTCGATCTACAAGAAACGATGTACGGTGCGTTAAAGGAAACAACGATCCAAAATATAAATAATAACTAGTAGAGAGACTGCAACGGAAATGCTTCCTCCAGGCCCATCATACCGTCCATTCATCCAATTTGGTATCATGGAAATTTAGACTTGGAAAAACTAAATAAATTACATGATTTCAATTCCTTTTTATCAAAGTTAAGTGTTCCTAGCAGAGATACTTGCAATCACTCAACAAAAAAAACAAAAAAAAAAAAAAAAAAATCCTAAACGTGACAACAAATAAACGTTGATTGGCGCATGAATTCTTCCTAGAATTAACCCGAAAGGGTAGATAATATTAATTCACGTAATAGGGAGAGATGGTCGATGATTAAAAGATCAAAGTAACAACATGACTTTCCAGGCACTCTTTTTGATAAATGTTTGTAAACCCTCATGTTGTACACCAATTTACTTAAAATTAAAGGACACAGATACTTGAAAGTCGTAGCAATAAATATGCGTACACAACTTACACTCCAATCTTGCACAATAATCTGTCTTAAAGCTAAAATTAGTAGGATTAATAAGCCTTGGATCTTATCATTTTAAATTACCAAATGCAGACAAAGATGAGACTTTCAGAACATAATGATTAGGGGTGGGACTTGGGTTGGTTGGGTGGGTTAGAACGCTTGGCAGAGGCAGACCCGAGCTAGGAATCCTTTGCCTAGATTGCCCATCAAACCCGTGGAATCCATGGAGGTACTGCCCAAGTCCGCCCAAGTTATGTTCCTCGGGTTCCCCGGGTTCCTGGGATTGGCCCAAATTTCGCTGGACATACGAGTTTGTTAATATAATAATAACAAATTTTAGTAATAATAAGATTTAATTGCTCTATTTATCTCAAATTTCCAAATAACTGAAGATTATTTACAATAATATAAATCTTTTTCATATTGAATGATTGATGAGATAAATATAATTTATATTTTCATTATTAGATTTGGAGATAATATTTAAAATTACTATAAATAGATAATAATACCTATTTTAAAAATAGTTTTACATAACTATATCATATTTCTTCAGGTTGGGCGGGTTGTTTGGGTTAGTAATATTTGTGCCCATGCTAGCCCAAATTTTACTCGGGTTTATGAAATTTATGCCCAAGCTTCCCCAAAGTTTTGAAATACGTTGTCCATGTCCACCCAACGTTCGGGTTGGGCATGGGTTGGGTGGGTTAACCCAACCCAAGTCCCACCCCTAATAATGATCAACTTTCGGACGTAACTTTCAGACTTTGAGTAATTAAATGCAAATGATAATAGAATTTGAGTCACACGCAAATTGATCGTGGCTACGGAAGTTATGTCCGTGCATCATTGGGCCGACCGATCGAGCGAAGCGAGGAGGACGAACTTCTATATGGTCACATTTTTATAAATATAAGTGATCAATTGGCACAAAAAGATTGGGAATAGTCCGGATGAAAAATCAAAAATTCCCCTCTAAATCAATTTTTTCTTTTTTTCCTTTAGACATTTTCGTAATAAACCGAAGAGGAAGGGTAAATAGGTGTTAGACATTTTCGTAAATAAACCAAAGAGGAAAGACAAATAGGTATTAGACATTTTCGTAATTAAACCAAAGAGGAAGGGCAAATAGGTATAAGAGTCAAATTGTATTATAATTCCTTATGTATCATATTTTTTACAAATTTTAACCAAAGAGGAAGGGTAAGCAAACTAGAATATAACATATTTAAAAATCTGTCTCTTGGAATTTTACAAATTTTATCTCGTTGGAAATATTTTAAAGAGATCTACACAATGAGTACAAACAATAATATCAAATTTAGAGTTTTTACGAAAAACTCGGAGGTGCTTATCATTTTAGGCACAATTTTCAAAAATTGAATGCATATCCATTACGCAAAGCACCACAAAGGATGTATAACACATTATGCAACCATATTTTGGTTTATGCATCAACTAATTTTTCGTTGCAACTAATAAATCGATGTACTCCCCTCGTTTCAAGAAAAGTGATACTTTTATTTTAGGCACAATTTTCGAAAATTGAATGCGTAGATATTATGCAAACCACCACAAAGGATGTATAACACATTATGCAATCATATTTTGGTTTATGCATTGACTAATTTTTTCCATTGCAACTGATAAAACGATGTACTCCATCCATTTAACGAAAAGTGATACACTTTACGCACAAAATATCTTTTATAATCAAATTGCAGCGGGTGTTTTGTTTTTCTTCCGTAGCCTTGGTGTTTTAATTAGGCCGACCGAGCGAAGCGAGGGAGGACTCTATATATGGTGACTTTGTGTCAATATGGGACTTAATTTTTTTCTCCAATTTGACAAAAAAGATTGGATTTGGTGTCATACCCTGGAAATTTCCAAATTATCCCTCCATTTTAGTCCAATTATTATAACTCCTTATGTATCCTATTCTTTTAGGGGTACAATTGGTAACCAAACTTTAATATAACATATCTAAAAATCAGTGCCTTGGAATTTTACAAATTTTATTTCGTTAGAATGGATTTAAAAAATCTCCGCAATGGGTACAAACAACAATATCAAATTTAGAGTTTTTACAAAAGATTCGGAGATGTTTATCATTTTAGGCACAATTTTAGAAAATTAAATGTATATCCATTATGCAAACCACCACAAAGGATACATGATACTTTATGTAGCCATATTTTGGTTTATGCATCAACTTATTTTCAGTTGCAACTAATAAAACGATGTACTCCCTCGGTTTTAAGAAAAGTGATACTTTCACTTTAGGCCTAATTTTCGAAAATGGAATACATAACCATTATGCAAACCACCACAAAGGATGATTAACACATTATGCAACCATATTTTGGTTTATGCATCGGTAATTTCCCGTTTCAGGAAAAAGTAACACTTTCACCCCTTGTCAGGAAAAATGATACTTTCGCGCCGTGTGAGGAAAAATGATATTTTTGCGTCCATTTTTTCGGTCGGCCGTCCCACCATGGCAGCAGTCATCTAGTTTTATTAACCTGATATTCTGGGTTTACCTGAAACTTAAACTTCATCAAAATTGGTTAATTCATACGAAAAAACTGTTTGAGTGTATTATCCAAAGCAATACAATAAAAAAAAATGTTGTTGTAGGCACCCCAGAAGATACCGGCAGGTGCCTATATAATAATCACCTCTAAATTCTAAAACCAGAGTCGACTCAGTTCATTTAAACCTTTCCCCTCTTTCTTTTTTTCTCTTCGGCTCTCTCCTTTTTGTTGTTCTTCAGTTAAACCCTTACCTGAAACCTAAAACCCTATTCTCGAAATGTCTAGTATTGGTGCTTGCGATTTCAAGAGACATGGAGTCTCTGAATACCCATTCGATATACCAAATCGACCTCCTGAGCATAATTCATTATCAACGGTATCAAATGCGATTACTTTTGAAACCCTAGTTCTATTAAATTTCATTTTGAGAAATTTGATTTTTTAATGAAATTTGTTGTATTGGATATTATAGCTTCGAAAATGTGATTTCATAATGACAAGGATACGGTTGTTCAATCGTTTTTAGAAAGAACAGGTACGTATTTGTGTGTGAATTGATTTGAAAGTGATTTAGACTGATTTTTCTACTTATAGCATAAGACTTTTATGCCATTGAATTGTATTGTGAGGCAGTTTTGTTTAAGTCTGATTATGTCTCAGGCCATTTTGTCTAATCCAGCTATCACTACTTTATTCACTTAAATAACTTTGAAAGTGGAGAGGGAGCTGGAGTCACATTGTATTTCTACTTATAGTAAGTCACATAATCAGTACCAAACAGATGTCGCTAGTAGAACCTAGAGCACTTTTTAACTTTCCGCAGTTAGTATGTATACTTGAAAGAATGTCTCAGGCATTTCTAGTAAAGTTTCAAACCAGCTGTTAACTTTTGCGTGTAATTTCTTACTTCTCATTATCTTAGTCATCAATGCGTAATGCAATGTTTAGCTAACACAAATCCACAATCTAGAGACTTTTGTAGTTGTTTTTTTCTGTGAGGAGTTACTTCTGTTTTACAAAAAAAGACTTTTGTAGTAAAGGACTTTCAGAAGACCTGATCTATGTCTCGTGCATTTCTTGTAATGTCTTACAAAAAAACCAGCTGTCCTACTTTTTTCGCTTAACACTTTGCGTGAAGATTCTCACTATCTCCTATACTAAAGATTTCTTAGTAATGCAAAGTTAAGTTGGTGACACTATTAATTTCAGGTCCACATTCCATTAGTCCTTCTTTGTCATTCTGCCTGAGAGTTAAACTTTGGTTCCAAAATTCTTCACTTACAACCTATTCCTTACACACAACTCCTACTGTAATATTATAGGTAATCAAGTTACAAACAACTCTACTGTAATTCTTTGTGCGTTTTTCTTCACAGTTTCTCGCTCTTGGATCTTTTGTGTGATTATTTTCGTTTACTGATTGTTTTGTTGTTTGGATAGACATGGAGGACAATCAGAGACTCATGAAACCAAGAGAAGAAACACAGATTCAAAGAAATGAAATTAGAATATGTAAAGAACCTTGTAAAAAGGATTATGTCACTTGTGCTATTATCCTTCTAGAGGTTTGTCTTTCTGTTTCTTTGTAAATTTGTATTCTGATTTTAATTGTTTTTATTGCTCTGCTAGTCCATTAATTTTGGCTTTTAACTGGGGGAAACCCTAATTCGTTGCTGAATTTTGTAAGATTTTTTTAGCTGATTTTACTGGAAAACTCTTAAGTCAATTGATTCTTATTTCTTAGTAATTAGGGTAGGTGTTTTGTTCTAACTCTCATAAAGTTATTTTGATTTGAATCTTTCGACGTTGTTGGTAATAGATGTTAATTTGGTACTTGGTTGAATTTACTGGAAATTTTTTGTTCTAACTCACATAAAGTTATTTTAATTTTCAGTGACAAATTTAGGTAAATTATTAATAGAATGTACCCTTTTCAAATGGATTCAAACTACAAGTTAACTATATGTTTGTGTCTTCTCTAGTCTATGATTTTGCGTCTACTCTGTCTTTGTGTTATGCTGTTCGCATAAGTACTATCTTGGATTATAGTGAAAAGCAATACTATTGTGGTCATCGCGCTAGGAATTGGTGTCCTGTGATAGTTCCATGCTTGAACTGTAAAATTCTGTCAGCTACAGTTTTATCACCTGCTATTCTTTTTATCCATGAACTTCTTTTTTCATTTTGATCATTAGTCGCCCGTAATTGTGTACGACTCAAGGAGAGAAGCATTAGTCTATAAATCTTGCCCATGCTTTCCCATGTAATGTATCCAGATACATATTTTTCACAAACCAACAGTTAATAATGTATTTTCTAATTCTTATCGTCATTAGTTTATTGTAGTTGTTATATCTGTGTAGAATGTACCCTTTTTTTTTTAATTTACCGACTCACTATTTCATATTTCCTTTATAGGAAAAAGACTCTACTGAGATTGTTCTCAAAGCCATGGGAAACGCAATTAACAGGACGATCAAAATTGCTGAGATGATCAAGGTGATCTTTTGGTGAACTATGCTCACACCATTGACATATAACTTGCAGACTAGGATTGCTGACCATGGCAATGGTTATGTTTTCAAGACATCTAACTTGCTGTGTGATGCACTCTTGCAGACTAGGATTGCTGATCTACACCAGAAGGTGGAAGTTGGAGTAACTGATATTTGTTCATGCAGTTCTCAAACTACCCACCGCGCTCCAATGATCATCATTGTTTTGTCCAAAAGGTAAACTCGATTATCTTTTCAAAGTGCATGGTATTGTCGTGGTGAATAATGGTTGAAGTTAAGGTACCTACCGTGGGTTCCTTCTGCATATTTTAATTAATCTCTTTTTAACAACACAGGTGCCAGCCACCTATTCCAGCTGATCAAGTGAAACCATTGGGTTTTGAAGCAGGTAATGTACGCTATATTAAGTTTTCCAGATGCTTCTTTCACCGTTTGCGACAATAGCTTATTATTTTCAATTAGTGTGGATTTCAGGACGTGGTGGCCGAGGAAGGGGCCGAAGAGGTGCAGGTACTATAATACCCTTATTATTTATATTATATTATTATGAGTTATTGCTGCTTTTGATGAATGTCCGTTTATTCCTGTTTCATGGTTGTACAATCTTTTTCAGGGAGTCACTACATGAAGACTGCGGATGATATAAAGTTATTTGAGGAAGAACTTACCAAAAATACTTATCCGGACAACGAGGCTAAAGAACGAATCAAGTCAAAGACTTGCATTCCAAGGCCGGCGATCGATCAGCAGTTCTGGAAGATGTGGCATGTAAAGGGACTGACTAAAAAGAGGGACAAACCAGACTCTTTAAGCATAATTGGAGGAGCTGGAGTTGAGATTTTTGTTCAGTCTGAGACTCAGTCCCCAGAACTTGAAGTAGCAGCTGAGGCACTGCATCTCTTGAGAAAAGATGAGGTACGGTCAGAGTCTTATGACATTTATTTGACCTTCCTTTTTTGCAAACAGCATTAATAATCTGTTTATATCTTTCTGAGGAACAGAAGGAAGCAGGAAAATGTGGTCCGAGGATTTCAATCAAGGGCCCGGTTAAGCGCAAGAGACCTGATGATGGCGCTGGAACAAGCTCTTCAACTCCTAACTGAATGTTGTTCCTGGTGGCAAGCTGTTTTTGGGTCAGTGCTGGACGATCGATTCTTTCACCATTTTTACTGTGTTGTTGTTTACAAGAATTACCTGGTATACTTCTACTGAGATACAACTGTTTTTTCAATATATTTGTGTTGTTAGGCTCTGAGGATATTTGAAACACTGTTTTATAGAAGAAAAAAAAACAGCTCACCATTTGATAGAACTGTTAATATGTTTTTGTAAAATAGCATTACTTGACTTGGCAATTTCTTAGCTATTTTATGTTTGCCAGTTAAAACAGAGCTCATGTTTTAGCTGAAAATTCGCTGAGTAGTATTCACCTAAATACTAGGTTTTTTCACGTCATATTATGCCGAGAGGATGTTGCAGGAAACCTAATAGCTAGCTAGAATTGATTGACAACTACAGTTTATACGCCCGGTTTAAATTCCATCGGGTCGATAAGAACCAACACAAAGATACTTCAGGTATTGTTTAAATTAGAAAAATCAGTCTTTGGCCTCTATACATACTATGTCATATATTGGTGTTAGATCTATTGTTTAAGATTCAATTTTCATGTTATTCCCAGAGACTTCTGTTTTTAAATTTCTGATTTGCTAAACCCTTTGAGATCATTCGTTGACATACCTATCTCTCAGATTAAATCAATAGTTTCCTAATTATTTCATTAAACCTTGATTATCAATACCGTGTTTGCCGCTTTGTGTAGGTTGTAATCGATCTTTGCTTTTGATTTACATCCTGTTTGCTTTCTTGGGCTAGTGAAGGCCCCTGTTTGTTTCCTGAATTTGTTTCCATAAGTTCCTATTTTGAATGTTGAAAGGCTTGTAGCTGTATCCACCGGTTCTAGTTTAGTTAAGTTGGTGGTGTTCTGTCCTGTTTGTTTTGTCTCGTAGCCTTGTATCTTTGTTTTGCTTGGTAATGTTTTTGTTCAATGTGTTTCCAAATTATGTTTTGCTAAGGTTTATAATTGATCCTCATTGTTCCTTAGTTTCTCTACCAAGGAATTGTGGCTTTCCTTACAATTGTGTTTTTTCTGATCTGGATTAGGTCCTTTTGAAAGTTTTTTGAATTGGGTTTTTCCTTTTAGTCTCTGGGATAATAATGTTGAGCTTTAACTTAGGCAGCCAAAGAAAATTTCATCACTGATTTATCCATAAGCCAAGCTTAGTGACTACATCACCTTGGTCCTCAATTAGACTACTAGATCATCCGTAAATTTTGACCAGGGTGAGCTTATTGTCACTATAGGAAGCATATTTTTTCTAAAATTCCAGGAATGTGTCGCAGCTTCATGTTTCATTGTATCACAACAGCAAGCACCAACCCCATTTGATATGTGAATGGGCTGGTGAATCTGTCACCTGTACTTGATATTTTCTGTCAAAACTTTACCTTAATCGAGTCTCTAATTCCTTATTTTGTTGCTTTTTCAGTTCAGTATCCTTTAGTAATTCTGTAGCAGTAGTAGTGTTTTAGTTGTATTTCTGTTTGTATCTTGGTTTTAGTTAAGTAAATTTGTAACAGTACTGTTAGCTTTTAGGCCAGTACCCCATTTCCAAATTGGGGTACCATTAGGCCAAGCACTATGGTATCCCTCATTTGGAGGGAAAATTTCAAATTGGCAACCACTATGATCTCCCATATCCCTGTAATTCAAGAGAAATCTCTTCCCTTCCCTACTAGGTGGATCACATCGGATCCAGGTAGTAGGGAAGGGAAATGTGACGGATACTCAGTTTCTGTCAAAATTTCTGCTTTAAGGAAACTGAGTATCCGTAAAGCCGTTGAGACGGATACTCAGTTTCCGTAGCATTCCGAAAATTTATTTATTTGACCTTTTTTTCTTTACATCTCTCCCACACCCATCCTAACCATCCATCACTAATAACGGCTCTATCTTCTCCACCGTCGGATCACGACGGTCATATTTTCAAAAACTTCTCAAAAAAACCTCTATAAATACAACTCTAACTCTCTATTCATATCACTCCAACTCCTCTTCTTAAATCTCGCTTAAATCTCTCAAATTATTTTGTGTAAGAGATTTTTTAAATTTTCTTTGCTCATATCTTCATAATGTCGCAACCTCAGAATGAAAAATGAAAACACAGAGTGAGATTTACTCCTTTAGAGATAGAGTAAAGGGACTACCTCGTATTCCAACCGCTCTTCTACAACAATACGACTGTCGTCTTAGTGCATATAAGATGTCTCAACTTAGTGCTTAAATAAAGAAATATTGATGCAATAGTGTTACAAAAGCTCTTGTTCTCTAACTATGTATAAGATGCATCAACTTAGTAATACTCTTTATTCATTTTTTACTGGTCACAGCATTCTAAATTTCTTGATCAACCAACCATTCATGGGATAATTGAGTTGAATCACTGGTGACATGCTAAATTAAACCATGCGAAGTTAAGTACCTAAAATGTTTCATCCCACAATTCTAGTCTGAATTACCGCTTTGTACTTAGTTCCTTGGACAGGACAAAGAATCCTTGTGTCATCCACAATTAGAGTTGCCATCGAAAATCGAACCAAACAGTTAACATCTTCAACTGCCAGTTTAGTAAGAAGCCTTTTGCTTGGAGACATGAGTTGGAATCTACAAACAAGAATCGTAGGTTAGTAATATTACTTACAAAGATAAAATGAGTGATAAATTAAACCATTCTAACTACAACTACAATATTGAATCATAGCACAGTGACAATACTAAATAACCAGTATAACATGTTTAGAGGACAACGCACAGGCTTCATTTTGTATCTACCAGAAATCAGACCAATAAAATGTTACTCGTGACTACTTCCAAAGTCTACTTGTCTAAGGTGTGACAATTTATTTATTTTTTTGCTCAGTGAAGTAAAGATTTTATTAGAAAAAGGATAGCATGCAGAAGAGCAGCCAACCACCGAAAAAGACAACAAAAACCAAAAGAAAAAAAACCCTCAAAACAGAACTACACTAAGGAGGTTGGAAAAACACATTCCTCCAGTTTACAATGACCTGATTTATAGAAATTCCAGATATGGAAGGAGAGTATCTAGCCCACTGAAAAACAGTTAACTTGATATCGTCGATGATGTTTTCAATTGTTCTTTCTTGGTTGTTGAAGACCCGATTGTTGCGCTCCAGCCAGATAATCCAAAAGATAGCCGCATACATATGCTTCCACACTTCCTTGCCACAAACCGATAAACAAGAGGTTGACCAGTTTGTAATGATATCCATAGTAGAACCACTATGATTCACCTGCCTGTTAGCTTCAGAACAGAAGTAATTCCAAATACGCTTCGAAAGAACACAGTTAATGAAAATATGATCGTTGGTTTCCGCAACCAGCTTGCAAAAACAGCAAAGGTTAGTTGAAGGATTGCCACTTGAAGAGACTAAAGGAGAGTTTCTTTTCTGCAGATTATCAGTTGTGGGAAGCCTATTTAAAACACACTGCCATAAGAAAAAAGCCACCTTGTGAGGCCAAGCTCTAGACCAGATAAACTTATGAGGGAAGGAAGGATAAGTAGGATCTTGAACAGCAAATGTAGAAAGAGAAACTGTGACGACGTGGAAGAGATTTTTTTGGCGATTTTCTTAGGTCTCCATCTTGCATTTTTCTCCGACATGGCGGCTGCATCTCAGCCTGATTCAAGTTCTTCACAGAGAAATAGGGATCAAAGATCATCAACAGAGGTGGAAACAAGGTTGGGTTTATCTGATTTGCCACCTTTAAATGATTCTTATGGTAAAAATGGAGGTAATAACTCAAACCCTAGTTCTGGAAAATTGGGTTTTAATGGAGGTAACAAAGAGATGAATTGGTCTTCTGTTCTTCTGCCAAATAAGATCAGTGAAGATTGTTCATTAGATTATCAACCCTCTTCTTTGATTGAAGGCAAGGAGGTGGTCTCAATCTCTTCTGAAATTCTAAAAGAAGTAACTAGAGACTGTGAAAACTTGGTTGTTGGATACTTCATTGGAAAAAGACGCTCCTTCTCAGAAGTTCAATTTGCAATTGCCAATACTTGGAAGATGAAAGCAGAGGTAAAAATTACTATCCATGGAAGCAATGCTTTCTTCTTTGAATTCTTGAAAATGGAAGATAGAGCAGTAGCACTAGATTTTGGATCTTTCTACATCTTAGGAAAACTGTTTGTGGTTAGACCCTGGACACCTTTGCTTGAAAACTCAATTACAGAGATGAAGACCATTCCTATTTGGATATTGATTTACAATGTTCCTATTCATCTGTAGAACAAAGTGGGATTAAGTTCAATTGCTATTTTTGTTGGTAAGCCCCTGCTGATGGATGAATGAACTCTAAAAAAAACTAGACTTACCTATGCTAGAGTCTTGGTTAAAATCAATTTCGATTGCACTTATCCAAGCCACATTCCTCTATGGATTGATGGTGCTTTCGTCATGAATCTTCCGGTGGAATATCAATGGAGACCAGCAAAGTGTAGTCTTTTCTTTTCCTTTGGGCACTCCAACAACAAATGTGCTACTAAAGGCACAAAGAGTAGAGCTCATTTGACAACAAAGAAAACACAGCAGCTAGGAGGAGTTGGGAAGATCTTATCATCTAAGGAAGTAACAATGGAGAAGGATAATGAACAAGGGCCACTTTCGTTACTTGAGCAGTTCAATATGGTACCCGAAGTTGGAGCTGAAACAACGGAAACGATAGTTCCTAATGGCACAAAACCGACCATTAATGTGACTGAGTCAGAAGAACTAAATGGAAGCATTGAAGAAGGATTCGTTTCTACACCTTTGAATGACAGTCTGATGCTGCAAGGAGAAAAGAGTTTGGATGCTGTTTTTGATAAGAGTAGAGAAGAAGAAGAAGAAGAAGAAGAAGAGGAGGAGGAGGAGGAGGTAATAGAACAAGAAAAGGTTCTTGGTGAGTGGGTTTCTTATAAAAGAAAGAAAGGCACCGGAAAAAAGAAAGTGGAAAGTGCAATTACCTCATCTATCGATCCTTCCATTCCCCCAGGTTTTGAAATCCATAACAGGTTTCATGGATTCGAAGAAGAAGAAAAAGAAGAAGAGGTAGGCACTTCCAAATCGGTTTTGGAAGATTCAAAAGCTAGCATCGCAAAGCCGTCTTCGTGCAAGTCAATTATTGGAATTGGTATAAAATTGAATATCAAATCCAAAAGTTCAGGTATGCTCTCAAATGTTACTCTTGCAAGTTCAAAAAAGAAAAAACTTCCTAAAACTAAAGTTCCTAACAAAATCTCGGGAGATAAACTAATGGAGCATGGTTCTTAACGGGGCTTAGATTTTCCACCTCTAAAGACTAATCGTGAAGAAATGTTTAGAGATCTCGCAAATAATCACGATGACTTAATTATAGAAGATGCTGACAAGTTTGCTCATTGTCAATAGGCAGTGGTTTTTTTCGTTCCGCCAATACGCAGTGGTCTTTTTTGTTGTTTGCAACTTTGCTTTAACTGTATTTATGTTTTGTTGCTTCTTTTGTGGGCAGTTCGCTCTTCAGTTGTATACGCTCGCACACGGCTTGTGTGCCTTTTAATCTATCCTTTTGATCGATCAAAAAAAAAAAAGGATCTTGAACAGCAACTTGATACGCCGACTTGACAGTGAAGGCACCGGAATTATCCCCAAGCCAAACTATAGAATCATCTTCATCTGGATGAAACACAATGGAGTCGAGCTTGCTAAAAATAATTGACAGTTCATTTATCTCCACATCATTAATTCTTCTATGTGTTAAGCCTAGATCCCAACTGAAGCCAGCAGTTGTAGCCATGTAAGCCTCACTGATAGATTTATATTTCCCAATTGAAATCCTGTAGGATTCGGACAAAGAGAAGCAATGGTCCCTTCATCACACCATTTATCCTCCCAAATGCAAATTTTATTACCTCGACCAATTTTAAATTGAATGTTATCAAAGAATTCTTCTTGAACAACGCCAATTTGCTTCCAAATCCCAACCCCATGAGAAGTACTGGACTGTTTAGTTCTCCAACCTAAATCAGCCAAACCATTTTTCTCTTCAATCATTTTAGTCCAAAGGGAGTTTTTTTCAGTGCCCAATCTCCACCACCACTTCGTAAGAAGGCTTCGATTCATTTTTCTTAAGTTGCGAATACCTAAGCCTCCTAAATGCAAAGGTTTACTGATCCTTTTCCATCCCACCCAATGATGTTTTTTTAACATTATTAGCACCATGCCACAAATTTTTTTAAATAATTTTCTCAAGTTTTGTAATTACAGATTGAGGGAACATAAATAGGGAGAAGTGGTAAATAGGAATGCTCATAAGGTGCGACAATTATGCGTCAAGTCAAACACCACCGAAGCTGGAACTCCTGAGTGTCGTTCAGTTTCCAACATCTTTTTTTAGAGTGTCGATCAGTTTTGCAATTCTCACAATATTGGTTGTTCCTGTTTGCCAATACATGATTACTCCCCTCTTTATGGATAGTTTTCACGATCTCCCCATGGGGTTGATTCTTCATCTCAATAAACATAGCTTTCTTTCTTCTATCAATATTAGGATCTACTGATAATACTTCATTACCCTTGGATCGAAACCCTTCCATACATCTCCGGAAACATTGCTTACTTACCTTCTGGCTCTGATAGTAATGGTTGAAGTTAACGTAAGTACCGTGGGTTCCATCTGCATATTAATTAATTAATTAATTAATAATATGATTTCAGGTGAATTCTCTCTGTTGTGGTTAAAAGCTGAACAAAACTCTCTTCTTAGAGCTTCTAGCCCCACCATAATATATTTCAGCCAATAGGATCATCCTGTTTATTCACACCACCAATACTTTATCTTGGAGCACCCTGAATTTATTTTGCTGCGTAGAATATTTGGTAACCACCGACCTTAAGACCTAAAAAAAAAAACGAGAACTTGCGTCTCAATCATCTATCAAAACGGTTCCCTCTAGCACAAAACCCTGCCGCACGTTTCAGATTTTCATAATTCTAATAGTTTTTTCCAAAACCAGCCGCCTCTTTCACCGTATCTCTCCTGTAGTCCCGCGTCTCTATCTTCTTCCGGTTTCAATCAGTTCGATCGCTCTTTTCAGATTTGTTGTTTAATTACCTAAATATGATTGAAGCATCCGACGATAACCATCCGATGATAATCATGTTTGTTCCCGTCTAAAAATCAGTAAGTTGATTCTTTGAAGCGGTTTACTGTGCATCCACTTCTCATTCTTAGTCTTTTTCTATTTTCAATATTTTTTTCCAGTAATTTTTTCAATATTTTTTTTCTTGATTCTGTATTCTGATATTTCTACTGCCGATTCGTTTGTTTGACAACTTTGAGACCTAATTATATGGAGCAGCCATTGATTGTATAGCTTAGAGTTTATGAACAAGAATGGGAACTTTGGACCACAGGTGGTGTTCTCTTGGATCCTCACAGTAGTGACAACTTTGATAGGGATGAGGTATGCTTATTTTTTATATTTAATGTATATCATGATAGTATCTGTGTTTTGGAATTTCTTTAGCAACTAATAGTTGTGAATATTAGGAATCATGTAAGTATTACAGATGAATTTTTTGCTTTGCTTTAGTATCTTTTGAGAACTAGATCGATTTTGCTGGCACAAATAGATCAGTCCTGTTTTTGTTCTTCTTGGCTCATTGATAATAATTTTGTCTCGGTGCAATTAAGCGCCTGTTTGTTAGTGCTAACAATAAAATTTACCTTAGCTTAGTTCGATTGGATGTTGGTTCTGAATTGTTAACTTAGCTTTTGTTCTTGAATTCAGGCTTAGCAAGGTATATCTGCTTATCTATCTCTCTAGCTCTCTTTTGCACTGGGAAACTTTATTGGAACTGATAAATTGAGTGTATGGTTCAAAGCATTTCAATGATTATTGGTGGAAGAAATTTTATTAGCTATATATAATCCTATTAGTACAAGATAACATTTTTTTTAGCTGGTGTCATTTAGCTAAGTAATTCTTTGTTCTTAAATTGTGAAGGCAATAATTTAGTAGCATATAACCACGCTCTTAATGAACCTGGTTTAATTGGGGGACCCAAAAAACAATTAGGGGTCTCACACTACAGGACAAAAAGGGTCATGAAATAGCAATTGGTGGTTATCCCTTATCCCATTTTTTTTTAAAAGCCTAAAATACCCCTAAATCATTAGTGTTAATTAAGTTATTTAAGTTAATTAAGTTGTTAATTAGTTTAGTTAGATTAAAATCAGATTTAGGGATAAAATTTTGATAAAAGAAAAATTGTGTTTTTGTGTTGTGGAGAAGGAGAAGTTGAGTTTTTGGGGGAAAAGTTAGGGTTATTTGAAATGGGTGATTCTAGTGGAGGAAATGATGTTGGTAAAGCTTCAAATAACAAACATGATTGTGTTGATGGTGAGATTATCTTGCATTCCCATTTGGATTGGATGTATGATGAAGACATGTTAGTAGAGGAAGCCATCAATAATGGTGCAAATGAACATCCCTTTGCTCTAGATGAAGGAACCAACCCTCAAAATGAGGAACTCGAAGCTCAAAACAATCAGGTAAACATCTTATACCCTTCGATTTGTCTGTTTGTTGCTCCAAGTGGTCGAATCATTCCCACTACGGAACAACTTAGTGTAAGAGTCGTTATTGTCGGGGCTTTATACCCAAACGACTCTATGGAGTCGTCATTTTATAAAAACTACCAATGACGACGCAAACCTGCAACTTTCCAGGTTATGAAAAATCGTCAGGGTGGTGTGATAAACAATGACGACTCCGGATATCTAGGTCACACAGAGTCGTTAATTTGGATAATTTATACCCGAACGACCCGAACGACCCTAAAACCTAAAACTTTCTATAAATATATCTCTCATGGTCGTCATTTGTGTATTCATACTCAATGACGACCCTAACCAACCATTTTTAATATACCTTAGTGTCGTCATATATGTAGTCATACTCAATGACGACCCTATTTTATTTTATTTATAACTTTTGATTTCATAGAATCATTTCATTGAATTGTAAAAGGCATACATCTTGCATATCGTTGTATTGAAGGAAATGAAAAAACAATAGATAATAACGGTGCACTTAAACACTTAACCATAGATGTTGTAGTTAAAGGTAGTGCCTTCCAAGATACGGTAGCATTCGTCGAACTCAAACTTTTTCCCACGAAGCACATCATATCCTGCATACGCCTTCCCCAACTGAAAACGCAAAACATAAATAAGTTAGTATCATTCAAAACTTGGGATTAGTTTTACCTCTTGTTTAAATACTTATCCTTATAGCACCCAACATATTGGGCATGGCTTCCCTTACGGCTGTCAACTCTTTTTTGAAAGCTTCACATTCTATGAATATCTCCTCGAACCGTTCCTTGACGAGTTTCAAAGACCTAGAGTTACAATTTCCGTTTAACGCCACAAAAACGATGAATACACGGTTCCACCAAGCATCATATGTTTGATCAATGTATTTTCTTAGATCTTCAAAGTGGTTTGTGACTGTCAACCAAGCTCTCACAATGGCGCAATTCTCTTCTTTTGTGTAGGGAGTAGCCATGGTGTTTCCTTTTCTTTTTGCTCTAGGATTTTTTTTATCAATGAGAATGAATGTAAAGGTTTAGAATTATGGTTTGGGTGAAGAAGGGGTGAGATATGGGTCTCTATTTATAGAAATTAACGACCCAACAGTCATTTTTTTGAATTTTTAACCGTTGCTCAACTCAACCACATTGGTTGAATTCAAAATTTGTAATAACTGCATCTAGAGTCGTTATCCGTCATATGTAGAAAGTAACGACCCTTCAACACAAACAAAGTCATCATCCTTCATGCTTATGTTCTGACGACTCAAGTAACAAACTATCTTACATAACTTTTAGGGTCGTTAATCCGTTGTTCTCCAAAAGTAACGATTCAACCTGAATTTCTATTAAACCTGAGAGTTGTCATTTGTTTATTTATAAACATGACGACCCTTATTTGGAGTATTGACTGAGTGCATATTTGTGAACTGATTTTATTAAATAAAAAAAAACATACATGTACTATGAAATAAAATAGAAGGAAAAGACATAAAATAGTTCACTACATTGCGCTTGAAAATCTAAACGAGTTTAATCATATGCGTTGAATTGCCATTCACTTTCCCTCATGAGACGATAGCAGTCCTCGTGCAAAAACTCATGGCCGTACTTTAATCCGTATTGGCTACGACCCAAAGATGACTGGAAAAACAATTATTTTTATAAGTTAGTGTTGTTGAATAAAAAAAACCAAAGAAATTATTTTTGATGAACGACCAATTGATTCACAGACTTACTCTATGCATTCGAGGTTCATTGGGAAGAGCATCAGCCCGAGCTTTCAATTCGTCTCTCAGCAATATGCATTCATTGTATAAATAATTGTACCTTTCCCTTATCTACTGGAGCGTCCTTCTATAACGATTTCCGTTTAGTGCTTTAAAAACCTTAAATACACGTTTCCACCAACCATTGGATGTTTGATCCATGTTAAGGTACGGATCTCAGGTTTGGTCATGGTTACTGGCGACCCAGTGCGCTCTTTAAAAGTCGTGCTTCGTGACCGTGATATGTGCTCTAACAATAACAACATCTTCTTGATTATTGAACGGAGTTTGAGCAATTTTTAGTGTTTGAAAGTGATGGGTGACTGATTTGGGAAGATTGAAAGTGATGGGTAACTTTGGAAGAGATAGGTCTCTTTTTATAGGAAAAAAGTACCCAACGGCTAGTTTATTTTGAAAAAACCCGTAACTTTTTTCAAAAAAAAAGCAATAACTGCTCCTAGGAATCAACCGTAAATTTTATTTTCAAATTCTGCAATAACTGCATGTAGAGTCGTCATGGGTGATATATATAACCTAACGACCCTTTAAGAAAACTGAACAAAATGGTGTGTGTTTGTATGTAAAGAGTCGTTAGCATTCTGTTAGGGTCGTCAGTCTTTACCAAATGAGTCGTTCGCCTGCTATAACAACCATGACGACCCTATCCCTGGTATACAGACCAAATTTCCTCACTATTTGAGTCGTCAATCTGCAAGTTCCATAGGTGATGACCCTTTAATTAAGGTTTTGTGTTATGTTGTAGTTGGTGGTGCAACCAAGCTCTCAACCAGAACCACTCTCAACAATGGGTCCGGATACCTCCCAACACTATATGACTGATTTGGTACGTTTTCCTAAACCGTTTAGTTATATGTAATTTTAAATTATTTAATCAGTGATCTCATGGATGTGTAATTTCTTTGGTGAATGTAGACATGGAAAGACAAGGCTGAGGCCAAGGAATGGCTTATCTCAAAGGCAAAAGAGAAGATGTGCGTGGTTGTTCAATGCAAACACGTCGATTGTAAGAAGATGGAGATGGTATGCGAGAGAGCTGGGAAAAAAGGGAGAAAGTCACAAAGGTAAGAATTACAAATATGAGAAGACGACGACTAGGGTCTACAAAACTGCATCGAAGAAGTGTGAATGCCCGTTCAGGATTTATTTCAAAAGGCATCACGAAACTGATCTATGGAGATTGGATAGTATTCCGGACGGTCGTCACAACCATCCTCCACCTAAAAGTTTATATGGACACCCTGCATATGCCCGGTAAAAAACGCATCAAATGGAGAAGGTTCGGCAGATGAAGGGATGTAGGCCTCTTAAGATCCTAAATTCAATAAGGGCGGAAGATAAGGATAACTTGTCTACCATTTCCACAATTTATGCTGCCAAAGCAACGATCAAGAGAACCGAATGGGATGGTAGATTAATTATGCAACAATTTGAGTGGTTAGTAGAAAAACTTAGCTACGCCATGCAAACAAAAGTTGGTCCGGGAGAGAAAGTGACTCATATTTTTATTGCGTACCCAAGGATGGTGGATTTGGCTTAGTGTTTTTACCAGGTTCTATTCATAGATTGCACCTACAAGACAAACAGGTATAACATGCCCATGTTGAACATGGTCAGTCATACTTCGGATAAACAATCATTCACCGTGGCATGGTGCTTTATGGAAAAAGAAGAAATAGAGGATTATGTTTGGGCGTTGGACCAAGTGAGGTTGATTTACCGTGGCAAAGAGACACCGCAGGTTATATTTACGGATAGGGATTTAGCAGTTATGAGTGTCGTCCGTCATGTTTTTCCACTAGCTCAACATTTTCTTTGTACGTGGCACATCCAAACCAATCTTTTTTCTAATTGCAAGAATCAAATCCAAAAGATCCATACTAAGAAGGGTAATCAACGTTCGAAGGAGGAAGACGAGCGTTTGAGTCAACTTTCCAAAAAGGAGCGAGCGGAAGAGAAAAGGAAAAATACGATGAAGAGGGGGATCTATGGAAAGACTTTTGCAAAGATTGGGACCATTTGGCTCATTTGAAGACCGAGGTTAAGTATTATGCTAACTTTCAGAAGTTTATTGATGATTGGAGCACGGATCATAAGAAGGTTGTCGAGTATTGCCTGAAAACATGGTTGAATCCTTGGAAGGAGAAGTTTGTTTATGCATGGACCAATAGATACAAGCACTTCAAAAACGAGTCTACAAGTATTGCAGAGCAGTCTCATGGACGTTTTAAAAAAATTCTGGAAGAGAATAATGGCGGGGTAGTTACGGTATAGGTAGCTATTCACGAGCACGCAGAGAATGATCTAAGAAAAATAGTGGCCCAGATGGAGATAAGTAAAGACCGTTTTCTGATGCAATACATTGAAGACAAAGATTTGTTACGGGGGACAGCACACCAAGTATCATGGTGGGCAATAATCCATATGATGGAAGAACTTATAAAGTTTAGAGCCAATACGGCTGCTGGAAAGGTGATGAAGTGTTATTGTACAATCGAGACATGGCTGGGCTTCCCGTGTAAATATAAACTTGGTGGGTACAAAGATAGGATTGAAAGACAAAACAAGAGGACCAATGCAGATAATTAGAGCGCAATTGTAGTCGATTTAAAAATTCTAGATCAATTTGGACTAATTCTTAACATCAATTCTTACTTAAGGTCGTGTTTGATTACTAGGAACTGCAAGGAATAAGAACTGGAACATTTTCGAGCAACGGAAGAAAGTTCCTTTTTTTTTCCCTGCAAGGAATAAGAATATTCCTCGAGCATAAGACACATTGGAAGGAATGGGTTGTCAAACTTTTGCTTTGAATATGATCGGTTGGGTTTTTAATAATATCTTCTTTTTTCAAACGTAGGGTATTCGATAATAATGATTACGAAGATTACCGAACTATTTTTTCTCTGTGCCGCTATTGTGGCACTTATATACTACCCTCTCCAAACTGAAAGTCGAATCCTCGGAAATTTCTGCTTATTTAATTTTTTGTAACGTCAAAATGAAAACCACGAGTACTTATATTTAAACGACAATGAAATAACAGAGAAAAATGGTGCCAACTCAATAATAACTGATACGTGATTCACACAATTGCATCATCAAAGACAAAGCCACTGCTTCTCATATAACAAAATGAGTTCTTACAATTGCATCATCAGAGTATGAGACAAAGTCACTGCTTTTCCACAAACACGATGAGTTCTTACTTATCCTCATTTGCACTAATTGTTAGGCTACAAATCACATGATGTGCATTGGAACTAAACCATCTAGCTAGCTGCACGCAAGCTCATACTGAACGGAGGGCTAGACAATTAATTTGGGGGACGAAAAGAGGCTGAACAAGATTTTTTATATTATTATGATGTATCGCTATATTGGTGATTTTCTTGACGAAGAAGTAAAGACATACAATTAGTAAGGTCTGGCGGGACCAGCCAAATTTATCATTTTATCTCGATATTAAATAGTCAATAAAATAATGATTATCAAATTATATACAATATCATTTAATAAACCAGAATACCGGTGTTACGATGAGGAGGACAGACCGGAAAAAACAAAACACTGCTGATTGAGTAGTGCGTTGTACATCCATTTTTTATTAGATCAGTATTTTTGAGGCATATATATTGTTTTAATGGTTGCATAACCAAATTAGTGGATGCATGAACCAAAATACGACTGTATAAACGGTTATGTATTTTTCTTTTTCTTTTTGGAATGATATTTTTAAGTATGTAGTACCCCTGTTTCAGAAAAAGAGATACTCCCACAGTTTCATTTTTGCCTAAAAGTGGGTTAAATTGAAAAAGTGAAAATATCGCTTTTCCTGAAACGGAATATGAGAGTATCACTTTTCCTGAAATGGAAAATTAGTCTACGCACAAACCAAAATATGGCTGCATAATGTGTTATGCATCCTTTGTAGTGGTTTGCATAATGGCTATGCATTCAGTTTTCGAGAATTGTGCCTAAAATGAAAGTATCACTTTTCTTGGAATGGAGGGAGTCCATTGTTTTATTAGTTGCAACGGAAAATTAGTTGATGCAGGAACCAAAATATGGCTACAGAAAGTATTGTTTATCCTTTGTGGTGGTTTGCATAATAGATATACATTTATTTTCTAAAATGATAAATACCTCCGAATTTTTCGTAAAAACTCTAAATTTGATATTGTTATTTGTACTCATTGCGTAGATTTTTTTTAAAACCAACGAGATAAAATTTATAAAATTCCATGACACGAATTTTTAGATGTGTTATATTAAAGTTTGGTTACTAGTTATACTAATTATATAATGCGACTCTTACGTCTATTTGCCCTTCCTCTTTGGTTTATTTATGAAAATATCTTATACCTATTTGTCCTTCTTCTTTGGTTTATTTATGAAAATGTCTAATACCTATTGCCCTCCCTCTTTGGTTTATTTAAGAAAATGTCTAAAGGAAAAAAAAATGATTTAGAGGGGCATTTTTGGTTTTTCGGCCGGGCCATTTCCAATCTTTTTGTGTCAGTTGATCACTTATATTTTACAAAAAAGTGACTATATAAAAGGTCCTTCATCCCTTGCTTCGCTCGGTCGGTCGACCCAATTATTAATTTATGAGACTGTAACATATTTTTCAAAAGATTAACCAATGAATGGTCGCAGCGAACTGGACGCGAATACCTATTAAATTATCTCTGATAAAAAAAAATCATATTTGTTGACTGATGCGAGGAGAATGACAATGTGCAAATTGAAGATAAAAATGTAGGGCCACCTTCACATAAATAAGTTATGATGATTGCAAAAGTATTGGACATTTTATTTATTGAGTAATGAAATAAAAACCCTAAAAACTCCTTTGAACGTCAATAAAAACAAAATAAAATTTGATATGACATTAATTTTAAGAAGAAATTAGGTCGCATCTTCACAGTCCAAGGACTATTAGATCACCCCAGAATGAAAACGGTGACGGGGAATCACACCATTCAAGCATTTTCGTCAAGCTTTTATCAACAGATTTAGAAAAGGAACCTAAATTGTTCAGGGTTGGGCTAGGAGGGTCGTATAAATGTAGAATTCGTATATATAAATTAGAGAGTTATTAATTTATACTTATATAGCACAGGACATATAGAAAGTTATAAAATTTTAATTTATAAATTTAGCACATCGTCTGATTCAAGACCGACAAAAACTATTATTTTGTTGTGATTTTCGAATTGTTCAATAGGGTTCTATTGTATAATAATCGGATGTAATACAAAAAAGCAAAAGTATATAAAAGAACGAAATCCTGAATTACTAAAATTTTAGGAACATCAAATTTTGAAGAAAAACTAAAAGCATCATAACTTTTAACCTATTTATGAAGCTAAATAAGTACTCCTATATGCTATATATGCTCTTAAGATGTGGCACTTCAAGGTAATGCTCTAATTATTTTTATTATTTGATCGGGTTTTTATTATTTTTTCACTGTTTATTATTTTTAAAGTCATGAACTTACTGAGTTTTTGCTCCCTCTGTTTCAAAATAATAGGCTGATTTTATGTGAACTTCTTAATTTTGATTATATTTTCAAATTAGATATATGTTTTAATAAATTAATTTTAAAACTTGATCCAAAATGTCATAACCGAAAAACAGACCCGTGCATAGCACGGGTGCAAAACTAGTATAAAAAAATAATCCGATGTCCACATATCACAAGCACGGATAGGATAAAATTAGGTATTTCCATAAAAGACTAGGCATATATGTCCGTTGACCGGTCATGATAACTTTGTATTGAAACTCACAATGGCAGCTACCTTGAGGAGGCTGGGAAATATTTGTGCGAGACAATGGCTTAAAAAAGTGTGATTTCTTAGCTTTTAGGCATGATGGTGGGATGTTGTTTCGTGGTAAAGATTCAGAAGACCAAAAAAAAAAAAAACAAGAAGAAGAAGAAACAAAATGGTTATATGTATTGATCTGTATAATCAGTAGGAGCGGACTCGGAAAAGTAACAGGTAACATAGATTTCCATCCACTGTTTTCTTATTGCTTGGATTTTGTTGTTTCATCTGTGGAAAATCTAACAGGGGTTGTTGAACTCTTGGGCATGCATTTGGCATTTGTTTTTGTAACCGAAAGAAACTTGTATCTTAGTGATTAAAAATTTGAGATGGGAAAATGAAACAAAGATCACAGTTTTTGTAATCTGTTGTTGATGATGGTTATATGAATCCTGTTCTGTTTGCAGTTATTCTTTTTGGAATCATTCACTAAGACCTTGGTATCTGACGAGAGGTACATGATCACATTATAGAGACTCCCTTTTAGAATCTTATAAACCTGTTATTTGGAAGCACATTTGACAAGAATGACATACAAAGAGCAATACAAGTAAAGATGAAATAATTTGAGTTCCCGATGATGCAAAAACCGAGATGGAAATCAGAACACGAATGAGGCTAGCATATGATAGATATTGACTGGACCTATATTTGCAACTTCTTTAACATAACTTTGCTGGTCAATGCCAATTTACATGTACTTTAATTCAACCTCAATATCGGTAGTAAATTTGAAATTTTCTCTTGGTATTTCTTATGAAAACGTATTATTTGCAGTATATCTGATTACATTGGCGTGTACCTGCAGGGGGTCTTATACAAAGTAGCATATTGAAATGATCCGGATTCGTAGTGAAAGTTTTTTTTTTAATAAGGGTTCGAAGAGCCATTGATGCACATTAGAGATGTTGTTAGCAGTCTTATTGTGACTAATACGTATCTGGTGCGATTACTTCCCTTGGAGTGGTTGATTGGTTTTCTTTCTTATAATTGGGCATACGTTCACAAAATTTCTTACTACTAGCAATAATGATTGGTTATCAATAATGATTTCTCTATCTAATTTTCTTTTTATTAAAAGTAACAGATGCGATTTTTTCCTAACTTGCATTTTTCATGTTCAATCAGTAGGCTGCATCTAGAGGTGTAAATTGGGCTGTGCCAGCACGAGCACAGCCCAGCACAACACGCTAAAATCTGAGCCCAGCCCAACACGTTAGTTTTGTGGGCTATGCTGGGTTAGCCTAATCGGCACAGTAGCACAGCACAGCACGCGGCACGGATAAACACGTGGCCCATCCCAGCAAAGCACGTTAAGAAAGCACGTCATAGCATGCATAAGTACACCATATAACAGGCATAATACATCACATTTTATGTATATTACACAAAAGAGTCACTATTCTAGCTAGTTTTTGACATTTTATGCTGGCTTATTTTTATAAAAAAACACATAATACCTACATATTTGGAAAATATATTTCAATATCGTTGTTATAATGTACCTATATCTGACTAGAACATTAATTTACATGACAATGATCCAATTTTATATTTGATAGGCGATTTCTTTTTATTGAATAAACTTGTTAATTTTACTTGAAATAATTTCAAATGATATGCCCGACTTAATGTATACCATTAAGTGATTTCAAATTGTTTATAACACGTGTGCCAGCACGACAGAGCACGGCATAGAACGTTTATTCGTGTGTTGTGCCCGTGGGCTGTGCTTAGCTTTTGACTAGTAAAGCACAGCACGACACAACACGTTTAAATCATTGGCACATCACGGCACATGGCACGTGAAGCACGTGACTTCGTGTGCCAGGTTGTGCCGGGCCGGCACGTTTTACACCTCTAGCTGCATCTAAGGAAGGAATGTCTGCACAGAAGGCACAAGCCCTTGACCATACTAGCGGCACGCATCGTCTTGCTAGCAAAGCATATAAAAGGGTAAATTATAAATCGTTAATTGGTTTCTTTATCTGGTTCTTTGTCTATTACTAAAACTGTGGTATACTCGCAAATTGTTCTATTTCAAAAGGCGTGCCAAAATCTGCCTGTTGATCCATATGTTCCTGGTGACCCCCAATACTCATAAGCTTGATAGACCTTCTGAAGAGGTATGGATTTACTCTACTTAACATTGTTAGATTTGAAAAATGTTTAATATGGATGAATTAATGCATCTGTAAGACCAGAACTTTTCATCGAGGTAGAAATCATATTCATACCCTGAATCTGTGCTTTATTCTTTTGAAATTTTTTCATCTCTTCACGTTTTTGTGATGTTATAATGTACCTGTATTAGGGTTTATGGTTTTATATCTAATTGACATACACCAAAAGAGAAAAACTCCAATCTTTCAAGCACTTAAATCACTACTTGAGTATGTTTAATTTCTGGTTGATGGAGAAGAGAAGTAGAGCGTAATATCACAGGAATTACCATTTCAAGAGACCCTTATTGAACGCCAAATTTTAATCTTTCAGGCAATCTGTGATAGACGCATTTATGTGTCTATTTTCATCTCTATTGTGCATATTGTTAGTACCCATTTTTATACTTATTTTGGTATTTTATCTCTTTATAGGTGTTTTTGGAGAAATAAGCCTTTGGGGCGAAATTGGCTCGAAAAGTTATTAAAGGCACCTGGGAGGACATTTGCTATTCGGACTCTCACTTTGGATAAGGGATAACCCATTTCCAAGCAGCTATTAAACACAGACCGGGACTGGATAGGGGGAGGTCACTTTCTTCTCAAAATTCAAATTCTATTTTTGGCGGGAAAATAAAAACATCCCTGTCAGTTTTGGTGATCGTGATTTGGAGGAGTTTGAGGTCGATTAAACCTCTGATTTTCATAGGGTAGACTCCTTATGGGTCTAGGAATCTAACATGGGTGTTTAAATCGATTAAACTGGGCTCAATCGACGGATTTTCATCTCAACAGCAAAATATGGAAAGTCACGTGTGTGACCGATTTTAGGAAATTTTAGAGAGATTAAAGTGTTATAAACCTTCCCAAAGATTGGTATCTATCTAAGGAAGAGTTTAGAATCAAAAGGAAAGCTCAGAAACGCGTAGAAATTCTAAAAGAAGAAATTGCCGCAACTTTGCCGTGAAGAGAACGGAAGAAATTTTGGAAGATTTTGGAGAGATTTAATCGGTCTTTTTGATATAAATAGATTGGTGGGGTCATATAGAAGGGGTGTCGAAAGTTATGGGAAGTTTAGAACACCACAGAGCCGAGAAATCAAAGTTGAAGAAAACCTGCTGCTGCTGCTGCTGAAGAACACGAAGAACTTCGACCCACACTGAACCGTCGCAGAAGCAGTCTTATATTCAACTACAGAAAACTGTTATCGTTTCTGACTGTAATCGCTTTAAACCTTCAGCGACCATTACATTCCTTACAAAAAGCTTTCTGTAACTACAGCTCGTCCTTTTTAATAAAAACACCTTATTTGATCAATGAAATCAACTTTTGAGCATATTTCTAATATGAGGAGCTAAACCCCTTAGCCGAGGCAACGGAGGAAGCCATTGTTCCATGAAAAGTGGTATATTTCTATTTTAATTATTAATGCAATCTTTTACATGATTATTTGCATAGAACTAATATTGAAAAATTGATTTTTATTGAGTGTTTGTGAATTGTTTTGATGGAACATGCTAGGTTTTAAAACTTTTGATGTTTCATGCTTGATGTTTACAATTGTTACTTCAAAAATCTATTAGAGGCAATAAATTAGAATCACTTTAAAAGAAAGAATTGCATGAATATTGATTAAACTATATCACTTAATTGGTTAATGGTGGAATCCAAAGTCTCGGTGTCATTTTATAATTTGATACAATTTTATTTAATATAATTTAAGTCTAAAAAATCCTTCACAAGTTCGAGAAACGAATCTTTTTAACACTATCTATAAATCACATCAATCTGTTCCGTTTTCCAACCGATAGCTTCCATTGGTGTCGACACCAGATTTCTTCAATGTTGTTTCTTGTTTGCGGTGTTTGATTTATGTTTGTTTTATTAGCCAATTTTCAGAGCAGAATTATCTAAATCAATATTTACAGGACCCTTGCAAAGCGATTCTCCGTGTGTATCTCAGTAACAAAAGCGATTTTATGCTTAGTTAAGCTGGTTTTTTCTCAAATATTTGAGCACTTTGTTTTTTTTTAAGTAAAGGGGTAAAATCTTATTGCCAAAGAAAAAAAAGAAGCATACAGAGAGGAGGTGCCTAAGCGCATACAAGAGGGGAGCAACAGCAACCCAAACAAGAGGGAACAGTAGCAACAAATGCCACCCAACCACAAAGGAAAAACAAATACATATCTAACTACATTGCTAGACTACTATTCAGTTCCCACAAAGGAAAAACAAATATTTGAGCACTTGTTTCTATGTCTTCATCTTTTGCTGTGTAACACCCGAAATATCTCTGATTGGTTGTTGCCAACTCCATGGAATTTGAACTGGTGTCATATTGTAGTTGCCAATCAATCATAGGTAGTTATTTAGTTTTCTGAAACATCCTCTCGGCATATGAATCAAACGTTTTCTAGTATTCAGGGTATAATTTCCTCACACTAGACTAGACAAATAGAGTGTCCAGGCCTTAACCGTTGAAAATCTATATGTTTTTCATTCTTATCTGCATATCTTGATCCATCTCAGTGCTTGTGCCTGTTTATAGTCTTATGGAAACGCTGGAAATTCAACCTTTTCATTTTAATACATACTCCATTTGCTTTAATTGCAGCTCTGATTGTGGGATGTTGTAGCGAAGTTCATCCACCTTTTTCATTGGGAAAATTCCTGTACATCCGCTTAATATCCTGGAAGTGGATGTTTATTGAAGGGTGTTTGGGGGGGAGGTATTCAAAAACCAGTATTCTGAGTGATTTTTCTCCTGGCCACTTGTTAGATGGTAGAAATAAAGCTCCAAGCAGGATGTTATTGGGTTCCGCCCTCTTTGATGCTGAAGGAAAAACTCTCCACGCAGTCCCAACATTGCAGTGGTTACAGAAGGAAACACTTTTTTGTTCATCAAATGATTGTAAAATTCCGGTTTGTGAGGCCGTGTAATATGGGTTTGTCTCGCTGTTGTACAAAATCTATCTTGTGGGTATAAATAATCTATTGTGGCTTGTGTAAGCCTTGTCAGTCAGTTTCTATGTATACAATATATCCATTTTATGAATTTACAGTTGCTTTGAGTAGCTTACTTTGTATTAGGAATCCAGGGTGTCACGAAATTTTGTTCAAGTTAGGCTTGTGGGTATCAGACTGTGTGAATTTACCCATTGATCGCCACTTCTAACTTGCTAAGTTGAGGACAATGACCCTGAGATCTCTACGAACTTCAAATTAACACTCAAAACTCATTTCTTGATTCAATTTTGAGACACTGAATATTTCTCATATTTAGCAAGGAAGGTGTCTCAACTCTAGTTGCGTAAGTTTTGGTCTGGCTTGGTTCTGGTCAAGATTATAAAACCATAAATTTTTTATACCTCTGATATGCAATCTTGATGACAACACAAGTTGTAATATGCCGATGCCGGAGATAGCCTTAAACATTTTAGAATTTTCTTTTTGCCACCACCATTTCTTCCGTTTTGTTAAGGGTTTCCGATTTTTGATGCCGTTTTTCCCGAAAAAACGGCCGTTAAAACAGTGGGATCCCACAATATATATTCGGCTCCCAATACCATTTCTTCGTTTAACCTTTACTCTTTCTTTCCACTGCAAAAAAATCGCCATTTCTGTCTTAAACCCTAGAATTTCTACAGACTACTCTGTAAATCTTTTCTTTGTTCAAGTAGAAGGGGTTTTTGCATCTTATGGAGTACTTCAATCTTCTACCGGAGGAGGTTACGTTAGACATTTGAGACGATTACCCACATAAATTGTTCTCGAATGCAAATTAGTGAGCACAAACTTGGAGAAATCATGTTCGTCATCCATCATTCTCAAGGATGCATTTACATCATCTCAATGCTGATTCCGGTAAGTTGGGTTTTATTGCTTTGACTCATGGGAGCAATATAAAGCATGAGAATTTTCATTGTATTGAATATGATGAGAATCATGAATCCATTGAGGGAATAGAAGATTTAATTTCATCTCTCCGTTTTGTATTGATACTGTCTTTCTTGGTTCGATTAATGGGATAAGGGGCGACCACTGGATAAGGGGTGACCTTCTTCACAAAATTTGAATTATGGTTTTGGCAGGAAAATATTTCTTCACTGGCAGAATTTGGATCGAATCTTTGAGGAGTTTTAGAGCGATTCAGTCGCTGAAATTCATGGGATGGACTTATTATGGATTAAGGAAGCTAGTATGGGTGATTTTATCGATCAAATTTGGCTGGATAACTTGGTTTAATCCAAACAGAGGCGGGAGGATACTCGGGATACTCTGTGATGTTGTTTTGGAAAGTTTTCACAAGTTTAAAGCTTGTTACACTGCTTATGGAACGTGTATGGACCTGTTTAGAGTGTGCTGGAAGAAAATCAACGCGTGAGGAGATAAATTGGGGAAGAAAATATTCCCGGGAATAATTTTCTTCGCTGTCGAGTTATGAGAGATTTTTTGGAGTTATGAGACATTATTCTTGGTCCTGCGAGTATATATATGGTGCTGGGGAAGTATAGAGGGGTGTCGAGAGTTTGGGGAAGTTTTGGAGGCTACGGAGCGAAGAAATCACGAGTTGCAGGAAAAGTTTTCTGCTGCTGCAACTCAAGAACACGAAGAACAAAAGCCTGTAAAGGAAAGTCGTTGCAAACTGTCGCTTAATTGCGACAGTTCCCAACTCCTTTCCAGCGACTATGGAACAGTGTTTACAACACTTATATTTTATCGTTCATTTTGTAACGATTTTTGTGCGTCGCAAAATCCTGTTTTACACCATTTTCTCTTTATTTCATCTTTGTAAACCATTTTGAGCCTAAATAAATATTTTGAGAGCACGTTTACTATGATGAGCTAAACCCCAACATTGGGGCGATGGAGGAAGCGTTATTTCACACTTGGGTAATTATATTTAATTCTTTTCATGACTTTTGCACTAATTTTAATTGAAATTATGATTTGAATTAATTAGTTGTCATTTGATTAGATGGGTCATGCTTAGCTTAGGTGATTTGATGTCCCATGCTTAACATTTACATCTAATATTTTGAGAATCTATCTTGGCAAAAATAAGAGTCACTTTATCTTATATTTTTTTTTAGCTATAATTGTTAAAAGAATTATTATTTGAACCTTAAGAAATGAATTTGGTGGAATCCTAAGCCCTAGTACCTCTCGCCCACTTTGTTAATATTTTTGTATATAATTTTTATTAAATTTAAAGACTCGAATCTTCACAAGTCTTAGAGTTCGAATCATTTTTACTACAACTTCAAAATTACATCGGTAACCGAACTGCAGAATAGGTTGCCGAACTATTATGACCTAGCCGAAATTTGTTCCTGAAATTTTTACTTTGCCCAATTTTTTGCACAATTCAAGCTACATTAACTAAATTTGAACCATACTTGAATACCCATAACCTCATCTTCTGGTTGTGGCTGATAAAATCCATCATTTTTGTCGTTAGCTTGAGTTTGGGGTAAAAAGCATTCACCATCTAACAAATAACTCATATCCGGATTGTTAGAAATATTAACAAATACATTAGGAGATGAAGGAGGTTCTGATTCTGAGGAGGAGGTATCATCACAAGAATCGATCGTATCATATTTACTAAACTCAAAATAAGATTTTTTGGGTTCTTCCCTCCTTTTCTTCTTCTTCTCCTTCTTCTCATTCTAACAAAACTATCCTATTAATAACTCACTAATCACTAACTAATCAGTAATTAATCATTACACTAACACTAACTAATCAATAAACTAACTAATTTAATTACCAAGGGTAAATTTGGTATTAATTTTTTTTACATAAGGGGTAACTCAAAACTACTTCAAATGTCCTACCAAAAATGAAAGAGTAGTCCCCCACCTATTTTGAGTAGTCCCCAAAACATCGTTCTGTTTGAATGATATTAGCCGGGACTTGTCTTCTTATGGGCTGTAACAGATTTGAAGCAATTTATCGCTTGATATATACTAGGTCTTTGATAGATGCATTATTGTGTCAAATATATCTCAATTGTATATATTGTTAGTGTTCGATTTTGTATTTATTTTGTTATTTTATGTCTTTGTAGGTATTTTTAGAGAAATAAGCTCTTGCGGCGAAATTGGCTCGAAAAGTGGTGTTTTACACCCCTGGATAGAGTACTAAAGGCACCCCAGAAATGCACCGGAAGCACCCCAAAAATGTGTCGGAGGAACCCCGGAAAAATTACTATCTACGCCAAAAAATTACTATTTGCACCCCATTAGACAAGTGCTAAAGGGACACCCGTGCAGGATTAGGGGGAGAACATCTTCTTCTCAAATTCAAAAAATAAATTTTGGCGGGAAAACCATTTCTTCTCTGGCAGAATTTTGATCGGATGTTTGGACGTGATTTAGTGAGATTCAATCCCTGAAAATTAGTGGGTAGACGTGATATGACTATAGAAAGCTGGTATGGGTGTTCGTTTTGATCAGAATTGGCTGAATCGTGTCATGGAGCAAAACAGGGCAGCACATGCATGAGAGAAATATTTCACGGGATTGCATGAGTTTTGGAGAATTTGAACGTGTTCTGAATGTGTATGATGACTAGAGCAACAGTTTGGAGCGTAAATAAGTTATATTTGGAGATTAATCCAGCTGCAAACGCGTGGAGAAGCTAAAACATGAAATTATTGTCGTGAGAATAAAAATAATAAAGAGAAGATTTTTTGAAGTTATGGAGGAGATTCGATGCATCTTTCGGGTATAAATAGATTACCCAGGTCATATAGAAGGGGTAGATAGAATTGGGAGTAGTTTAAAACATTAGAGAGCCGGAAAATCAGAGTTGCAGGAATAATATTTTTGCTGCTGGTGAAGAACATACGAAGAACATAAATTTTTGCTGCTAGTGACATTTATCTTTTATCGTTCCCTGTAACAATTGAGTTTGTAACAAATATAAGTGTTACAAACCCGGTTTTAATCATTTTTCTCCCATTTCATCATTTGTGAACCATTTTTGAGCATTAATAAAGATGAATTTTGAGCATGTTTCCATGATAATGATGATCTAATTCTCGCGTAATCAAGGCACGGAGGAAGCTATTTATGCATGAATAATTGGTAACTATTCTATTTTTCTCTAATTTGTATTTTATAATTCACTCAATCACTGCTTTGCAATTTTAATTGTTTGCATTATTTTCTTAATTAGTTATGATTCAATTAGATAGGTTATACTTTGTTTAGACAATCTATGCTTAGGGAATACAATTAATGTTTGAGAATATGCCTGATTATTTGTGAATTAAGAAATAAGAGATCTAAAAGATAATTAGAGTTTTGGAATTTTTACCATCATTCATTCATGTGTAATAGTGGAATCTAGTGTCTTGGTTATTTTCATTCTTGAAATAAAATTTGGAATTATTTTTATCTATTTTTAGTTTAAATAAGTCTAGAATCAATTGCTTTCACAAGTCTCAACGAACCTTTTACTACAACAAAGTTGAAATTACATCAATTTTTGGCGCCGCCGACGCGAACTTGTTTTTAAGTTAGAGTTTTTAGATTTATTATTTTTTTAGATTTTTATTATTTTCTCTTTATTCTATTTTACGTTTCTTTGGGTATATATCTTTGTGCTACAGGTTTGGAGTTTGGACCGAAAAGAATTTAAGACAAAGACTTTGGTTTCTAAGAGATTAGGAGCCAAAGATAAAAGCTAAAAGAAAAGGAAAAGAAAGACAGATTTTTTTTTTTTTTTTTTTAGGTTTTTAGATTTTATTTTTAGAAATTGTATTAGGATATCTTTTATTTTTGTAATTTTTATTTTTATTTATTTTTTTTGCACTTTATTTTTGGACTACTGTGGACTTTGGGACATTATTCTTTTATTTTTAAACCCTACGGAAGGGTAGTTTTAAATATTTAAACGTTTGCAGAGAAGGACGACGATTATGATATCGTCTCGGCCACTCGGGTTCGTACATGACATAGGAGTCGTGGCCCGAGTCGACTTCTGCGGTTCATCCCCCGTCTGGTACGGTAAGCTTCTAAACACCCGCGAATCCCCTGTCAGCGGGTTTACTGTCTTCCTTAAGGTGCATATATGTTGAGGACTGAAAACGGTTTAATTTTCTAGTAAAGGGCAAGGACTGGCCAAATCAAGATAGGGACTCGGATTTCATCACCATTTCCCTCTTGCCCGCCTTAGGAACACATAACCTACACGAACCCAAGCTTAAAATACTGATTAGAACGAGACCTATAGGGTAACGAGCTTAATAGGAAAGTCGTTCGAAAAATATTGGTTGCTCTTTTAAGCATACTTTGAAGTTCATGATAGTTAATGTAAGTTGAGTGTGCCGCCTTGTAACCCAAGTGAATATTTTGCCAGTGAGGCCTGGGTATCAAAGCTCCATTGAGCTTCCCTTGTCTCTATTCAACTTACATTAACTCAGATTGATTCCAGAGAGGTTTGCTTAGATTGTAACGAATTCCCTTTCGAGGGATTAGAAGCTGGTCTAGTAACAATCTAAGTGGAGCAATCTTGCTTGTTGTTTGCTAGAAATCTTTAGGTTTGCTTTGGTGGAGTCAGCCTGCTGTGTGTTTGCTTAGAACCTCCCTTCCTTAGGATTTTTTTTATTTTTAATTTTTTGTTAGTGTATGCCAAAATCGCTCGAGTCCATTAGTGAGCGTGCTTGGAAAATAGATACTTTAGGCCGTTTGATTAGTAACGAGCCTAGAGGTTCTTCTTTTGTAAACGGGGAGCTCGAAGACTCTTCTTTGGAGAGCCCTGTTTTTGGAAACTTCAGTTTTGAGAATATAAGTCTTAGTGAGGAATTCACCCCTAGGATTTTTACTGTGCCAACAATAACAACTTTGAAGGAGTACATGTACCCAACTAGGACCAACCGACCATCGTGCATTAAGTTGCCAGCGTCTACGACTAATTATCAGTTGAAACCTGGTATTCTTCATATGATCCCTATATTCTTAGGAAAAGATGATGAAAACCCTTACTTTCACGTTAGGAACTTTGAAGTAATTTGTGGAACAATTAAGATTAAAGACCTTAGTGATGAAGTCTTGAAACTTTGGATGTTTCCCTTTTCCTTGAGAGATAAAGCCAAAACCTGGCTGAACAACCTACCATCTGAATCCATAGAAACATGGCAGGAACTTATTGCTGCATTCTATTTGAAATTTTACCCTAAGCATAAAACTGTAGCTGTTAGGCAGAAAATTAGTGCTAGTGTTCAACAAGAGGGAGAATCTCTTTATAGGTTTTTAGAGAGATTCAATGATCTCATATCCCAATGTCCTCACCATGGGTTTGAGAAAATGAAACTATTAGAGATTCTTTATGATGATTTAGACTATTCGAAGCCACGGTCGAGTCTTTGTGCGTTGGTGAGTTCACTAGTAAAAAGGCTGATGAAGCGTTTTCTTTCTTAGAAGTTGTCGCTGAAAAATCCCAACAGTGGGAGTCTTGTGTTGAACCCCCTAAAAGACTCTTGGTCAATGGAAGTAGCACCAATGTGGTAGATACAAGCTTTGGGTCAGATGCTAAGTTTTCTGCTTTGTCTAGAAGGTTAGAATCTTTGGAATTGAATCAGTCTAAAAATAAGTCTTTTTTTGAACCTGATGATAGGATTAGAGCCTCTCAAGTCTCTAGTTGTGGAATAGAACCCAATAACTCGTTTTGGGAAGGTCAGGTTAGTGAAGAGCAAGCCCATGCTTTCTATAACAACGCTAGATTTGAAAACCGTCAGAAGTTTGACCCATACTAGGAGACCTACAACCCTGGTTGGAGAAACCATCCTAATTTCTCTTGGTCTAAAGGACAGAGTCAAGGCCAGTCTAGTAATTCTCAGCCTTCCCGAGGTTTTGGTTATAATAAGAACTCTTCAGGTCAAGCCCAATTCCAAAACCCTTCAGATAATAAAATAACTAGCTTAGAGGAATCTCTTAGTATATTAAAAAAGAGCCAAGACATGTTCGCACAGACCCAAGAGATGTTAATAAAGAACCAGGCTAGTTTTCAAGAGGAAACCAAGCAGAATTTTCAACATAGTGCCAAGACTCTTGCTAAGTTAGAACTTCAAGTTGGCCAAATGGCTAAGATTCTAAGTGAGAGAGATGACGGAAAGTTCCCTAGTCATACTGATCCTAACCCTAAAGGAGAGAAATCGTATCGTCATGTGAATTCTGTTACAACCCTTAGGAGTGGAAAGAAAGTTGACAACAAGGTTGCAATGCCTGACAGTGAACATGTTGTAGTTTACTTTTCCGATACAGAAAATGAAGAGACTGATAGAGTCTCCAAAGAGACCAATGAGGATCCTGTTGAGCCCGGCTTTGTTCCCAGAGCCCCATTCCCAAAGCTGCTAGTTCCAACTAAGAGGGAGTCCAACTTTAATGATATATTGGAGGTTTTTAAGGAGGTTACTATCAACCTTCCTTTATTAGATGCGATTAAGCAGATTCCCTCTTATGCCAAGTTCCTTAAAGACTTGTGTACACGAAAGCGTAAGCTTAGTGTCCAGAAGAAAGCCTTCCTAGCTAGTCATGTGAGTTCTATTATTCAGAACACCACTACTCCTAAGTATAAAGACCCAGGTTCCCCTACCATTGCTTGCACAATAGGGAAATACCATGTAGAGAAAGCACTGCTTGACTTAGGAGCCAGTGTAAACTTACTCCCATACCATGTGTACCTTAAGCTAGGACTTGGTGAGATGAAACCTACCCAGATAACACTTCAGTTAGCTGATAGGTCCGTGAAAATTCCTCGTGGTGTGATCGAGGATGTTCTTATTGAGGTCGACAAGTTTATTTATCCAGTGGATTTTGTTATCCTAGATACCCAACCTGTCCCTGACCAAGAGAACCAGATACCGGTAATTCTAGGTCGCCCGTTTTTAGCTACATCCAATGCGATCATCAACTGTCGAAACGGTATTATGAATTTGTATTTTGGTAACATGACCATTGAGCTGAACATTTTTCATATTAGTAAGCTACCCTCTGAACTAGATGACTCGAGCATAGAAGAGGTCAACAT
>JAJJMB010001184.1:3607700-3766781 GCA_023531105.1 Papaver atlanticum
TCAGGATAGTGAAGAGCAAGCCCATGCTGTCTATAACAATGCTAGATTTGAAAACCGACAGAAGTTTGACCCCTACTCAGAGACCTACAACCCTGGTTGGAGAAACCATCCTAATTTCTCTTGGTCTAAAGGACAGAGTCAAGGACAGTCTAGTAATTCTCAGCCTCCCCCAGGTTTTGGTTATAATAAGAACCCTTCGGGTCAAGCCCAGTTCCAGAACCCTTCTGAGAATAGAATAACTAGCTTAGAGGAATCTCTTAGCTTATTAAAAAGGAGCCAGGACATGTTCGTAAAGACCCAAGAAGTATTACTAAAGAACCAGGCTAGTTTTCAAGAGGAAACCAAGCAGAATTTTCAACATAATGCCAAATCTCTTGCTAAGTTAGAACTTCAAGTTAGTCAAATGGCTAAGATTCTAAGTGAGAGAGATAGTGGGAGTTTTCCTAGTCAAACTCAACCTAATCCTAGAGGAGTTCATGAAATAGGAGGAAGATCATCTGATCATGTGAATTCAATCAAAACCCTTAGGAGTGGTAGAGAAATAGACAATAAGGTTGCCATGCCTGATAGTGAACATGCTGTAGTTCACCCTTCTGAATCAGAAGCTGAAGAGATTGATGGAACCTCTAAGGAGACTGATAAGGCCCCTGATAAGCCAAACTTTGTTCCTAGAGCCCCATTCCCACAATTGCTGGTACCAACTAAGAAGGAGTCCACTTTTAATGACATTTTGGAGGTTTTTAAGCAGGTAACTATCAACCTTCCATTATTAGATGCAATTAGGCAGATTCCTCCTTATGCCAAGTTCCTTAAGGACTTGTGTACGCGAAAGCGTAAGCTCGGTGTCCATAAGAAAGCCTTCCTAGCTAGTCATGTGAGTTCTATTATTCAGAATACTACTACTCCTAAGTATAAAGACCCAGGTTCCCCTACCATTGCCTGTACAATAGGGAAATACCGTGTTGAGAAAGCGCTGCTTGACTTAGGAGCCAGTGTGAACTTACTCCCATACCATGTGTACCTTAAGCTAGGACTTGGTGAGATGAAACCTACCCAGATAACACTTCAGTTAGCTGATAGGTCCGTAAAAATTCCTCGTGGTGTGATCGAGGATGTTCTTATTGAGGTCGACAAGTTTATTTATCCAGTGGATTTTGTTATCCTAGATACCCAACCTGTCCCTGACCCAGAGAACCAGATACCGGTAATTCTAGGTCGCCCGTTTTTAGCTACATCCAATGCGATCATCAACTGTCGAAACGGTATTATGAATTTGTCTTTTGGTAACATGACCATTGAGCTGAACATTTTTCATATTAGTAAGCTACCCTCTGAACTAGATGACTCGAGCATAGAAGAGGTCAACATCATAGGAACATTAGTCGAGGAGTCATTACCAAACACTTTGTTAGAAGATCCACTAGAGAAATGCCTAGCCCACTTTGGGATTGATTTTGATGATGATAATGTGATTAATGAGGTGAATGCTTTGTTAGATTCAACCCCTTTGTTGGACACTAGTAATGTTTGGAAACCTAAGTTCGAACCACTACCAGTTTCTGAGTCTACTCTAGTTCCTTCGTTAGAAGAGCCTCCTAAGTTGGACCTTAAACCATTCCCAGATACCTTGAAGTATGTGTTTTTAGGACCATCTGAAACTTTACCTGTGATTGTAGCATCCAACTTGGATAGTGATCAGGAAAGTAGGCTAGTAACCGTCCTTAAAAACAACAAGGAAGCTTTAGGATGGACCATAGCAGACATTAAGGGTATAAATCCTACTGTTTGTATGCATCAGATTTATTTAGAGGAAGATACCAAACCTTCTAGGGAGATGCAACGTCGACTAAACCCTAATATGAAAGAGGTAGTTCGAACCGAGGTTCTTAAGTTGTTAGATGCAAGCATTATCTACCTTATTTCAGACAGCAAGTGGGTCAGCCCTGTTCAGGTTGTCCCCAAGAAATCCGATATTACTGTAGTCCAGAATGAGAACAATGAGTTAATCCCAACCCGAGTGACCACGGGTTGGCGTTTTTGTATTGACTATAGGAAATTGAACAAGGACACTAGGAAGGACCACTTTCCCCTTCCTTTCATCGACCAAATGCTAGAGAGATTAGTTGGACATAGTCACTACTGCTTCTTAGATGGCTACTCCGGATATAATCAGATCGTTATTGCCCCTGAGGACCAAGAAAAAACTACTTTTACCTGTCCCTTTGGTACCTTTGCGTATAGACGCATGCCTTTCGGGCTTTGTAATGCCCTGCGACTTTTCAGCGTTGTATGATGAGCATATTTTCTGACATGGTAGAATGGTTCTTAGAGGTCTTTATGGATGATTTTTCAGTATTTGGTTCGTCTTTTGATGAGTGCTTGCATCATTTGTCATTAGTTTTGACTAGGTGTAAGGAGAAGAATTTAGTGCTTAATTGGGAGAAATGTCATTTCATGGTTCGTTCAGGAATTGTTTTAGGGAATATCGTATCTTCTAAGGGTATAGAGGTAGATAAAGCCAAAGTTGACCTTATTAAGACTTTAGAGGTCCCAAAAACCGTAAGAGATATTAGGTCATTCTTAGGGCATGCAGGTTTTTATCGTCGATTCATTAAGGATTTTAGCTTGATTTCTAGACCTCTTTGATGTGTGGGGTATTGACTTTATGGGTCCGTTTCCTAATTCTTTTGGTAACCTATACATCCTTGTCGCTGTAGATTATGTCTCTAAGTGGATTGAGGCGGTTGCGTGTAAAACCAGTGACCATAGGGTTGTGATTGAGTTCTTGAAAGATAATATACTAACACGTTTTGGTACACCGCGAGCTATAATTAGTGATGGAGGGTCGCACTTTTGTAATGGACCTTTTAGGGTTTTGATGAAGAAATATGGTATTACACATAAATTAGCTACCTCGTATCATCCACAGACTAGTGGTCAGGTAGAGGTTTCCAATAGGGAGATAAAACGTATATTAGAGAAAACAGTCAATCCTAATCGGAAAGACTGGTCGTCTAGGCTTACTGATGCCTTATGGGATTACCGTATTGCGTTTAAGACCCCCATTGGAATGTCACCTTATCGACTTGTGTATGGCAAGGCATGTCACTTACCTGTTGAGTTAGAACATAGAGCATATTGGGCTGTTAAGCAACTAAATTTTTCACTTGACAAGGCAGGATCCCATAGGAAACTCCAGCTCAATGAGTTGGAAGAGATTCGTAGAGATGCATACGATAGTTCTAAGGAGTACAAGAACAAAATGAAACTTGTGCATTATAGAAATATTTTAAGAAAGTCATTTTCTCCAGGTCAAAAAGTTCTTCTGTATGATACTCGTTTGCACCTATTCCCTGGGAAGTTACGCTCTCGGTGGACTGGTCCTTTTGTGGTCCGTACTGTTTTTCCTCATGGAGCTGTTGAGATCAAGACACCGGATGGTAGTAGTTCTTCGAAGGTTAACGGTCAGAGATTGAAACCCTTTTTAGAGCCCTTTCCTACAGGTGATGTTGAGGAGGTCCCTCTGGAGGACCTTGCTTACCCTTGATTGACCATCGAGGTCATTTTATGTTGTATATTTGTTTTTAATTTCTCCCTTCACCCAGGTACTATCTTTCCAACTTCTCCTCGTGTTATTTTTGGTACTGCTCTTTCATTAGAAACATTGAGGACAATGTTAGATTTAAGTTTGGGGGTGGGGAAGAACTTTTAGTTAGTTGCATTTTTTAAACTTCTAGCATCACATAGTATCCGGTTAGCTAAGCTTACATACCGTTTCTCACCGAAAAGATGGAAATTGGAATTGCTAGGGATAACATTCTAGTGAGACATTAGAGAAAAAAACATTATTGAGAAATCATTGACACTCAGGAGAAAGAACTTACCTTTTAGAGGGTAATCGTGATGGACCTACCCATCCATGATGGAAAGGCAATTAGGCCAGAAGGAAATGCCATAAAAACAAAGCAACCTCATAATGTGGTCTTAGTTACTGGATTACGACTCTCTCTCAGTAGAAACCTATCATCATCGACAAGTGGAGCGACATCAAAAGATGAAGACGTTTAAGGTTTAGAAGCAACAATAGAAAATAAAGCAGAATTTTAAAATCAAAGTTGAAGACTTAGTTACAAGAGTAAAGAAAATCAAACGATATAAGTTGTTGTAGTTCATGATACCAAGACATTACAAGTTGCGAAGATCCAAGTACTAAAGTCTTTCTCTCATGGCCATGTAAATTGTCTTGTTATTTTTATGTTTTCAAAAAAAATAAAAATAAATAAATAAACATATATATACATTTAAATTTTGTAGTTAGCTTTTTGTTCAATAAGGCCATGGAGAAGTAGAAATCTATAAGGAAGTTTCAAGCAAGAAATTGAGGAGAAGAGTTAATTGTCAAGGTTCGAGAGTTTATCATCAACAATTGAAGCCGAAGAAGACGTTGTTTCTACTGAGCAATATGAGAGAGTCAAAAAGAGATTCATATTGGTTGCTTTGTTAGTCCGCTTTCCGTCTGGCACAAGATCTTTCTAGCACTGGTTCAACTCATTGCACGTAATTTATCCAGCTGTTTAGCAGATGTCCCTCTCATCTTTATCTCTCTCCTAATCTTATCCAGCTGAAAAGCGGATACATCTCATAATGTTTATCTAGCTGTATAGCGGATATCTCTTTATCCAGCTGCAAAGCGGAGTCTCCCCTTTTCTTTATTCGGCTGTAGAGCGGATACCTTTTATTTCTCTTGCATTCTAGTCACTTGGCGATAGGTTGAGAATATGTATGTCCTCATAGCTCTTTGGATACTTGTGACCATTTAGAAGTAAAGGTTTTGTGGGTACACCTCTTGTAAACCCTCCCGAGACTATAACCCGGCCACTAGGGCCACCTAGGGGTTCAAAGGCTTGTTGCACATGCTAAGTGCAATCGCGATGCCTACGAAAGTGAGTTAGGATTTTATTTTGGAGATTAAATTTGCTCGGGACTAGCAAATAATAAGTTTAGGGGTGTTTGATAGACGCATTATTGTGTCTAGTATATCTCAATTGTATATATTGTTAGTGTTCGATTTTGTATTTATTTTGTTATTTTATGTCATTATAGGTATTTTTAGAGAAATAAGCTCTTGCGGCGAAATTGGCTCGAAAAGTGGTGTTTTACACCCCAGGATAGAGTACTAAAGGCACCCCATAAATGCACCGGAAGCACCCCAAAAATGTGTCGGAGGAACCCCGGAAAAATTACTATCTACGCCCAAAAATTACTATTTGCACCCCATAAGACAAGTGCTAAAGGGACACCCGTGAAGGATTAAAGGGAGAACATCTTCTTCTCAAATTCAAAAAATAAATTTTGGCGGGAAAACCATTTCTTCTCTGGCAGAATTTTGATCGGATGTTTGGACGTGATTTAGTGAGATTCAATCCCTGAAACTTAGTGGGTAGACGTGATATGACTATAGAAAGCTGGTATGGGTGTTCGTTTGGATCAGAATTGGCTGAATCGTGTCATGGAGCAAAACAGGGCAGCACATGCATGAGAGAAATATTTCACGGGATTGCATGAGTTTTGGAGAATTTGAACGTGTTCTGAATGTGTATGATTACTAGAGCAACAGTTTGGAGCGTAAATAAGTTATATTTGGAGATTAATCCAGCTGCAAACGCGTGGAGAAGCTAAAACATGAAATTATTGCCGTGAGAATAAAAATAATAAAGAGAAGATTTTTTGAAGTTATGGAGGAGATTCGATGCATCTTTCGGGTATAAATAGATTACCCAGGTCATATAGAAGGTGTAGATAGAATTGGGAGCAGTTTAGAACATTAGAGAGCCGGAAAATCAGAGTTGCAGGAATAATATTTTTGCTGCTGGTGAAGAACATACGAAGAACATAAATTTTTGCTGCTAGTGACATTTATCTTTTATCGTTCCCTGTAACAATTGAGTTTGTAACAAATATAAGTGTTACAAACCCGGTTTTAATCATTATTCTCCCATTTCATCATTTGTGAACCATTTTTGAGCATTAATAAAGATGAATTTTGAGCGTGTTTCCATGATGATGAGCTAATTCTCGCGTAATCAAGGCACGTAGGAAGCTATTTATGCATGAATAATTTGTAACTATTCTATTTTTATCTAATTTGTATTTTATAATTCATTCAATCACTGCTTTGCAGAATTTTAATTGTTGCATTATTTTCTTAATTAGTTGTGATTCAATTAGATAGGTTATACTTTGTTTAGATAATCTATGCTTAGTGAATACAATTAATGTTTGAGAATATGGCTGATTATTTGTGAATTAAGAAATAAGAGATTTAAAAGATAATTAGAGTTTTGGAATTTTTACCATCATTCATTCATGTGTAATAGTGGAATCTAGTGTCTTGGTTATTTTCATTCTTGAAATAAAATTTGGAATTATTTTTCTCTATTTTTAGTTTAAATAAGTCTAGAATCAATTGCTTTCACAAGTCTCAACGAACCTTTTACTACAACAAAATTGAAATTACATCAGTCTTATGTCGCACACTCCCAAGATTTACAAGCAATATCATATCAGATTTTGGAAGACATTAGTTCTATCAGCGTGGATGAAGAAAGAATAACACGCTAGCCGTTTTTAGTAGGAAGGAAAAAAAAAATCAAAGGAAAACAAGATTTAAGCCTGTTTGGATGGAAGTTGAAAAGGCAAAAGTTAATTTGGCGATTGAATGGGGTAAATGGGTTTGAATAATGAAATTGAATCTGTTTACAAGAAAATAAACTACATAGCAGGCAAGCGGGCAACAAGCTGCGCCACAAACCCCTTTTGAAAAGGGGCGATTGAATAGGATTCACAGTCAGTGTTTTCCAAACTGGTTTGCGATTGAATGGAAAATGACTTTTAGAAACAACAAAGACAACTTTTTATGAAGCAAGATTTTTTTGATTCTGACTTCTGAAACTGACTTCTACTTCTGGAGAACCAAAACACTTTTGCTTCTTGTATCGAAACCCATAATTAATTTTTTCATAACTTCATAATTAAAATGAAAAATAATGAACTAGGGAAAATAATCATATATTACGTAGTTGTTGTAAAGATTTTCCTGCTAGTTAGCGCAAAATCATTGGTCTGATTCCTTGTTCATCACTCTCAAGTGGGTAACACGGACTTTATTAAGTTTGGAAATACCATCGCTCTCAACGAAGTTTATTAACCGTCCTAGTTTGGGGCCTAGGAATATTATTTTGGTCCTACAACTACAAGATTAAAAAAAAAATTGAAATAAAATGGATAACCCCTTATCCAACTATTTTACTAAATGGTAAAATTATTCCTAATTAATTAGTGTTAATTTGGATGATTAAGTGATATACAACCCTGAAATCAACTACCATTAATTCATCATCAAAACTTCAAAAAAAAATATTAAAAAAAAAAAAAAACTCCACCCAGAATCTGTTGATGTTAGTGCCTATGGGTAGAGTTTCTTTAATTGACGAAGTAAACCCAGAATCAGTTTTTGTTAATACTCACATAAACCAATTGTCGTAGTCGGTTTTTCGGAATACCCACATAATCCGATTATACCATACTTTCGGAAACAAACTTCATTACATAGTTTGGGAAATTAACGCATTATATATATATATATATATGACAATTTATGTATGCGAATTCTTGAATGTGGCACATCAATACATCGTCAATGAACCTCCGAGCACGATGTTGCAACCCCGCATATTCCTTGCGGTGAATAAACTTCTTTTCACCACTGCGAATTCTCCGTAGGCCGTTGAACCGTTCCAGCTGCAATTAAATCAATCATTCAATGTTGTATGCAAACACTAAACGATGGGATAGGTATTACAATATCGGATTACTCACTTTTTCAAGTGGACGAGCTAGTGGTTGATGGTCGTTCACCATTTTGTTAACTTTAACATACTCTCGCACTGAGATTTTTATGTATTGGAATCGAAAAGCTAAGTCTCCTTATTTACTGTTTTTTGGATTAGTGGTGCGGTCATATTAGAACTCTTTGACTCTCTTCCAAAACATTGAATATAGTTCGCTGGGACGTTCGTGGAAGGCGGGAACGAACGATTTCACGAGATGCATATCTTCTTCCGGATCTCATTTCATTTTCTAGGCTCAGTGTGTGATTTGGGAGTGGCTCAAAAAGGTTGTCTTTATATAGATAAAGACTCGACGGATAGTTTTTTTCGAAATCAATCCACACAATCCATTTTTATAAATGTCCACATAGACCGATCTTGGCCTTGCAAAATCATATAAAATCTGCCTTGCAACAATCGGTTTTAATATTACACATGTAATCCGATTTTTGGCAAAAAAGATACAGAAAAAGTGCCACTTCTCCTTACTATAATCAGACTACATAGAATGCCCACATAGACCGATTCTAAAGGTTGTCAAAAGTCTAGTTTTTTTGTTTTTTCAGAATCGGTCTATAAAAATATCAATATAAACCGATTCCGAACACTTACAAAACCTGTGAATAAACTTCCAAGAATCGGTCTGTGTGGTGCACCCCTAAAACCCGATTCTAAAATCAATGCAACCGTGGAAAGATCCGGGTCCGGATGGCTTCCCTCCAGGATCCTTTCAGACCCAATGACCAGTGGTAAAGCATGATGTAATAAAGATGATACAAAATTTCTTCATTTCTGGTAGAATGCTAATGAAGATGAATAAGACCAATCTTTGTCTAATTCCTAAAACAAAACTACCTCATACACCTGGATATTATCGGCCTATCGCCCTTTGTAATTCTATGCACAAGCTTATTACCAAAATCCTGGATACTAGATTGAAACTTCATCTGGATAAGATTATATCCCCCATGCAGGCTGCTTACGTCCCAGGAAGGCAAATCAGTGATAATGTTACTCTTGCGCATGAGCTCATCCATTGCATGTAGAGGAAAAAAACAAAGAAGGGTTATATGGCTTTGAAACTGGACATGAGCAAAGCTTTTGATCGAGTCGAATGATCTTTTCTTCGTAACATAATGCTGAAGCTTGGTTTCAGCAGCATATGGTGTAGTTTGATCAATGAATGCATTAGCACCACAAAAATACAAGTACTTCTCAATGGCTCACCATGTCAATCCTTCAAACCCTCAAGAGGAGTACGTCAGGGGATCCGTTATTACCTTATTTTTTTCTACACCCGTTTTTTTCCAAATTGCTAAAATACACCCGTTTTCAATTTTCCATCCAACGGTTAACTGTCGTTAAGTTTTCAGCTGCCATTGTTGAATCGAGCCGAGTTGGCTGAGTCGACTAGGATTTCAAATGTCTGAATTACCCCGACTGTTTCGATTGGGAAAACCAGTTCTTCCCAAATTGAAAGTTCTTCCCCAAATTGCACAATTGAAACATCTAAATAATCATTCAAGCTTCAACAAACACACATAAAATGAATCATAAATGAATCAAAATGAACCCATAGTTCAAAATTGACAAAATTTCAAACTAACAATTACAAATTTAATTAATCATTCACTGAACAATTATGGAACCTAGACTAGATTAATTTCTCAAATTAACTTGGGCGGAGGGAGTTCTTACTATAAGGTTTTAACCTCCCTTTAAGATTCGTTTGGTATATACCAATTAGTTTCTCAAATTAGCCCAATTAGATCAAAACAGACCTTTATTTTCATCATATTTTCCTATGTATATTAATCTTCCCCTCTCTCTCTAACCAAACAGTGAAGTGGAAGAAGAAAGAAAGGAAGAAACCAAAATTCCAAATCCAAAGAAATCGTAGTCAGAATCAAAATTAAATTTAAACCCAGAATTAAATTAAAAATTAAAGATTACCCTTCGATTCAGATTAAGTTTTCAGTACTTACGCAGAGAGATCTAGAACGACTGACTGTTCGTCAGTTTGCTTAATAAGTTTAAATCTTGTGTCTTTCGTCTCAATTCAAAAGAGAAGAAGTTTCTTGCCTTTGAAACTTCACCTTTTTCTTCCTGAGTACTTGTCGTTGAATCTGGGAAGAGAACATGGTTAATAACCGAGAAGAATGAACCCTAGTTTCTTCACGGTCCATTTTATTTTCCAGCTAAGGGTAAATCAGTAGTTTCAAATTTAGAATAGATCTGTTGATTCAAATTAATTGATTGACGGTCAGATCAGGTGATGGTGGGCCTTAACGGGTTATTGGATGGTGGGTGTATTTTAGTAATTTAGAAGAAAAAAACGGGTGTACTTTAGGATATACTAATCCCATAAAATGTATCTTATCAAAATTCCCTTTATAGTCAAGTTAGCTTACCGCAAATTGTTGGATATTAAGCAAAACAATAGTCAGCCATTTGATGCAGAGATAGCGAAGCAGCGGAAGAAATTTGGGAGCACTAATACCCTTCCAAGACTAAAGCATTTCCTTTAGAAGTGCATTACTGACATAGTACCATCTAATGAGAGTATGGCTAGAGTTATGGGATATAGAGGAGAAACCCGCAAAATATGCAACAACGGTATAGAGACGACAAAACATATTCTTATGGACTGTACTTTCTCAAGAGCAGTGTGGTTCACAGGTACGGGAGCCAGTTCTAGTATGAATGATCCTGATATCACAGTTCCATAGTGGATAAATAGCTGGTTCACCAACATAACAACAAATATTGATGAAGACTGGATTGTGAAGATGGTTGATGCTTCATAGGAGATATGGAAAGCAAGACGTGATTTTACTTTTCAAAACATTACTCCAAATCCACTTAAAGTGATTGGGAAGATACAGTACCTCAATTCTGCAAAAGGCAAACCGAGGATACAAAAACCAAGAACTCCTCCTAACACTCATACTCATCACAATGGTACACTTGTTGGATTCCACCAGCAAATTCTTATTTGTCTATATGTTGTGATGCCTGCTATAAAAAAACTACTATGCATTCCACAAGAATCGGTCTGATTTGTCGTAATTTTGCAGGTACATATGTTGATGGAAAATGCATCTACACACAAGACTATGTAGGAGCGGAACAAGTAGAGTTTGGAGGGATTCTGCTTGTTATGGAATGGGCTGAAGAATTGGGATTACAACATGTCTACTTTAAACTCAACGTAAAACTGGTGGCTGAAGCAGTATGCGTAGATTTATCTAAAGTAGCATGGGAAAACCAGAAAACAGTTTTTCTTTTCCGGGGAAAGTTAAAGCAACAACCTTTCATTATCCCGCAAGTTCATAAATAGATTATGTAATAAGCCAGCTGATAAAATAGCTAGGCAATGCCTACTAGGAAATTTGGTATTCAAAAGTATGGAATTCATATCCTCCTAACTTTATTGCTAATGCCATATTGGAGGCTTTTCATCATTAATGAAATTTTTTCTTTCCATAAAAGAAAAATAGCTATCAGATAATACATATATACTAACAATAATCAACTATAAGGGTATTTTAGAAATATCTCCTTATTTAATGAGATAGGTCAACTATTAGTGGGACATAATTTAAACTTAGGGACATATGGAGTATGATTAAATATCATAATGAATCCACAATCGATTCAAGGGAGTCGGAGATCATCGAACTCGAGACCTTTCAAAAATTGTAGGATTACAGGTTTGATTGTGTTTTGCTTGGTCATTTTAGTCTCTAATCCTCGCTTTATTTTATAGGTCGTTTGAATGTATACGGAAAAGTGGCTTTTCCTGGAACAAAAAAGCAAGAAATCAGTTTTTGATATTATTTTGCAACGACTTCTGATAGCAAAGTTATTGACTTTTTGGGAGGTAAATTGTTTTTACTTCTGGTTTTTAGAATGATTTCTGCCGGTATCGAAACTCATTAAAGAAGTGTTTCAAAAGAATTTTTGGAATGAGTCTAAATTTGTTCGTGTCTACCAAACATATGTATTATCACAAAACATGAAGATGACAAAACATGAAAACGAAACTTACATGTAGGGGTACACGATCACAGGTGGTACAAAATTAAGCAAGATCGTTACAATAAAACAAATCAGTTTTGGAAGTTTAAATCAGTTTTGGAGTAGTTTTGGTGGAGAGCTTATAACTAGATAACATAGCTGACAAGTTCAAAGACAAGAAGGCTAAGAAGGCCATGTTGGTAGAAGTTGCACCCTTGGTTGATGTAACATGGTTTTCTAGTGCATAATCTTCCGATGCATTTACTGTAGATATAGACGGAGCTGCTCCTGATGCAGACGATATCAACAGATACGCAATAATCTACACACTCAAAAGCATTAAAAAAGATGGAAACCATAAGAAAATTGACAATTATAGAGACCATCCTGATCATTTGGCTATTACATGCAGCGAATCACAAACAAGTACTAATAGTAATCAACCCCACGCACCTGATCTCCAAAAAAATCAACGAGGCTCGAAGTGCGCGCCTCAAACAGAAGATTTCCGGTGGAGAGGTAGTTAATGTGACGGAGATTCTGAAACAGTGTGTATGCCGTGGAAAGGACGCAAGCAGCCAGTATGTAACTGCATAATCAAACTCGCATATAAGTTACTAAATCGAAATGAAGAGACAAAATGAAGAGACAAACGATCGACTACCTGAATTCATGGAATATGTCGAAACCTTTGATACTAGCCATAATAACGAATGAATTTACCGAGAACACAAAAGCTGCGGACCTTAATACAAAACTTCCATACTTCAACAAACCCATGGTCAACATCGAGGTTGCGGTCGTCGTTGTTGGTTGGGCACCAGACTCCATTACGGATAATTCAAGCTAGCTAGATGTTTTTGGATGAAATTCTTCTGGTATTGCAAACTAATGATTGTGTGAGTGTTAACATGGGGTTTTGAAGATGTTTTAATAGCATTTCTTTAGTTGACAACGAAATGGATAATGGCCGCTGGGGGTTCATGAAAGCAACTACCCATGATGTTAAGTTCAAACTAAACTTCTAATTAGGTGCTTAATTCGGTCAACTACAGCTTACTTTAATAACATTATTCCAATTCTTATGCAAAACAGCTAGAAACCTATGAAGCATGGATACTGATACGGCGATATGGATACGGGATACAGATACAGGGATTCATCAATTTCCAAAAAATAAGATATGGGATACGTAGCGGCACGTTTATTTATTAAAAATATTTAATTGAATAATAATATATTTTAGCAAAAAAATAAATCATATATACTTTAAGGAATATTAAAAAAAATAGATAAAACCTATCTAACATCCCATTCACCCATCACTCATCAATATTGTCTTCATCAAAAAGCACCGCTTCTAGTTCAGGCTCGTCAAGTGAAAGATTTGAAACTTCAAAATTTTCCACACCGTGTAGTGGATCAAATGCATCGCCACCGATATCCCGCATTCTACTCTCATTGCGTATAATTTTACTCTTTCATGAAAGGAAACGAAGATAACTATAAACAAATTTTGAAGACGTCCCCAAGTATCGGACACTGATAAGGCGTCCCATACGGACACGTCACCGATTTTGAAGTATCCGTGCTTCATAGCTAGAAACAAATTATTTGGAATTAATTTTTTGATTATGGAATATGTATGCGTGCTTGAATGTATAAGACTACAAGTCATTAACCAATAACTTCAACTTCAACATTAGTAGAGATCTGAATTTTATTGTTATGTATACATGATATTTGCCAAGACCTATCCTCCGACACACGATATGTGCTGCACATTCACAAGATTGACGAGCAATGCCATATCAGACTTGGAAGATACTTTTGTGGCGTGATTGAAAAAAGCCAAAAATGCTAGCCGTTACTAGTTTGAAGGAAACTTTTTTTAAAGACAAACAAGAATAATTGGTCCCAAAACTATATACTATATACTAATTAAAATAGAAATAGAAAATTTCTACCATTTGACTGGTCGAGATTCCTTGTTCATCACTTTCAAGTGGGTAACACGATTAAGATTGCAAATACCATCGCTCTCAACGAACTTTATTAAGGTAAAACTATTATAATGATTCTTGTTGGAGGTGGAAAAAGCCACTTCATAACCGCATTAAACCTGAAATACCTTAAAAGAGGAATAGTGGACCTTGTAGGCTATGGGTTCTGCCATAGGATCCAGTGCAAGGTTACGTGAGAAGCAGTTTTGGAGTGGTTTAAAGATACGTCCAAGATCAATGATCTTAAAAGCTATGCCTCCAAGATCAAAAACAAAACCGAATAAAGAAAAAATTACTGTTTATTGTTTTGTTGCATCGTGCGATCACATTTTTGAAACCTTTTGAATACGATTCTTCGAAGAAAGTAGAAAATGAATGATGTTAACATTTTAACAATTTTCAGGGACAGTACAGATGAAAAGAAAGAAGAAAAAAAGTAATTACAAATGGCAAAACCGGTTTAGCAATGTTCATTCGCTAAGTCTGTTTAGACTTTTCGTTACAACATTACACAAAAATGAATATTACATAATCACTGCTGGCAGTACGTACAAATTAGAACACAGTCTTCAATCAATTTTCGGAATTTCAAACGTAAGTTTTGGTAGAGAGCTTATAACCAGATATCATAGCTGACAACGCCAAAGGAAAGAATGCCAAGAAAGCCATGGCCGTTGAAGCTGAACTCACACTTGATCCTTTCGTAGTAGCTCCGAATGACTTGAATGACTTCTCGAGTCCCCTTATCAATTCTATACTCGGAGTTGCCGCTGATGCAGACGATAACAACAGATACGCAACAATCTGAATAATAGAACACATCACCAAATGAGAAATTAACCATAAGAAAATAAAACATTTGATATATAAACAGTCCTAGACCGTTATATCAACAGGTTACCTGATCTCCAAGGAAATCGACAAGATTCGAAGCGCACGCCTCAAGCAGAAGATTTCCGGTGGAGAGGTAGTTAAAGTGACGAAGATTCTGAAGCAATGTGTATACCGCGGAAATGACGCAAGCCGCCAATACGTAACTGCATAATTAGCTTGAATTGTTACATCAAATGGAAATATTTTTGGAAACCTGGCGAAAGAAGGTTAAAGTGAATCGGATTAGATTACCTGAATCCTTTGATTGTGGTGTTGAAACCCTTATTACTTGCCATAACTGCGAATGAAATCACCGAGAACACAAAAGTTGCGGTCCTTAAAATCAAACTTCCATACTTCAATAAACTCTCAGTTGACGCCGTGGTTGCAATCGGCCTCAGTACTGTTGGTTGGCCACCACGCTTTGGCACCTCTATTGCCTTCCCCCCAACTGTTGCTTGGCTACCAGACTCCATTGTCAAATCTGGATATACCAAGCAAGCTAGAAGGATGATGAATTGTTGCAAATTTGTGGTTGTGTATGTGTTAGGAAAGGGTTTGAAGATGTTTTTATAGCATATGCGTTTCTTGTAATTAGCCAGCGGGGTTCATGACTTGAGAGCAACTATCCATGTTGCAAGCTTAAACTGAGCTTGTAATTAGCTGCTCAATTGCTTACTTTAATCAACCAAATTCCGATCCTGGTACAAAACAGCTACAAGCAAATAGTTGTTTTAAAGATTCTAAACAGCTTTAAGGTTTGAAATTTTCTCTTCACAACAGGTTCTGATAATGAGCCAGGTGTCAGACATATTTTCTAGCATTTGATTGGTTCAAAACCTGATCAGTGGTGATAATAATTCAACAAAAATCGTGAAGGGGTGTTAGTTTGGCCGTTACTTGGCAGTTGGCAATTTGGCATATGATGAAGTCATACTATGAAATATTCTTGAATTTGCAAACCCAAAAATATTATGCTGATTGAATGCGAATGGTTGCAAATTCGACTTTATTTGTTTGGGTTTCCCGGATTTGTTTCTGACTTCTGAGAACAACATTCAAAAACAGAAGCATTTTTGATTGCCAAACAGGCTCTCAACATCTTTAGAGTCAAAGACTTCATCAAATAATCCACCCAAGCTTTACAATCACTAATGATCACAGCGAATCATAATATGTAACATTAGCCAATTTATAAAATTATCTTTACCGAGCAAAAATAAATAAAAATAAAATGATTACAGCAAATCACTTGATCAATCTATTTTATGCTCTGGAAACTGGATCACAAGAATTAACTTGTGTGTTACTATTATTCAAGTTATATGAATTATGGTAACATACAAATTCACCAATTGTATATATAATTTGAGTGGAAATTGCTGGCCTCACATTGAAAGTTAGGCCAAAAGCTTGAATTTTAGAGCTCCTGGCCCCCGACCAATAGAAATCGAGGATTTGAAAAAAAAACGGTGATGAATTCCAGATCATTACTAATACACGCCGTTACTTGGTATTTGCAACCCTAGGTCTATACTTTTCAGTTTCTTTCTTCTTCTAAAATATCATTTTTATTCCAGTACTCTTACGGCATGAAGTTATTAGAGAATGGAGATTATTCATTGTTTTCATTCATTTTTTTATTACCCAATTGATCATAGGCTTTAAAATCCTAGGGTCTTAGCAGTCCGGTCAAAAGACACATAAAGCAATTTTCTTTGCAAAACCCTAATTCCTATTCTTAATTTTCTCTTCTGTCACATCTCTTCTCTCTTTCGTTTAGATTTAGTCTTCTGATCGCGTGTTCTTTTTTTTCTCTCCACCTTCTTTGCATATTTTTGCAGTGGCTAATTGTGCTCTATGATAAATTTATCATTATATAGTTTTGGGTTCTTGATGTTGATTATCGTCAGTAATTTTTGATTTATTTGACTGCGTTTTGATTTTTCTTTTCGTTTTGATTTTGCAGGCGAGGGTTAGTTTCTGTGAACCACTAAGGAAGCACGGTTTGTTCCTTTGAATTTAATAATAAAGTGTCTCCTAAAAGAAAACCACTTCAGAATATCTGTAATTGAAGTGTTTACGGACGGAAGAGGTCCGAGAGACGATATTTTTTTGTATGTTTGCTCTCTGTTTATCTTTTCTTGCATTTTTGACTCATAAGTTGCCCATATATTCTTCTGAACCAAATTCATAGTCACCTGGGATTTCAACTTTGCACATCCCTGTATAGTCTCTGACTCAAACCTCGTATTTTGTTTCAACATGAAGTCTGTTGGGATTCCAAAATGTTAAATCCAAAAGGACGAATTTTAGTGTGCGCACATCAAAATTTATTTGTTTATTCTGTGGTGATTCTATCAGGCTACTATTCAGAGACTACAGTCATAGGTACCATATATCACAGCACTGCCAAACTGTAATCGAAATGCATCAACAGAAAAATGGATGACGTTGAACTAAAACCAGACCTATTCGGAAATCTTATGTACAAGGTGTTTTATTCGAATCAGTACTATACGAAAATTACAAATAAGTTTTATGTTTATTATAGGAACAATACTAATTAGCGGCGGAGATGTTTATTCAGCAGCTGTTAGGGAAGTGGAGATTTTCGACAAACAGGAAATGTCGCATTCACTAGAAGCCAAGCAATTAGCATGAAAACAATGCTTACACATCGGCATACTCTTCAAAGTTTCTTTAGGTTGAAAATCTGTCAGTCATATCGCACAAGTAATGTCATTTGGATTAGGAAATCATCCGCTCTGACCAAGAATTACCTCCGGGTAGGATTTTATTGTGCAGTCAGTGAGGCATGTTGGAATTTTTAGTTAAAAATTTATTATATGAGTGAAAATTGTTTCCATTTAAACTCCAAGAGATGTGTTTGGGTTATGCATTTTCACCCTAAGACACCTAATCATGAATAGGTGTTATGGAGAGTCACCATTGGCCATGGGGAGTCACCTATTGGTGAAAAGACACCTTATAGAGTCACTATTGATTCTATAAATACCCATCTCTTGATTAAGTTTTGTATGGGTTTTTACAAGTTTTTAAAGAGCAGAAAACAAGTCTTTATGTCAAGAGTCAGAGTCATTTAAGAGCACAGTAATCGTTAACATTCGCTGGCCTAAAAATATTGTAGTGCTACTTACTATAAGGCGTGATCGTTGTATCTTGGAAGGCGACATCCGTAGAACCGTGAGCACCGTATGCGGGGATAAATTGTCTTTAAGGAAAGAGGATTACCTCGCCTCGATCAAGCAATCCGATAAGTCTTTCTAACTCTTTTCCTTGTTAGTATTTTGTAGTCGCGCGAAAATGATTTCCGAGAAACCGAAACCGCAATTTATTTCCACCAAGGCCAGTTCTAACAACCATATGCCGTGGAGCAACTAGCACATACACCACGGAAACTCTTCAGTATCCCCAGACAATAAAAACATAGGAAGGTAATTAATCACCTAATGAATTTTAATTTTTGCTCGATTTTTCAGATTCAGGGATTTTTTCCTTCTACAGAGAACGTAGAAAAATAAAAAATAAGGATAAGACAAAAACATGGCAATGAGAAGAGCCGCAAGACACGTATCACAGAGGCTGCAGAGAAGACATATTGCTGATGAGTCTGTTGTTTCTTGGTCATCCAAATTAATACTTGATAGCAGCTATTTGCACCACCAAGATAAGGAGGATTTGCAAGATAATGGAGTATGCAAGACAGCTAAGAAGCAAAACACGATAAGGGTAAATGTTATGCCATAATTCCGAATCTGTCCCTTTGTTAATGCATGTGGAGATGGAAATGACCGAAGGTTTGACTAGAAAGCATGAGACGGATGGCATCAACACCTTTTCAAAGGTATATTTAGCAGCCCAAACATCTTTTTTTTTTTTTTGCAAAACATGTTGAGTTTGAGAAGCTAGGTGGGAAAAATTAGACTTGTGAAAAATCTTAATTTTATTAATCACAAGTTTACTTTACACACTATGCTTTATACAAACACTCAAATTCTCACACTCCTTGCTAGGAGCTAATTCCACTAACACTCAACCTCTCTACTGGATTCACTCTCGATCACTCACTCTCTTGATCAATGCTTACGACTGGGGATAACATCCCCTATTTATAGTGACTTAAAGAACAATCTAGAGACTCGGAAAGAACCGAATGAACAAGACCTTTCTAGAGAACCTACTAGCTAGATATTTCTAGTTACAATCTACTGTAGATAGTTGACCGTATTCTAGATATTTCTAGAGTGTAAAGAACTGTCCATATATCTTTAGGTTTATCTGGATAGGTGTGAACATCTAACTAAGTCGGTGGTGAATATTCAACAAAACATAAAAAGAAACTTAACAAGGATCTACTAAGCCTTCATATTTTAATTTGTAGAGAGTCGCTAATCGTGGTTGTTCTATCAGTGTGGGGCATAACACTGAGAAAGCAGAAAATGTGAGCATCAGAAAAGTAGGAACCATGTGATAGAAAGGTTTGTTCTATTTAAACAAGGGTCACAACTTTGTTTACGATACTAAGGTGGAAAAAGTTCTAATATGAATAAAATTTGTTTTCTTGAGACTCATTAGTGTCAGTTTCTGAATGAACTTAAATAAATTATAAGATTATCTGATATTTTGGATGCAAAATTTTATAAGGACCATGTAGTTACAAAAATAACTTATTAGAAATGCATCAGCATGCACGAGTACCATATGGATGTTGAACAATATGGTTTCGCAGGGAGATCCAAACATCTTTGGGGTTATTTATAAATTATAAATGAGGTTGGAGGACCAAAGTGTTGATGTAAATTCAAATTTTATTCTTAAAACTGAAAAAATTTCAATGACAACAAAAGAATACGTACCCTTCGTATGCTGTTATATGTACCCATTATTATAGTTTTGGCCTAATGTTAGCGTGGTGCAGGCTAAATTTATGCTGCGTGTCAACTATTTGGTGGAATTATTGTAGCTGATGAGTCTGCGTGGAAGACTTAAGAAGTATCCAGTCAAAAATAAAAATATTAACAAACTTAACTGATCTTTCTTTAGGCATCGAATCCACCTAAAGGCGAAGGGCTAGAAAGACACTATTAAAGGTCTTAATGCTGAAGCATATTGGAACACGTCAAAGAAAACACTCTAATGCCAAAACATGTTGATTTATGAACACATTATATGATGGTTAGTATCACAGAGAGAAAGAATATTTCTTTTGTTCCATTCATTTATTGTTTTAGAAGATTTCATTCCAAAGATTATATTAACCAGGTTTGTAAATTTGTTTTGATTGATTGCCGTGTAACAAATATGCAAACCAATTTGATCCCGTGCAACGCACGGGAAAGATACTAGTCACACTCTAATTTATGTAGATTTAAAAAGTGACTCGAATTTTCTTCTTCAACATTCATCATAGTGCTTGCTCTAACCATGTCCGTAACACATGCCTAAATTATAAGGCAAAGTTAGCAGGAGGCGTGTGATAAGCCGTAAGGGTAAGAAATAGTCAGCTGCTGCTGATACACGAATGACAAAGTCAAATGGAATATCAAAAAAAAAAAAAACCATTGAAAAGGCGAAAGTAAACTTATGGCATTTGATTTTATGTAGTTGATAATCACAAACCAAACAAGTTCGTTATTTCTCTAAGCTACATCGTTCGTTCATTTGAAACATGCCTATAATGGGACGCAAACCGTTACCAGAAGAAGGTGAGATTTTTTTTAATTTTTTTTTTTTTTTATCAGCAGAAGCTGAGATTTTTCTTAACTAAATTGTTAGATATAGCCTGTTTTAGAACTATATGTGTTGATGATAATATTTCCAACTTATTTTCAATTCTACTGCAAACTGAAGAAATAAAAAGTCAAAGTTCAAATGGGAAGTTTACAATGAGATGGATAAAAGATTTGACTCAGAAGGGTTTTAGTTTACCAATCAAGAATGATGGTGTTAGAAATACTAAAACCAAAGGAAAAGGACTTTCTGGAGTGCTAAAACTTTACTTACCTATCAAGGTAACGTCGTTTTAAATTATTTCTTTGTTATAATTTAACGAGTGTTTTAAGTTTAACAAGTTGTTTATTTTTGGAGAAGATATCCAAAGTGGGAATTTCAGTTACAAACAGATTAAAGCTGCTACTAAAAATTTCAGTCCGGCGAACAAGATTGGTCAAGGTGGTTTTGGATCAGTTTATAAGGTATACACTTAAGCCGCACTACTAGATCGGTCATCGGATTGTTGTCTTACGTTTTGTTATTTAGCTCTTCATATATCATTTTTTGACAAGTATATGCTTAATTTTACCATACAGGGGGTTCTCCCTGATAAACGTGCAATTGCAGTGAAAATCCTTTCTCAAGATTCATTGCAAGGACACAGAGAATTTATAAGTGAAATAAACGCCCTGTCTACGTTGAGACACCAAAATATCGTTACATTGTTTGGGCATTGTGTTGCAGCGGATAACAAGTTCATGTTGGTATACGAATACCAGCCCAACGGGAGTATAGTCGATGCATTATTTGGTGATAAATTTTTTAAGGAGAGACTGAATTGGGAAAGTAGAGTTAATATTTGTATTGGGATAGCGAAAGGTCTTGTATTCTCACATGAGGGAGCAGAATTCAAAGTTGTGCATAGAGATATAAAGCTTTCAAATGTTTTACTAGACGAAAATCTTAATCCCAAGATATCTGACTTTGGATTGGCACGGCAATTGTTATCCGATGAGTGTCGCCACACTACAGTAGCAGGAACCAGGTAAAGAAAAGAAAATCTTATATCAAATGTTAGTTCAACACCTCAGTTACTTGGAATGTGAGTTCTAGATTCATTTCTCTTTTTCATTCTTGCTCAGGGGATATATGGCTCCTGAATATGTAATGCACGGTGACTTAACTGAGAAAGCAGATGTTTACAGCTATGGAGTACTGGTACTTGAACTTATCAGTGGAAGGCTTTGTTTAGACAGGTCAAGACGCACGCAACGCCTTTTAAAATTCGTAAGTTACAATTTAACTATTACTGCTCTCTCTCTAAACAGAATTGTATTTCCCATTTCAGCTAAGCACCTTTGGTTTGTCGTTATTATTGTAGGCCAAAGATCTAAAAATGAAGCAAAATCTTATATGACTACTAGACCAAGACTTGACTGATGTTCCAGATAACGAAGCTACCATAGTGTTAGATTTGGCAATGTTATGCGTCTCTTTCTCTCCTGAAGAACGGCCTAATATGTCGGATGTGGTGAGAATTCTTCAAAGAAAGAATGTTTTAGATACTCCGGCCATTCTATTAGAGTCAGATGGCTTGGCAAATGTTCCAACATCGTCGCTGATATGCACACCTATACTAAATCCCAAGGCATCATCAACATCTATAACCTTCGAGAATATCACCTACGTGGGAGACGAACCTGAGCTCGGGTATGTTGAACCCCATTTTAAAGAGGGGACATATCATATCGAATGTTCAAATGAAGAATTCGAAGTTGGGTGTAACAGATGGAAGAATTCCCTTGTAGGATATTTCTTCAATGAGGACAGAACACTCGACGTTGATAAGGAGGTGGTGGAGGAGGTTGTATCCCGAGAAACGACAGGAAATTCTTCAGTGTTCTCCATCGGAAACGGGCAGTATTTATTTCAGTTCAGTTGTGTTGAAGATAAGATTAGAGTCTTAGAAGCATCAGGCCTTTTGCATATTGAGGGTATACCATTGGTTCTCATGACATGGGACTGGAAACTGTAATTCGATAAAGCTGTAACCATGAAATCTATTCCTGTGTGGGTGAAGATTTACAACTTACCTCTATTCCTTTGGAATCCATCGTGTCTCAGTAAGGTCGCAAGTGCATTAGGAATTCCTATATGCGCTGATCAGAAAACTACCAAGCAACAAAGGCTGGATTATGCGCGGGTTTATATACAAGTGGATGCCCATAAACAATTGCTAGACTGTATTCCTATTACAGTTAGAGGAGTTAAGTACCTACTCAACTTGGAATATGATTTGAAACTGCCAAGGTGTACCAGTTGTTTCACATTTGGGCACATTGAATCGAATTGCAAATTAAGAATCAAAGGGTAACGATATTAGGCGTTCTGCACTGCAATACCTAAATATTTGGAGTCCCACGTGGTTCCAATTGTTATATCTTGTCAGTAAGGTCGTGGTGAGTTCAAAACTCGTTAGCACCAATTTCTCAATTGTTTATCTATGAAATTGAAATTCTATTACTAAACGTCTGTGTGATTATTTGAAGTTGAATGAAGTGTGATTATATCAAGGTGAATGAAACATGGTATTCTATTAATAATTATTATTTCAAGGTGAATGAAACATGGTATTCTATTAATAATTATTATTTCAAGGTGAATGAAACATGGTATTTTATTAATAATTATTATTTAGGTGAATGACACATGGTACAACAAATTATAAGTTGTACACTCAACTAGTCGCACACCCATATCCAAAATTCAAGGTTAGTATAGAGAGATAAACAGGACATGAAATAACAGAATTGATTAATTCCCAAATCACCCGATAATACCCTTGAGAAAGTCTATAACTACCAAAATTGCTTACGACAACAGAAATTACAGACTTTTTTACTTTCTTCTTCTTCTTCATTTCATTCATTTGATTTTTCCTCCCTCCAATAACCAAATTACTTTCTTGGAGACAAATGGCCGAAGAAACTCATTGCGAATTCAAGATAAAAATCGAAATAATCATAGATGGAACATGTGGTTCCAGTAGAGCATTTTTTGAAGCCAGAGTAGTGACATCAAGAAGACAGGAGGACAATAAGATTGGTGTGCAGTACAATCATTTAAAAACCCATCAACGGAAAATGTTAATATCATAGATAGAAGACCAGCACCACCTCAAGATTTGGTTAATGATTTCAAGTTTTATGATCAGGTTGATGTTTCGTTGATGATGCTTGGTGGGCAAGGAGAAAGAACTAAAGTTCTTGATAAGAAGGGTAACAGATTTCTGTGCTTATAAGAGGTTCTGTAAAAAATAAAGTGGTTTCTAAGGAGGTATTGAGAGTACAGAGAGATTGGAATGACAGAGATGGGTCATGGAAGAGGAGCAGCAGAATCAATTTACAGCCGTCCATACTCCACATTCTCCAATACTGATGTGATAGGCAAACATGAAAAATGAACAAACACAGAAATGGACTTCAGAATAGATAAACAGCAGAAATAATAATCAGGAAAGTAGTCAAGTAGAAGTCTTCAAATGTGAAAAACGTACCTCTTCAACCGTTTTTGCATTCCGTCAATCTTTGTAGAGATCTCCATTCAGTGGGTATTGAGAGTTCTGGACAATTGGATTCATACATAGATGAAGAATAACCACATATGAGTTATTAGAACGGGGGAAAAGATAACATTTTTAACTCAAGTAAACTATGACAAATGGATTACGATTCATTTACTGCAACGACATGTAAAGAGCTAAGGTAGCCAAGGAAAGCTGGTTTTTTAACAACCGAGCAAAGTACTTGTGCCATGAGTGTTATGCAGTAAATCAGTTATTCTATTCCAATCAGCTTGAGATGCCACAATTGTACTCTCAGCAGTAGTTGAGATGCTAAGTCCCTTGTTTAAGGTACTTGAATACCAGATCACAGTCTAAAGTAGTGTTTGATCCTTGGTGGTTCTGGATTATAATAAAACAAAGAATCTCAGAATATTTTGGGTGTTACAGTTGCTTAGTATAATCTCACACCTCACAGTTCCTTTCTCCAGCCTATGTTTCTAACATTTCTCTATATGTCCAAGTATAGGTACTGCAGGCTACTTGATATATACCAATTCAATATATTGAAACATCTATAACATTTCACTGCTAGAATTTTTCTGTAAGTACATATTTGAGTGGAAAAGTGGTCAGAGTACCTTGTCACTGGACTTTGAAAGCGACCTCGTATCGAAAATTGTATGTGCATATGAAACCAACTTCAACCACAAAACGCTAGCAAAAAGCATTAGTGTTATGCCAGATGTAACTGCTGAACCAAACCTGCACAAAAGCTAAACAACTTAAATCGTGCTTTCTTACATACAATGGAAGAACCATCATGTTAACAAAACACAACAAAAAAAATGTATCCGGAGAACGTAAGGATTAAGTGGAAATTCATTAAGTACACTCTCTTTAGAAACATACAAACTGGGTACAGGATTCAAGCCGTGGTAATTAGTACATGTAGAGAAACTACAACTGCAAGAAGTGAGAGTAACTGAGCAAGCTTCTATTGAATTAGCAATAAGTAATCAATCCATGTTTTTTCTTTGTTCGGATCTTGACAGCTAATATTGCAATTTATTGAGCGACTAGTTCAGGAGAGATCCTAAAGTTACCCAGTTTTTAATTTTTTTCAATAATGGGTTCTTTTGACCTATGGTGGAGGCCTTAGTAACTAAAATAAAGACTCACAATCAAAGTACTGTATGCTGATAAAATGGAAGTGTATTCACATACATGTCAAACTGGCAAGTCCAGTACAAGAGCTACATTTTACAAGAAGGCTTAAAAGCACATCCAGTGAAAGCATGTAGTCATGGATAGCTATGCTGACAGCGAAAGAGCACAAAATGCTGAAATCTCATTTCAGATACAAAGTATCCTCATGACGACCATTGTGATCGTTCCTTAAAAGAACATTATAATTCACAGTGTATATCAGACTCTATTAAATCGAAATAATTCCTTTCTTGTCAGATTCATTAGGATATTGTTTATTAAGAATTTTGCCTCCTTACAAGTCTTAGCCACATATAAGTTGAGGAGTTGTTCTTCTGCCCATAGAAAAGCATGGAATCAACTATCATAAATATTTTGGCAACTTAAAGACATTTCTGGAACAGGCCATCCTCTCGGGGCTTTGGCTGTTCATACTCCACAACAACTTAAACAAACGAAATCCGGTATTTTGAATCTAGGGTCTGTCATGGTAACCAGTCTACCTGAAATTGAATTCAGCACTCCAAATATATATACATAAAAATACTAGCAGAGCAGGCAGTTCCTTACAAGAGTTCTGCGATGCAGCCACAGGACACATCGACTGCACTTGTAAAGAGCTCTAAATGGACCGGTATCAGCTTATTATACCTATGATGCTTTCTCAACCACTTTCGGATGATGCTTTCTCAGTAGATAAGCTTACACAACAACAACAAAGAGTAATCAAACCGATTCCATAAGGACTAGACAAAAGATGGACAGAACGGTTAATTACCTGCTAAAAACAGCATTAAGCATCTTTGTAAATTAGGACATGCTTGTTTGGATTTTGTTATTTCCTTCGCCTGTTCTTCTACTTATATGTCCGCCCGCTTCTGCTTTAGCATTAGCCTCAAGGACTTGTCCTTACAACCTCTTTTACGATGAGGACCCCTAATTTTTAGATATCTCTCTTCAGGTGTGTATAATTAGCTTCTCCTTGAACCTACATACACATAACAAAGACACCCAAATGTCACAATTTCAAATTTGGAACTTCTAAGGGATGGCATAACTAACAACTAACCGCATAAATTTAGCTTATTATACCTATGGTACATCTTGAATCACTTGTGAATGATGCTTTCTCGACAGATAAGCTTACACAGCAAAATAGTCAAACTGATTCCATAAGGACTGGACAAAAGATGGACAGAACGGGTAGTTACCTGCTAAAACAGCATTAAGCATCTTTGTCAATTAGGACATGCTTATTGGATTTTGTTATTTCGTTTGCCTGTTTTTCTACTTATATGTTCGCCCGCTTCTGCTTTAGCATTAACCTCAACGACTTGTCCTTACAGCCCCTTTCACGAGGAGGATCCCTGACCTTTACATATCGCTCTTCAGGTGTGTATAATTAGTTTCTTCTCATCCTACATACACATTACAAACATGTCATAAAAGACATAGGAGGCAGTAATTATGTTACTGCTAATTCAGCAACTAACAGTTAACCACATAAGTTCAGCAAGCAACTAACTAATCAAACATGTTTGGGACATCAACAGACACATAAAGCTTAAGCAAGTAATCAATTAAAAGCAGAATGAACCTATGATCCCAAGTATTAGTTGACCTACCTAAGCTTAAACTCACTCAATCTTACTTCCCCTTGTTCTTATTAAAGGATTTCAGCTTCTTCTCTACATCATCTTCATGCTGGCAACATAAAGAAAGCAAAAGGGAAACATAAGATTGTGAATTGAACCACAAATTGAAAGATGGAAAATTTAAAAATAAATACTGTAAAATGGTTTAACTATACCTTAGAATCAGATACTGATACGGCTTTTATGCGAACAGAACTCATTTTCTTAGCATTCAGCCTCAGGAAAGAAAAAAGGAAAAGAGCAATTGGATGAGAATAAGAAAAATGAAAAGCATTTTTTCCGAGTCGGCTAATACCTATGATCCAATTCAGTGCATGAACGATTTTTTTCTCTTCCTTTTCTTCTTCATTTCTTCTCAATGTAGATCTCAAAACCTGAATTTCTTTGTCTAGGGTTTTCAGTTTTCACTGGAGTGGCGGATAGTGCAGACTGTTGTGTTTGGAATGAGAAATGTTTAGGGTTAGAGGCGTTAGACATTAGAGTTGTTGGATACTTACACCCCGAATTTTACTATTTTACCCTCACCATGTATTATCCGGCAACTCTTGGGATATGAGTACATCCAAGGAGCATTATGCACAAATCAATCAATCGATCAGTCAAATACCCTAATAAGCCTAATCGGCTGTTTGGATGTATACTCAGAAGTTGCTTTTCGACGTTTGGAAGTCCAAAAGTCAGAAGTCAGTTTGGAAATAATTTTTCAGAAAGACTTCTAAAAAGCAGAAGAATCAGTTTTTTGTGAAGCAAAATAGTTTTGCTTCTGACTTCTACTTCTTGAAAAGCAGAAGTCAGAAGCAAATTTGTATCCAAACGCGCTATAAACGCTCTAATTCATATGTCACTCCACGTTGAAAGTTGTGCTTACATTCTTTCTCATTGAGTGGTTGACGAAAATGCGACTGTAGATTCGCATGGAAACTGTTTACCCTTTTGCATTTTGTGTCCATTGAATTTTTATAAAGTCGATTTCATATCTGGCTCCACGTTAAAAGGTAACGCTCATCCTCCCTTATATTGGATGGTCGTCGAAATCCTTGGTCCGGATTGTTTCAAGCGTTTTTATCTTTTTTGTATTAATGCAATCATGTTCGTCAATTTTTGTGAATCTGCATTTATCGTTGAGGATTGAGTTTATATTCTAACACTGCGTTTACACAATTTTGAAAAAATTTGCATCGCGGAATTTTTTGGTTCGCTAAAATCGTTGATATTATTATTTTTATTTAATTAAAGAAAAAACTATTTTTAAGTGACAAAGTTATAATTTGGTTCTCTTTTAGCATTTGGAATGGAATAGTTTTTTTTTTAATAGGAAATTATAAATTTAATTGTTTAAGTAGAAGACAAATTGTTTTGGTCTACTTTATTGGTATGTCCATTAATATCCATATTCTCTATACATTTATCAATTTGTGACAAAAATAGGGAGAATTATTAGTGATAATCTACCAAAGGTGCATAATTTTTTTGGAGCAATGTCTAAGGGAAGTGAATTACTTTGTTCATTAAACGTCAAACTTAGCAAAGGGAAGTGAATTACTTTCTCAAAGGATGAATACTTTGAGATTTATGTTTAACAGGGGTGTATTGTATTAAGATTTAAATGGATAAATAACAATCCTAAAAACTCCTGGGTATTGAATTAGGATTTATAATGAATCATTATATATCCATGGTATTCAATTTGGATAGTTTTAGATTCCACAAATATCCTAGGTATTCGATTCATTTAAGATTTCTTAGGATAGTTAAGGGCCAAGATATATATGGATTCTTATGGATATTTGTAGGAAAAATATGTGGGTTATTATCTCATATCAATCTCAACCCACACCACAAGAGTTTTATGGATTCTTATGGACAATTTTTTTGTTTTTTGTTTTTTATTACATCATGCTATGTTTTTCCACCGCCGCCTCCCACCACCACCACTACCGACCAGCACCACAACCATCACCACCACTAGCAACGACAACCATAAGAAGTTGACTCTAGTAAATAATCAAGCAACTCTTTAAATGAGTTTTGATTCACTAAAATATGACAACCAAACTTGACATACCAACGCTTGGTGGGTTCAACAGAGCTATGCTCTAACAATCTCCCTCTTTGTCAATTTTAGTGACAAAACTCTTACATTATATGGATAAACAAATTCCAAGAATTCATTACACATATGCCAATCCATCAATGCCGTTGTTGACATTAAAATAACAAAGCTAATACTCCCCCTAAAGGTAAGATAGGTAGATTTTCAATCCACATGTCTTTGTTATTTCCTCTTGTAGTCCATATAACTACAAATCATCATATGATATGTTACTCCCCCTTAGTCTATGCTTTACTCTTTCGTTAGATATAACGTTTAAGCACCATTGTCCTTTCCTTAGTGATACCAAATCACTTGTTTACTCCATATATTTCTCCCCCTTTTTGTCATAAAATGACAAAGGTACGAGACAATAAAAGACAAACCGAAAGGATCTTACAAATCATAAAATACTTGCAAAACCTATAAGAGTTAAGCACGAGGGTTCCACACACCATTTTAGACAACCAATATCAAAACCGAAACTACAAAGTAATTTTGTTTTGATATGTTACCAAGGAAACAATTTCCCGAAGCAATTTTCCCTAATAGTTTAGCAAATCAAAAATTGACTAAGCACCTTAGTTCTTTTGCTAAACTGATTGTACAAATACAATCGCTTGTTCGATAAGACCAAAATAAAGATCAGAATTAACTCTATTTTTCTCATCAGGTTCTAATTATTCACATAATAACTTAGACCTTTCACTTTTAAACAAGACAAGTACTAGGTTAGTTAACTAGCATTTCTTGTTAAGGCATTCGATTAGACTTGAATAACCGAAACCTCCACTTTGATAAGTCTAACTAAGATCAGAATTAACTTAGTTTCTCTTATCCAGAATCGAATTGGACTAAACAATTGATCCCGAAAACTCATTTGTTAAGCCATAAACAATTCATACAAATCAAATAAATCAACTTGCATAATTATTTACCTAAATCGGAAGTAATTGAAACAAACATAGACATTATAGTACCGCAATTGCACCGAAATTTCGTAAGCCTAAACAATTGATACCAAACCGTAAAGCAAGATAACAATAGTTTTTCTTAACCGGAAACAATTGAATCACACACACACATCCATACACAAATGGGTACATTATTTATATGTCCCTACTTTTGACACCCAATAAGTATATCCTTATACAACAATAAATATGTCCCTGCTTTTTAATAATTTTATCCATTTAAAATTAGATTACCTTAATACCCTCACCCATATAATATTTTCTTTATTTCAAAATGGAACAAATTTCTTCCTCTACCACCACCACCACTAACATTCAACTACAATTCCACCACCACCTACCAACCGCCACCACCACTAATATTCCACCACCAGTCTTTCGCCACCACCACTAATATTCCACCACCAGTCTTTCACCACCACCATTACACCACCACCAGTCCTCCACCACCACTAGTCCATCGCCTCCACCACCACTTGTCCGCCGCCGCCACCATGGTTCAGATATTTTTGTATCAACAGCAGTAGTTGATCCAAATAAAAATAGCACCAACAGTAGAAGTTGATCCAATTTAGTGGATCAACAACGGTAGTTGATAAAAAAAAAGGATCAATAGTAGAAGTTGATCCAATTTAGGGGATCAACAATGGTAGTTGATCCCCTAAATTGGATCAACAATGAAAGTTGATCCATTTAAATGGAGTGAACTTGGCGTGAGTCGAACACGCATCATCTAACATGGAGTCGGTCATGCTACCATTGCACCACAAGTTCAACATTGGAAGAAATTTACATGATTTAAACTACAAGCATGATTATACTTATCCAAGGAAATATTGTCAACAATAGGAGTTGAAAGGATCAACAACAATAGTTGATCCCATAAAAAAATTAGGTCAACAACAGGAGTTGATCCCATAGATTAATCAACAACAGTAGTTGATCCCATAAAAAATTGGGTCAACAACAAGAGTTGATCCCATAAATAGGATCAACAACCGTAGTTGATCCATAAAAACCGAAGTCTATCCATTTACTTCTCACTTCCAACATACATCTCCAGTGTTCATCACCAGCAACAGTCTTAGCTGCAGCTCAGCCATTTCCTTGCTGCTCAAACACTACCAGCATACACAACATCACAGCCATCATCATCTCTGTAACCAACTTCATCACCACCAACAGCTACAATCAAATCCATCTGAATATTCAAACAGCAAAACCACTTCAAATCCATAATCATCTGAAACCCTAACTTCCACAAACGAAATCAATTCCTTCTGAATCTCGAAATAAACCAAAACCCATCCTTCAATTTCATAAACCTCTTCCTAAATCAAATCTCCATCTCGTCATATCTGATTTTGAAAATTAATCTTCAAAATCCCGAACAAGTTAGCAGCGACGAAGGTGGTGATAGTTGCAGAGATGGTGACGATGAAGATGGTGGTGGTGGGAGTGGTTTGGTTTGATTTGATTTTCAATCACAGAACTCTCTCTCTCAAATCTCAAATCTAATCAATGGTGGCGATGGAGATACATATGGAGGCGGTGGTGCTGGTTTATCGTAGCGGCAACAAAGACGGTGGTGGTGGTTGCAGCGGTGAAGTTGGTGGTCGCGGATTCAGTTGATTTTTATCTGAGTGCTAATGAAACGAAGAAGGGAAAGGTTAAATAAGAGATATTGCAAAATATATTTCTATTAATAATTTCAATTATGCCATCAAGGATATTTGTAAAGAGGCTTAGGGATATTTGTGAAGGCCCATCAGAAGGAGGGACAATAGTTCAATTTCCACTACACAAATAATGGAATAAACATCAATTGTACCGAAATTTTGTTAAGCAAAAGCAATAATATCAGGCTTTTCTTAAACAGGTAAACGATTAACTAACAAATTTGTTACCTCAAATTCCACATCCTCTTCTCTCCAGAAAGATATATCATTAAGCGCAAGTTCACATAGAACTCTCCCCGTTATGTTGCACTAGTGGAAAACAGGTGTTTTACAACCCACATCAGAGACCCTCAATGACAGTAGTTGGACCGTTGACCAAACAAAGCAGTCTCTGATATAATAAAAAATTGGAAAAAATCTGGGAGCTTAATAAACCGTCTCTGAATAATTACCATTTTATCCTCAAGGAACTACCGATTCAGCGACCAATGAGCTGCGATGTGGATCTGATATTTTTTATTGAGCCTATATATTTCTCTCTCTTCACTTCTCTTCTTCTCCAACAAAACCAGTCTTTTCTCTCTCTGCACTCTCCGCAGCAGAAAATTCTCCCTTCTTCGAACACCACCAAGAACCAGAAACTCCACCGTTTAGTTTATCGATACCAAAACCTCATCTATATCTCTCTATCTTCCATTACCATTTTAGTTTTCTATGACAACTTCTTTCACAGCCGATCCAAATCTCTATCTTTCTCTCGATTTTTTTTTCTCAATAAAAATCGTCGAGGATAGAAATTCTTTTCAATTGAATCATGAAAACACTAGGGTATAGATTCTTATCAATTGATTCATGAAGAAACTAGGGTATAGATTCTTCTCAATTGAGTCATGAAGAAATTTAGGGTTAGAGTGAGATTTATTTTTCAAGAAGATTACTCATTACAACTATTTTTCTCTGATTCATAAGGTTAGTTTATTGTAATACTCCGTTTATTGTTGTTTTTGGTTCTTCAATTTATTTTATTTTTATGATGATGATGAGTTTGAATCTGATTTTTGGTTTTCTGTTGAAGTCAGATTTACTCCTATGGATACTGAGATTATTATTAGATCTACCCGTACTCAAGATTTTCTTCGGTATGTCATTTCTCTCTCAGGGTTGGGGATTTTTGTCACTGGATCTGATGATTTGCCGGGTTGTTGGTATAGTTTGAGGGGCGGATTGTTGTTTCGAATCTTCATAAGAATACAGAAAAATTGTTTATGAGATGTGAGTAATTTTTATGACCTTATTTGATAAATACTGAGATTATTTGTTAGATCTGTAGGTTTCGTATTGATGTTATTGTTGATTATTGAAGTTTGTGGTTTTATATATCTTGATGTAGGATTAAAGACATGGACAAGCATGCAAATGATGGTTCTTGACTGAAGGCTCCTCTAATTGCCAATGATGTTGAGATAATCCTGAAGGTAATGGTCTAATTCTTTTATGAATTTAGTATAATGTACAGGGTTTATGTTTGTTTTGTTAAGGGTTAATGGTCGTTCAATATATATGTCCAAGCATGGTTATAACTTTTATTTGTTGTAAATCAATATTTTGTCCTGTCTCTATAAGGTCTTGATAGGTGTTGGCTTGTTTCAAAATTGTGCATGGATTGCTCACCGTGGATGCTTAATATACCATGATTGCTTGGTATTTTTCTGTTTTGGAATCAAGTGAAATGACCTGCAGCAGTAATTTGTACTTATGTTTTGATGTGTAGTCAACTTAAAGTGGATTAGGAAAGTTCATACAGTATCTGTGTTATTTTAATTTTATTTTGCGCACATGCAAGCATTATAGTCCTCAATATGTGTAGTTTGATAACATGTTAAACAAGTCTTGTTAATAAAGCTAATGGAGAAATAGTAAAACGTGTCTTAGATACTCAGTTTTTTCTAAGTAGGTAGTTTTCTTTCTTGTCTTGCCTTGAATTAATATCTCCACACATGCAATTAGTCTATACAACTGAATTAGCTAATCTAATATTTTCTATTCGTAAAAACTTGTTTCCATAGCACCAAATAGTTCCCTAATCATCTTTCACAAGGTTTCTCAAGGTTTCGTGTTTCATGTCTTATGTTTGAACAAGATTTTTGTAGTCATGAATTGCAAATTGGTCGGCTGATAAAGCAAATATCTGGGAATAGAGACAGTGTCAGGTGGTGGCTTCTTTTTCTTTTCTTATAATCATTATTAATTTTTAAACTATTATCTCAATGGAATCAGTTTATTTTGCACTAGCCAGAGCAGAAACCTGTTTGCTGAAGGGATCTAGCTGTACATTTTCATATCTTACAAGCTGAGTAAAACCGATCAATTGACTCTCATTTGTACTCTCTATTTTTCAGAGCATAAGCAAGTGAACTTATCAGACTTATTAGTGATCCTCTATGTCCTCAATCAATTAGTGCTGTTATGTTTTCATATTTTAGTATTTTCAGGAAACTAAGAAGAGTTCCTTGATGTGTGGAACATCTTTTGAAAAAGCTTTATTAACTATCATGTCATAAGTTAAGACTGTCGGTTTTTTTCTTTATGCTGCCTTCTCATAATTAGAAATGAGGTGTCTCAAAATAATATTTTAGTGGTCCATAATTGATGTCCAAATTTAAGAGAGACATAATTCTTCTTCAATTGCTTTTCCTATGATGGAGGATCCAAGTTTGGCTTTTTGGGATGAGGACTGAGGGCACTGATCGGGATATATTTTACAATTCTTCATGTCTTCACCCAACTAGTTCCTGGATAAACGTAATGATATCTATAGTGGTATGTTATACCTGGTCTCGTCGTGCACATTACTTTGTTATGAAAAATCTTGGAAGGCTTGAGCTAAACTAGGTATTCTGAGCTACCTTATCACTTGGTTTTTGAGTTACCTTCAGGTTAGGATATTATTCTCTCTATACTTTGATTCGCATTTGAAGTTTCAAGTACCTTTCTTGATGCTTTATTGTTTTTCAGGGAAAGCTTTTTCCAAAAAGGATTATCCTTCGCAAAGAAGTTTGACTGAAATGCTGTGTGATTGATTGACAATAGGAATACTCTCGTGATTGAAGGGGCTGAAGTCAAGTTGGAAAACAGAGATAAGCCACAAAGCAGCCATATGTTTCGCTCAGTGTCTCTAGGTTTTCTTCGTCTATTTTTAGATACATTCCGTTTGCAGCACCCTTGCGTAGGGCTCTTATGTAGAGTAGTGGCTGATCGCAGTGGATGATAGAAGATCCTTAATGAAGGAAAGAATTAGTTTACCTTAATAGGTGGTGGTGTGAATTTTTAGTTAGTTTTCTGTTAATGATTGATGTGGATATAATTTTTTCTCCCGTAGTTCACAACTATGTTTCTTTTGGCCATTTGCGAACTGAAAACCTTTCAGTATTATTAGACATCGTTATCTTTGGAACATACAAGTGATAACATGTAGTTCGCTCCTTTAAGTGACCACCCAATTGATACGGACATTTTCTTTTTCTTTTTGAGTCAGTTCATCAATAACCGTTATATTGCATTACCATAACGAAATTAGACTCGGTGGAGGATCCATTTGTAAGCTATTTGAGAACTTTATGTTGAATAACCAAGTTTGTTTGGAGTGTTTCTAGGTTAAAGTAGGTTACAAAATGTGAATCTCACCAGCTGTTGCTTATCTTTTGTTATGCAGTGAAGCGAATGAGATATCCAAAGTATGTAGTATGATTGGAAGGCCATCTCAGAGGGAGGTGGACAGATACGTGAGCATGTCCTCCTAGCTAAAACAGTCGGTGTCTTTAAGTTAAATATTTTTTTCAACAGAATGGATGATCCGACTGTTGAATGGTCTATAGAGAGGTGATGATTACACTGTGCTTCAACTTATTTTTGCATTTCTTATGTTTCTCTTCTTTCCAATTTAGCGATATTTTTCTTACAAGTTATATTTGTAGGTACAATGAAGTCGATGAATACTTTCCTCAGATCTGCGGGAACAATGCCAAGAAAAGTGAATCAGTTCTCAGTATGAACAAACTTAAAGTACTTCACTCTTACTAACTAATTTTATGATTTGTCTTATCATTTTGTTGTAGTAATAATTGGAGTTGCTTCTTCTTACGCTTATATCTTTCCGATTTGTAGGCGGAAGATTTCCACCCTGTTCTATCCCAAAACATGGAGCTTGCAACGAATAGGTATGTTTGAGATAAACATTTTATCTCCCTTGGGATGTTTACCTACTAAATTACCTAGTGCTTGCCACTCGAAGTAAAAATTTTAAATTCTTGTATTGCACATTGTTTGTACGGGAAAGAAATCGTATCTTCCTATCAGACACTCATGAGTATGCAAACTATGGTGCTACATCATGGTGAGTTGATTTCCCCCATAACCAGCTGGTGGTTATAATCATTGATAGTAGTGCAAGTACAACCTGGTTAACTTTGTTGTTCTAGTTCAGTGCAAACAAGTAAAGAATAGTAACATATAAATGTGGATGAAACAATAAAAATTATATAGGAAGGTGCAATATTTTCCACAAGAACAAATGACCTGACAGTGTTTAGGTTCCCTTTCTTCTAAAACTGAAGGATGTAGTGTCAAAACGCATGTGTTAAACTGCTGAATTAGTTTCTCAGTCTCTTAAAATAGAATCTATGTGATTTTAGGTCTGCTAAATCGTGTTTCATCAGTCGAACAAGGATCTATTTTAACCCCCTAATCCGTTAAGGCTTTCATTAATGCATTTCCATCATTCCAGACATTGTAACGCACTTAACTACCAAATTTATAAACTAGGCACGCAGATGTCATGGCAGGAGTCCTTGCTGTCTAAGGAGAAAGGTATGGGTTGAATATTCATTCACCTGTTTTAAGTAATGTCGTAGACTTCTTATTATTACTCTGGCAAGCTTGTCCAGGATCGGAAGGCTGAAAGCTAGTGCTTCTTTTCGTGTACAGGTCATACATATCTCTTGATAGCTTTCACCCACTTCGTTGTAAGCTTTCTAAACCTCAAATGCACATTTTATGTTAACTACTCAGTATGTGTGCAAGTCCATTTATACTTGTGATGGGAATAATATCCAGTACACACGAGTTGCATGTATCAACTACCTTGTATCTATATTATTATGTAGTTGTAGTAAACATATGTTCTAAGTTCCTTGTGAGTAAACATATATTAAAACTTGCACAAATTTGATGCCTCTACTGATTTGTAGTTGATCATCATGGCATTATCTCATTTCGAAACTGAGAAGCATAATCTTTAATCCCTTTAAGTTATATTCTCAATTCTCTTATCAAGCTAGTTTATAGTATACTGCCCAAGTTAATTTTGGTTAGTTTGATGTTGAAAACTTATTCTGCTCCATGTGTAAAACTAGCTATGACATATATTGGTCTGCATTAAGTTGCTTAGATGCCTTATACAGGGTTGCAAGGGTTGTCTTTGGATTCTTAAGTCATTATTTCTTTTCTTTTTCGGGTCTAAATATCAAGAATTGTTAATATCCGTTTCGAAGATGGTACAATTAGACCTGGTCAAGTTCTAGAAGTTGATAGAGAGAAAGCTGGTATGCAGGTTATCTTAGCACACCTTTCAATCCTTTTTTGTGTAATTTTAAACCCATTAATGGATAAAATGAATGAATGTTGAATTCTATGTATGAGTTTAAATTTGAGTTTAATTTTAAGTTTCATTTGAATGTAAGTTTGGGTTCTATTTGAATTTGATTTGTGTTCCATTTGAGTTCCGTTTGACTTTAAATTGAGTTTGACTTGACTTTGATTTGAGTTTAATTTATTAATGTTCAGTTAGCTTATTTCAGATTCAGCCATTCAGGCATTTCAGCAAACCTGAATCTATTTTTAATATATTATAATTTAAATCTACGACTGATTTAATGGGTCTGTGCCTCGTTACCGTTAGAATCGGTCGTTATTTCGAGACCCACGGCTTCTGGTCGTAAAAAAAAAGACGCTTTATCAGTGATCCCATCAGAGACTGTAAAAACAGGTCATTTAATTCGTGTATATGACCTGTCCTGACAGTCGCGGAACTTCTATTTTCCACTAGTGTTGTCATCCACTCGCCAAAACAAAAGAACAACAACAAGGACCAACTTTTACCAGAGAAAGGTTGAAAACCCGATACGCATATGCTTTTATGCTAACCAAACGTTTCAACATATTGTGACTTTGTCACATATTTGTTTCAATTAGAACCCTTAATGATCCTTTGATAAAGCCTACCAACATGGGCCAGAACTCACTCCCGCTAAATCAAAAAGTCACCCAAACCATAAGGGTTCACACCATATGAGATCAAATATTAAGGTCATGAAAATCGAAATCAAACATCCCATAACATACATAGCAATAATATAAAACATTAAAGCACAGGCTATGTAATCGAAAAATATCACAAGAAAATTTATAAAATAATAATTTTATTCATAAATAAGATAGTTTTATTAAGAATAGACCTTATACAATTATTGAAAGAAATCAAAAACTGATGTCTATTTTCTTGGGACTAAATTAGTACCCTTCATGATCATGGGATGTCTTTCGCTTGATGGGAGTAATTTTCCGAATTCCCTGGAGAGATCCTTGATTGAAGAATAATTCTTCAACCTTGTGGAAGTTGGGTTCCTCTTCGTTTACTCTTTTCGTGAGCTATGCTAATTGCTTGAGAAGGTGAGCTTGAACAAGTAATGATTTCTCAAGACTTCGTTTCACTAATAAAACTTCCAACTTCGTTTCAGCACAGGTTCGAGCCATCTTGTTAAACTCTTTTTCATAATCGATCATACACGAAGTATGATTCGTATCCATGTAGGATGTAGTTCCGTTTCCTTCGACAATATGGAGTCTGAAAGGATCACTGGTCATCTTTTCAGCATACCTTTCTGAGACCCTTGCAGAAAGCTTTGCATGGTAATCGATATTGTTCATGATTCTTTGTTCCAGATAGATGAACCGAGATCTCAACGACTACCGAAACTTTAAATACCAAAAGTTTAAAAAAATTTGTTCATCGATTATAGAAAATCAAATATTCTTTCTTAATATGGAATAATCAAAATTTATTAATATTAAGATTTTTATGGAAGTGCAATCCCGGTGATTAATTTCGTAAATCTTGCAATTTTTACACAACTGTGCAATAGACACTAGACTCATAAAACATATGTTTGAGCACATCATGAGCCAGTGTGTTTCTCAACAGATACTAGGTATCCAGTTGAGACAGATTACTCTTTACACGAGTAAGAGAGAAACTCCCCTTATCTCTTAAGAATTTTATTCCTTTTGGTGGACAATCCAAACTTATCATAGAAATGACTATCATCAAGATATTTAGGTATTACCTTATGTGATGATGCTCTGGAGAGATTTTCACTCTTTTGTCTGTTTAGCTCCATTGTCTTCTTTGGGATCCACTTCCAAGTGTTTCCAGTCTTCAGATCTTCTTTCTTTCAATGATGAATGAACTTTGTTGAACATTTTAAACTAAGTAGATCAGTCTTATGTAAGATGTTTCTTGAAGAATATTTCAAATTACATCCTTGACCAGAAAATGAATGAGACAATAGTTGACATTCTTTAATAACATGTCCCTTGATTCCACAACGATAGCATCATCTGTGATGATGTTGAACACTCTGGTATGAGCTGTTTATCTTGGAATTTTTCGAGAATGTCAATGCACTTTTAGGTGATGAAGCTTTCTTTCGAGAGTTTTTAATATCATTTTTCTTTCTCTTTGAGGGAAAGATTAGATCAGACATATTGGATTTTTCCAAGGAGGAAGTTTCCGACTGCTTAGCTGTTATTAAAGAGTCCATTTCATCTTTAAGACACTTAACATGTTCTGTGTCAGTCCTTAGTTCAGAGTCATATGAGTTTTTTAAAGCATCATACTCGTCTGTAGCTGTTTTACTCAAGATCTCCGTCTTCTTTTCTTGATCAATGCTTTTCTTTAGCTTTGATTCTAAGGAATTAATCCTTGAAGTAGACATGGTCTTGAGAGAGTAAAACTTAGCGTTAAGATTTGTTAGATCACGATTGAGTTGATCATTTTCAGCTTTCATTTGACATAAGTCTTCAAGGAGCTTTCCTTCCCTTTTTAGTGCAAGAGTGAGTTTTGTTGCACAAGAGAGAAATTCTTTACTTAGTTCATCTAGCTGAGAACACTTTACATTCACATAATCGTCTTCTTCTTTATCCTCATGAAGTGATTCAGGATCTGAATCTTTGATTGTGAATACAGGATTTAGCTTAACTTCCTTTTGAGAATATGAGGACATATTTTCAGAAGAGTAGGTAGAAATTGTAGAAGATGCCCCTTCTAAGCATTTGCTGAAATTAAATCCATAGAGAGTTTTGCTCAAATCTTGTGATACGTTAACTGAGTCTTTTTTCATAAGTTTAGCCTTACTTTTGTTATTTTGACTCATATCTTATAGGTTGGATCACACCAAACACAGATTGTTAGATCTTTTAGTGTTTCCCTGCTCTGATACCAGTTGAAAAGACGAGGATACCCAAATATACCTCAATCTAAAACTTTTCCACCTATAAGTCCTTTCTCCGAAAGTGATTGTCTATGGACTGAGTCGAGACAATATAACTAATCAGTTCACACTTCGTGTGATCGTCTATCGATACGAGATCGAGACAATACGACAACAAGATAACTTGTGTGATTGACTATGGATACAAGATCGAGACAATACAACAACGAAATTAGTTTACTTGATAATAGGTTCGGACTTAACCAAACACAATAGGATTGCTATCAAGTAAATAGGAATTAACGTTTGTGTATTTTACTTCTAATTATAATAAAACAATTATAATTGCGAAAATATAAAAGTAAAAGACAGATCATGATTTTGTTAACGAGAAAACCGCAAATGCAGAAAAACCTCGGGACCTAGTCCAGAATTGAATACTCTCAGAATTAAGCCGTTATACAAAATCTAAACCAACTTCGTATAGTTGAGACCAAGCAACTAAACCTATAGTTCACCTAGTTCCCTTAGTATCCCTGCGCCTCCAACTTGTAATAAGTCACGAGCTTGGAACAATTCCTTTGGTTCGTATTCCAAATAATTAAGGAACAACAAATCTGTTCGGTAACAACTCTTTTCAAACAAAGTGATATGAGTTTGACAAAAGGCTCTTCCGTTTAACCCAATAAACTCCTTTGTCAGGTTCTTAGATCTATCTATTAAACAACTACCAAAGTAATTGTCTAGACTATGCAATCAATACTCTTAATCACAAAGAATTGTATTGATTTTGATCTACTCAACTAATCAATCAAGATTATCACAAAGATAAACCGATTATAGTTGGATCCCCAGTCGATCAAGTTTTGTGCACACCAAAGATTATGAACTCAAATAAGAAATCTTTTTTGTCTTTAAATCTTATTAGATCTTCAATAAACACCTGCACACAAACAACTTGAATCTCTTGTGATAAATCACACACAGAACGAAGTCTGTTAACAATGGATTATCACAAGACGTCTTTAGATCTACAAACAGTTCTAAAGATCCCCGTCGATACTTCGATCTAGTTTGAGTTAATCTTATATCAAAAGAGAAGATTCTCAAGAATAAACAAACTAGGTGCAATCAAATTTCAACAACCGTTAGTCAATCAAATCGAAAACTAATAATAAACTTCAATTATCTAGTTTCCCACCAACGTTACTCGTAGAGCTTCCCAATCCCAACGAAGTCTTTAAAACGAGCGGTCGTAAGAGATTTCGCCTAATTAGGGTACTTTCCTCTCCGAATAGACGGCTCCACCAGTAACAACACAACTATGTAGTTTTGCAGGCTCTTAGGATTAGTTTGCTTGAAATGCAAACTTCAATATTTATAGACCAAGGAAGTTTGGACACCAAGGAATTTTCAAAATCGAATATTCTCAAAGATATGCAATAAACGCCAAAGAGGTTTTCATAATTCCTAGAAATGCTCTGTCCAAATATTGACTGAAATCTCAGTAGAAAATCTCCAATTAGTAAATGCACATTACTAATTTTTATTTTCTAAAGATATGCATTTAATTGCTGGAAATTAAAAGCATATAGAACTAAAAACCTTAATTAAAAGATTCTCAATTTATTTCGATCCAGGATTCTCCTTTAGCTATTAAGGAATATCTTTGAACAATAAAAGGTAAGAGTTATTGCACATGTTCAAAGTATGTCGACATCTTTACTTTGTAAATCCTTTTTCATATTTACAATCTTGGAACCGATTTGCCACACTTCCAAACAAGTTTAGAATTGGTTCATCTGACTTCCAAGAACAATGTGATTGATTATCCTATCAAATCACCAATCACGGGTTTCACGGTTCTACCAAAACAAGTTTCGGTTCTACCTCCATGTGGGAACTAAGATTAGTCACGCTAGTTACCAAAAGTTGGTTGACTAGGTACTAGAATCGGTTACCACATATTTATGGTATAAAACTTGTATTCGGTTGCACAAGTCATAGGATCGGTTCCTCAATTACTAAAAACTTGTTGCACCTCTTACAAGGATTGATTCCCTCTTGTGATCGGTTGCACCTCTTACTAGGATCAGTTCCCCAATGTCTAGAGTTGGTCATACCAATTACAACATATCGATCATACCATCTCAGGTGATTACTTAAGATCGGTTTCGCAATTAAAATTATACCAATACAAAAGTCAGGCATTGTGAATAGTTTTACCAAGATACATAAACAAGTTATGAGCGGTTATACTAAACACACATATTGGTAATCCAAAGATTTGCAATGAATAACAATACCAATAAGCCTAGCGATTTCCCTTTCAATTCACAAAACAAGTTTATGAATGTACTTCCTTTAAACGAATTTAAAACATTTCTTCCTATGACGAAATATTCACCCATACCCATACATAATCACAATAGCATTCATACGGTTATGTCGATGTCTTATATACGAAGTTCAAAAGATAGATGTTATACTTCGTATTGTAATTCCTTAATATTATGTCTAACTAGAGTATAATCATTCACAGCTTTGCAGTTATGTTTTCAATATGCACGACTTGAAAGATACGTTAGGAATGAAACAGTTCAAGTCAAATATTACTAACCTCAAGTGGAAGGATGATGTCGTCGTTGTAGTTCTTTACTTCTTCACATTCTTCAAGTCTTCACGTAATACTTGTAAGTCTCATATCCTAGTAACTTTCTAGCTAACCTATACGAAGTTTACTCTAGTAAATAATCAAGCGACTCTTTAAATGAGTTTTGATTCACTAAAATATGACAACCAAACTTGGCATACCAACGCTTGGTGGGTTCAACCGAGCTATGCTCTAATAGATTGATCTAACCATACAAATGAGTTTAATAGATTAAACAGAAGAGCCTTTGTCAACAACTCACATATCTTATAGCAAGATTGATTAGAGTGGTTACCAAAGAGATTCTTCTTTGCTATTTGGAATACGATCCAAAGGACTTGTTATTCACGTGCGTGACTTTAAAAGTCGAAGGCGCAAGGATACTGAAGAAACTAAGTAGCTAAGGGTAGTCTGTTTGGTCTCAACTATACGAAGTTGGTATTAGAGTTTGTATAGCGGATTAATTCTGAGAGTATCCAGACTAGGTCCCGAAGTTTTTCTGCATTTTCGGTTTCCTCGTTAACAAAATCCATCTATGTCATCTACCTTGTTTTCCAAATTATAATTGTCATTATAATTAAATAAATTACACATATACGTTAATTCCGTAACACTTTATATTAATCCTATAAAGTTTCGGTTTTTACCGTACCTATTATCAAGTGCACACTTTGTTGTCGTATCGTATCGATCTTGTATCCATAGTCAATCACACAAGTGATTTTGTTGTCGTATTGTCTCGATCTCGTATCCATGGACGATCACACGAAGTGTGAACCGAATCTGGTGTATTGTCTCGACTCTATCCATAGACGATCATATTCAGTAAAGGACTTATAGGTGGATAATTAAAAGATTATGGTGTATTTGGGTACCCTCGTCTTTTCAACCTACAAGTATGATACCTTGCGTTATCTAATATAGACAGAGACTGTCAAGAAGATAACAAACGACGAGGTATACACTTGGTATATAGTTACTAGTTCGGAAACGAACCTAACTATAGGGATCAAACTAGGTGTTTGGGATTAATGCACAGTGTATTTACTTTTAATTATAACTAAAATAATAATTATAATTGCGGAAAGTAAAAGTAAAGACGCAACAAGATTTTGTTAATGTTGGAACCGCAAATGCAGAAAAACCCCGCGACCAAGTCCAGTTTTTAATACTCTCAGAATTAAGATGCTATATAAAGAAATAGGGTAGTTTACTTGTCAATGATAGACGCATTTATGTGTCTATTTTCATCTCTATTGTGTATATTGTTAGTACCCATTTTTGTACTAATTTTGGTATTTTATCCCTTTGTATGTGTTTATGGAGAAATAGGCTTTTACGGCGAAATTGGCTCGAAAAGTTGTTAAAGACACCTGGAAGGACATTTGCTATTCGGACTCTCATTTGGATAAGGGGTAACCCATTTCCAAGCATCTACCAAACACAGACCGGTACTGGATAGGGGGAGGTCACTTTCTTCTCAAAATTCAAATTTTGTTTTTGGCGGGAAAATACAAACACATACTGGCAGTTTTGGTGGTAGTGATTTGGAGGAGTTTAAAGTCGATTAAACCTCTGATTTTCATAGGGTATACTCCTTATGGGTCTAGGAATCTAAAATGGGTGTTGAAATTGATTAAATTGGGTTCAATCGACGGGTTTTGATCTCAACAGCAAAATATGGAAAGTCACGTGTGTGACCGATTTTAGGAAATTTTAGAGAGATTAAAGGCAAGATTTTCTTCCCAAAGCTTAATATATATCTAAGGAAGAGTTTAGAATCAAAAGGAAAACCCAGATAGGCGTGGAAATTCTAAAACAACAAATTGCCGCAACTTTGCCGTGAAGAGAAAGAAAGAGATTTCGGATGATTTTGGAGAGATTTAATCGCCCTTTTTGATATAAATAGATTGGTTGGGTCATATAGAAGGTGTGTCGAGAGTCTGGGGGGATGAGAAGGGCTGAGGAGTGAGAAATCAAGACGAACAGAAAGCTACCTGCTGTTGTTTTCTGCTGGTGCGGAGCTGAAGAACACGAAGAACATAAGACGCACACGGAACAGTCGCAAAGAACACGAAGAACTTCGACCCACATATAACCGTCGCAGAAACATTCTTATATTCAACTACAGAAAGCTGTTATCGTTTTTGACTGTGTTTGCTTAATACTTTCAGCGACCATTACCTTTCTTACAACAAGCTTTCTGTAACTATAGCTCGTCCTTTTTAATAAAAACACCTTATTTAATCAATGAAATCAACTTTTAAGCATACTGCTAAAATGAGGAGCTAAACCCCTTAGCCGAGGCAACGGAGGAAGCCATTGTTCCATGAAAAGTGGTATATTTCTATTTTGATTATTTTTGCAATCTTTTACATGATTATTTGCATAGAACTAATATTGGAAAATTTATTTTTATTGAGTAGTTGTGAATTGTTTTGATGGAACATGCTAGGTTTTAAAATTTTTGATGTTTCATGCTTGATGTTTACAATTGTTACTTCAAAAATCTATTAGAGGCAATAAATTAGAATCACTTTAAAAGCAAGAATTGCATGAATATTGATTAGATTGTATCACTTAATTGGTCAATGGTGGAATCCAAAGTCTCGGTGTATTTTTATAATTTGATACAATTTTATTTGAGTTATTTAATTTAATTTAAGTCTAAAAAAAAAATCCTTCACAAGTCTTAGAGTTCAACCCTTTACATTATCTTCCAAACAGTAAAGGACTAATCTGTTTGGTAACCACTCTTTTTATCTCATGAAATTAATCAGAGATATTCTAGTTGATTGCTGATAAAGGCTCTTATGTTTAAATTACTAAACTCCTTTGTCGGGTTAGATCTTCCAAGATTTGGATAACAAGTTAACCAGATCAAGTCAATTAGAACTACCAGATTCGGATACTGAAGAGTACCACAAAATTATATCTTGTCGATCTAAATACGACTATCCAATCAATCCTCTATCAAAGATAAACGATATCTAGTCGGATCCCAGCTGATCAAGTTTGTGCAAGAAGCAAATCACAAAGATATGAAACCAATAAGAAAGTATTTTCGTCTTCAATCTTCAATAGTCTTCTTCTGTACCTTCACAATAAAACTTGATTCCAACTTATGATCGATCACGCACATGATGAAGTCTGTTAATAATGGATGATCATATGTTAACATCATATCTAAAGACATATCTGAACTACCACTAATATCTTGACCTAGTTTGAGTGCGTCTAAAGAGAAGGATCTCAAGAATAATCAAACTAGGTGCAATTAAGAGTTAACAACCATTAGTCAATCAAATCAATAATCCAAAACTAAAATAACCATTCAATTATAGTTTTCCACCAATAGTACTAGTAAACGCTTCTTGATCCCAAAGAAGTCTTTAAACTAACTTACGTAAGAGATTTCGCCGAATTAGATTACTCTCCTCTCCAAGATAATATTACAAGTAATATTATTAGTCGGCTACATCAGTGACTACAAAATGAAGGGTCTGCCTCAGGATAAGTTTGTGAGCAGAACAAACTCCACTATTTATAGACAAAGGTATTTCGGACACCAAGGAATTTCCACAACCGAAAATTTTCTCAAGATATGCAATAAGAAACTAAATTCGGGTTTGTCTAATTCCAACCAATATCCAACTTTATAACCAAAACCTCTCTTAGACAACTCAATATTAGCTAGCACTTAACTAATATATCTTTCCAGAGATATGTTTTGCTTGCTGGTAAAACAAAATATATATATTTAAAAATCTCAAAAAGATTCTCAAGCTTTTCGGTTTGGGATCTCACCTTGAGTATCAAAGAATATATTTGAATAATAAATAATAAGAGTTGTTCTCATATTTTAAGCATTATGTCGACATCTTGAACGTTCCTATTTAGCAGACCCAATTTCCAAAATCACACAAACCCTAAAGTGTACGTGACTAAAGAAATCTGTTTTGCGTATTGAGACCGAATCTACCATGACTCCCCAATAAAGGTAGGGATGGGTTCTACCTTGACTCCAAATATAGGTAAGGATGTGTTTTACCTTGACTCCCAACATAAGTTAAGATTGGTTCTACCTTGATTCCCAATATAGGTTAGGATTGGTCCAACAATACATCTTCAATGAAAACCGTACCATCAATCCTTATTGATTTATTTAAACTACGAAATAACTTCGTAAGTATACTTCCATAAACTCATGTAGTTAAACATAGTTTTCTAGGCATGAAATCAACCCTAAGTTTACTACACAATATAGTAACAAGTTACAAATATTATGTTGATGTCGCAATTACGAAGTTCAAAAGATAAGCATTATACTTCGTAATATAATATACCAATACAAAGCATTCACAACTATTAATATATTCTTCCTGGACACTTTGATCATAATAAGATGATCAAGTCTCTAATACTAGAGTTTCATGTATATAACTTTGCATGTTATATTGGAATTCAAAATGACTTGAAAGCAACAATTTATAAATGGAAAAAAGTCAAGTTATGTATTAGTAACCTCAAGTGGAAGGATGATGTCTTCGTTGATATCGATATGTCTTCGGATTCTTCAGCTCTTCAGATTAATACGTGTATGTCTCAACATTTCTAGACTTCCTAGTCTAACCTAACGAAGTTGACTCTAGTAATCTAATCAAGCGACTTATGAGTTTTGATAATAAAATATGACAACCAACCTTGACATACCAACGCTTGGTGGGTTTAACCGAGCAATGCTCTAACATACTGTTCTACCAGTTCACGAACTTTAACTTTTAAATATAAAGACTTGATATTTTTATATCAATTAAATCGCATACACGAACTGAACTGCTCAGTTCGAAAACTAGTCGATTTTGAGATAATACTGAACACTATTAATTCAAAGGTATAAAAACTATTCTGATAATTCGCGAACTAGCTTATTTTGAATGTTTTTTGGACACATTTTCTTCCAAGTAAATAAAATGTTTTGACAGTCCGCAAATTTGTTCAAATCAAAAGGTTTCTAAATTACGAGAAGACTTTGAAGTTCACTGGCTGTTTTGGCTCTTGATGATTATTTAATTATGCGCGACGGTACCATAATAACTTAACCATGGCTCTTTGTCTAACCACTAGGTGCATTACTGTTGAAAACATCTTATTTGTAATTCAAAGTAAACTTCTGACATGCTTTCATGAACAATTTATATGGAGAAGTTTAGCTTGCTTGAATGCAAAGAAATTCGTAAACAAAGAAACTAATTCAAAAACCTGCTTTGTTTAGCATTATATTGTTCATGAATATAAATAGAGGACTCTTTGTATACTAGAAACTCAATAGTGACACTTATGTGTCCTAGTAGTATACTAGAGTCATCTTCTAAAAACCCAGGTTTCTTCTGTGTAATTGTATTAGGTTACGACTTTGAAAGACTTCACTAAGAGATTCGTGAAACCCAGTAAGACTATCTTTTACCTAATTGTTCTTGTCATCGGGATCTTATTCTTCTTGATCTTCTAAGTTTTCAAAACTTTAGATAAAGAACTTGATTGATAAAAATCACAAAGTTCTCTCCGCCTCAGACTTTTTGATTCCATAATAATATAGATATCTAAATCACTTTTGGTATGATTTGTTTGGACTATTCTTATAAGGTATAATTGATTAAGTATCTCTATAACATTTGAAGAGAATAAGTTCAACATAATTTTGAGTTTGCTTTATATCTTCTTTTCTTGAAGATCCCGCATAGCTTACATAACTTGATTGAATATCCTTAAGAAGGAAATCAAATAGGCTTTTTGTTAGAGGCAGAATAGTCAAAAAAGTCTTCACTTAGGTTGAAGCATATCTTAGGCCTGTAAAGAACATCAACTAGGGGATCGTGTTGCGTAGGGTCTTGCGAGGTCCAAGAGATGTAAAGGAGCGCAACTGAAGCTTAACTGTTCGCAAGGTAGATTCGGTTTCAACTACATTCTAGTCCGAAGTCGGATAGTAGGCTGTTTGTAGCGTCTTAATACAGTGTGGTTCTCATGTTCTGGACTAGGTCTCTGGGTTTTTCTGCTTTGCATTTTTTCTTGTTAACAAAATTTCTGGTGTATTGTGTTATTTCTTTTCCGTATTATATTGTTTATCTTTATAATAAAATCATCACAAGTAGTACGTTAAATAACCTATAACGTTTTTAAGCTTAAAATATTGTATATAACCTAAAATATTTATTCTTGAGAGTTTGTATCTTGAATGACAGATTACAAGACTCGTTCTTGTTAGAATTCGGTTCGAATTAAAGTTCGGGTAATACTAGGTTATTACTTGGATATTGAATTGTGAGATCATCAAAGTTAAACTTGTCCGCATATCATGCATCAGATCTTTACTGTTGATATGTGTTACTAATTTTTACAAGTTTGTCCATACAAGTTTTCAAATTAAAATTTGGTGGTGTACTTGGTACCCCATTTTTTCACATAAATACGTGACAAAGCAGTATTCATGTGAGAATTCCTCAGGTAATTGAACTTATTTGCATCGAAACGGCAATGTTGTGTGGGTTAATCATGTTCTAGGTTACCTCTCTTCTGAATAGCTTGCTCAGTTTTCCCAACTTCATTACTGCCAGATTCTACATGCTTATCTCTGCATATGATACCTGGAAAATGTGTATGCTTGCTAGCTGACCTAAAAGATTATTTGATATGTCATTTAATTTTATAGGTGGTAATTCTTATTGTAGTATTATTTTGATAACATTGTATACGAATTAAGTTTTTTCTTACCTATAACGCACAATAATTAAAACGAAACAAAATTGGTAAGGCTACTCATTGTGTACCTTTTAAGACCCAATCTAGTGGGGTGGAAGACGAGAAAATCTACATATTCCAACCCTACAGTGGAGCACGTAAAGTGGCTAACTGGATGGGCAAAGACCCAGATCTGCGCATTTTCCCCTCCCGTCTCAAGTTGAGTAGATCAACCCAACTTGAGACTAAGGTTTGGACGAGGCTCGTCCAAAACTTGACGGTCAAACCTTCCTTTTATAATTATATGCATATTTTGATATTATAATCTAAAAACCTATTTTAGTTTAGTTATACTCCATAATTAGTAATATTTTATTTAATTTTCTTAAAACCTATTAGATTTTATAAGGTAGAGTATTAAAGCCGGTCCCATAAGATAATAAACAAATATTATAATATTATAAATACTTTTATAACATAAAGTATTAAAGTCGGTCCCATAAGATAATAAACAAATATTAAAATTATAAATAAAATGGTACCCATGATTTATTCTCCCTATAACAACTGTGAAGGGACCATCCACATGGTTGACCAAGGAGCAAACTAAATGTGCTCCACTGGACTAGCTCTAAGGATGGATAGTAGTTAACATTGATTCCTTGAATGCTGGGTATATCGAGTGCAATATGGATAGTGCTGGGTTAGTCAAAATACTAAGGAGCTCTGAAACTCAATACCTACCCATCAATTTATCTCAGTCTCCTCACTCATACAACTTTAATGGCAACTTACACATCCACAGCAGGGGATAGCAAAGGAGTGTCAGGTAATTACTAATATCTCATGAAAACTCAATTTCAATTATTTAATAACAATAACTTGTCATTATTCTTATCGAATTTTGGTAGTTTTAATCATCATCCGAATAACAGAAGTAATAGTATCGAAACTCATATATTTCTCTGTAGTACTCTTATTCGCATCTTGCATGGTTTTAATTACTTGAATTTTTACCATAAATTTTATAAGTTTTCTTTTTTTATAGTTTGTATTATTTGGAACTCTCTTTTTTAGGAAAATGAAAGTTATATCTTGGAATGTGCAAGGATTTAAATCCCCCAACACCAGAGATAACTTAAAAGATTTAATCAGAACTCAGAACCCTGACATAATTCTTTTTTATGTGAAACCAAATTAGAAGAAATTAAAATTAAGCCCTTATTAACTCCATTTAGATATTCAAATTTAAATTTCTTCAATCTGAAGTAATGTCTAGGGATGTTCTTCTTATGTGGAAGAATAGATTTTCTTATGAAGTTGTCAAACTCTGAGCACAATATGATTCATGTGCTTATTCAAAATAATCATAGCCAACCTGAATGGTTATTATCTTGTATGTATGGTTATTTATTAAGAAAGAAAGAAAGACAAATGAAAATTCATAAAGGAATTAGGTAAGAAATATCTTACATCCTTGGATTCTACTTGGAGATCTAATTATACATATTATTGGTAATTCTGCTACTGCGGTTGGTTTCATTCAAATAATAATAACATTTTAAGTAATGGTTGGGTATTCTTTATTCGATTGGTTTGGAAGATATTGGTTTCATATGAAAGGAGCACACATAGACCAATAATGATTTGGGTACTAGTGAAACGGCTTTAGGAAATGCTGATCGGAAAACTTCTTTCATATTCTAGAATATTTCATCGTAATCAAGTAGGAAGTGATCATTATCCAGTAATGTTAGTTACAGATTATAATCAACCAAAACTATGAAAAACATTCAAGTTTTTTCCTCACATGGTTACATGATAAAAGTTGTGATGTTGAAATAGCTAAACCTTGGGAAAAGACAATGCATGGCTCTATGCTTTTAAATTGAATAAGAAAGTGCAATACATTAGAGTTGCATTATCTAAATGGAGTAGGACAATTTGGTGATATCAATTAAAATGCGGACAATTTATAAACTCAGTTTTCTATACTCAAGCTCAACCACAATCACATGCAAAAGGCAGATATCACTGTAGTACGGTGGTAAAGTCATAGAGTGATTACACTGACACTGCTGATCTGAGTTCAAAACTCGTCGGCGTCAAATTTTTTACTGATCAAAAAAGAAAAATGGCATATGGATTGACTCAAAAAATATTATGAAGGTACCCTTTAAAAATATTACTAGCACACATATAGGCGCCTAAATAAATACAGATCAATAAGGATCCAAATAACTTGCTCTTTGCCTTCACTAAATCTCATTTTTATTTCACATTGCCGTTTTAGAACCACTTGTGCTTCTTACTCTACTCCACCACCACCACCGCCCCTGACAATGAATTTGGGTCAAAGGGAAGTGCAGCTTAATCATGTAATTGTGAGAAATTATCACAGTTTGGGAGGCAATAACAGAGTAGCAAAACTCGAGCTTTTCGTCTGAGATGAGTGTAAGGCAGGAAGGATTAAGAAGCTTGATGATGGTTTGAAATACTTTGATCAATCGATTTCAGAAAGGCCATTGCCAGCTAACATTACATTCTGTCAGGTATTGGGTTCCTTATCAAAGATTAAATGTTATTTAGATGTGATTATCTTGTATAAGAAGATGAGTTTGGTTGGAGTAAAACCAGATATTTATACATTAAGCATTTTGATTAATTGTTTCTGTAAATTAGGCAAAATTGATCATGGGTTTTGTTATTTTGGAGAAATCATAAAGAGAGGGTATCAACCTAATGTGATCACTTTCACTACACTGATCAAAGGGTTGTGTCGACAAGAAAAGATCGATTTTGCATTCAAAGTGTTTGGTAAAATGACCGAGACAGGTATTCAACCTAATGCGGTTACGTGTAGTACTCTTATATCTGGGCTTTGTAGAATCGGTAAAGTTGATCTTGCTCTTCAGCTAATGAATAAGATGTCCAAATGGAATGATTGCAGACCTGATGATTTTTCATATTGTCCGATTATAGATGCTCTTTGCAAAGGAGGTTTAATTGATGAAGGCTTAGTTCTCTTCACTAAAATGCTTGCGGATGCAAATGTTGTGAAGAATGTAGTTGTTTACAATAGTTTGATTAACGGACTTTGCAATTCAGGCCGGTTGATCGAAGGGAAGAGACTCTTTGATGAGATGATTAATAGAGGAATCTCTGCAAATGTAGTAACGTATAGTTGTATGATTGATGGTCACTGCCTACATGGTCAATGGGAAGAAGCAAGAAAATATTTTGCTGAATGATGGATCGGGGGATTTCACCCAATACAGTAACCTTTAATATATTAATAGATTCATGTTGTAAAGATGGGAAGACCAAAGATGCTTGGGGATTTTTTAAATTGATGAACAAGTTAAACATAAAACCTGATCGAATTACTTATAACTCAATGATGGATGGTCTGTTCTTAGCAGGTCGGTTGGAAGATGCGGTGAAACTGTTTGACTCGATGGTTGATAGGGGCCTTGAACCGGATGATATCAGTTGCACGATATTAATCGATGGGTATTGCAAGAATCGTAAGGTGGATGAAGCTCTAAAGCTGTTCAAGAAAATGACACAAAACGGATTGCAACATACAACTTTTGTTTACAGTACACTGTTAAGAGGACTATACCGTGATGGAAGAGTCAGGACAGCACAAAATTTGTTTAGTGAGATGCAATCTTTTGGTCTATCTCCAGACAGTGTCACATACCATACAGTGTTGGATGGGTATTGCAAGAATGGAAAAGTTAAGGAGGCAGTAGAATTGTTTGAATCCATAGAGAGCACTGGTATCTTAGCTGATGTTAATATGTACAGTATTCTTATTCATGGCATGTTCTGAGCTGGCAAGTTGGAAGATGCGAGAAAACTATTTATTGAAATCCCCAACAAAGGATTAGTGCCCAACATGGTGACATACCACAATGATAAATGGCCTCTTTTACAGCAATATGATATTGGAGGCTAAAAATCTAATCATCGAAATGGAAGAGAAGGGTTGTTTGCCAAATGCTAGAACATATGATACCATCATTAAGGGTTTTCTTAGAGCAAAGGAGACTGACAAGGCATTGCAATATCTTCGTAGGATGCGTGCAAGAGAATTTGTACCGAGAGATTCTGTCGTTTCCTTGTTAACCAACACCCTCTTGGCAGAAGAGCTAAAAACTCTGTAGTGTTCTGCCAAAATTTTGCAACTATTCAGGTAATAAGCACTATAAATCTCTGTCAAGTATCAACAATTCTGGATGTGGTTTCTTTACTCGCCTATGTGATTAAAATAGTAGCCGATCTTTTATGTTTCATATTCTTTCTCTGCTTTTCTTAAGTTCCTATAGAATAAACTTTTACAAGAAAAACAATGATATTTGGTTAATCATTCAGTTAAATTTCATTCATGAAAACAATGTTTAAACTTTAAACTTGAGCAGAGAACTGTCAGGTGGCAAGTGCAAGGTTCCAGGCTGAAGCAGCGGTCAGAGATGTTGGCATGTTTCTATAACATAATGGAGATTTTTTTCAGTTGATGACAAGAGAAGCTTAATAGGTACACATTTATTTTGATAGTTTGTCGTTATTGGCGTCAATTTAAGTGTTTTGGCTGAAGTTATGCTTAATTTCTCAGGACTCTGTTGTCTGTAGTGTTCCCTACTGAGTCTCTTTACAAATTTACAAACAGGAAGGCCATATCAGAAATAAATTATGAAATTTATATCAGCAGCCATAGTTTTATCATGACCTTTTCAAACTATCTCTAATCTAAATTCAGAAGTTCACTAGTCTATTCGACCTTCTCCATTAGAGGTATCGGAAGGTAGGGCAAATATAAGCATGGCAAACTCTGTTGCAACTTACTATTTGTTGAAGTGTTGAAACCAAAGACAAACTAGACCATACTTGATACTGTTGAAAAGGCTATAGATCAAAAACGCGTATGGCGTTGTTCAATGCTGAATGACAGTATATTTCATGACATAAATAGCTGTGTTTCTCCCTGCAGACACTTTCTTCTGATGTTTGTGTCAATGAAATTCTCTATGCAACTCATTCGTCCCTTTTTTTTTGGTTGTGACAGGCCATTGTTTTTCATTAGACAAAAGATGATGGTCAAGAATTTGCAATAAGGGTGTATAAAACTTTGGTTCTCGTATTTAAGTAAGTCCACTGAATCATCTCTTTAGCTTGTTGTCACTTGTCATCAGACTCATCACTGACCACTACCACACTATGACTAGGGTATAATATACTCAACCTTAAAGTTTGTTATTTTTGATTGCATTATCAGGGATAGAGATCGTTATGCACAAGGGAGTTATCGTTTTAGCTATGGGCGCTGCAAGCATGATCTCAGGAAAATGGTCAGGACTTGGGCAGAAAAAGAAATGAGGAACCTTAAGAGGCATCAATCTTTCCTGTCATGTTTTCTGCTTTAAACTAAAGGTGTTGAAAAGATGGGATTTCTCTGTAAGTCATTTGGATATGCAGTGAGTTCTCCTTTGCGTTGACAGTATAAATTGATTTGGAAACTTAACCTCGTGAGCATATTGTAACTGTGAGACCTTTTTTTACATGCTTAATAGGAAAAAAAGGAAATTTCACTATAATAATATATGTTACATTATCAATGTTTAGGTGTTGTTATATTCTAAAGGCTAAAGGTTATTATTGTGATTTTGTCTTAATGCATTTACTATGGTTACAGGTTCAATGGAGAATTTTGGCTGAGGGGAGGCGTGATGTCGACAGAGGATAAGATTGCGGACTCGGATTCTGTAAAGGTATATTGGCTCGCGTCAAAATCCTTCTGCTGGGTTACTGGTTCTTAATAACCTATCCTGATTCTAATTTTCATGAAATCTGCACGATCTGTAGTCGCTTATCTGTGCATGTCTCGAGCTTTATTAAAAATTCGAAAACCTTACAGCCCTATCTTATGGCTTTTCAGTCATATATTCCAAGGATGCTTGCTCAAGTAAAGAACACTGAGAACTGTCTCAGGATCATAAGCGGCCAGGACACTGAGAACTGTCTCAGGATCATTAGCGGCCAGGACGTTGAATATCTAACATACAAGAGAACTACAGGACTCAGTCATTCTTTTTCCACAGCTCAGAAAAGGGGCAAACAACTGTTACCGAAGCAGCCATAGGAACCTGATACCTCTACTGAACAAGACAGATCAAATCTGTTCAGTAGAGGTATCAGGGCTGCACATTGGGCAGGGTGGGTAGGATATTGGCCTATTTCGCCACCATACCAGCTTACATACAAAAAACCAAATCTATTCAGTAGAGGTATCAGCGGGTAGCGAGTGATTCTGTTGTTTCCTTGATAACAAACACTCTCTTGGCAGATGAGCTAAAAAAATTGTAAATTTCCGCCAAATTTTGTAACTGTTGTGGTAGTAAACAGTATCCGTAAATGAGGTGTGTTTACTTGCCTACTCCTGTGTTAAAAAAACCAGAAAAACTTGTAGGAAATTTGTGCTTACATAGTTTGTAACCAAACTTCTGTGTTTTCTTATTCTTTCTCTGCTTTTCTCTAGTTCATAAGTTTTCTTAGTAGGATAAACTTTTACAAGAAAAGCGACGCAGCTAAACTTCATTCATGAAACTAGCCTTCAGACTGTGTAAGCTTGGGCAGAAAACTTGTCAGGTGGCAAATGCAAGGTTCCAGGCTGAAGCAGTGGTTAGAGATGTTGGCATGTTGCTATAACAAAATGGGGATTTCTTTCAGTTGATGACAAGAGAAGCTTAACAGGTACACATCTATTTAGCATTTTCTTTGTTTGTTGTCATTGGATCAATTTTAAGTTTTTCAGCGGCGGTAATGCTTAATATCTTAGAAATTTGTAATTTGCCCTACTGTAGTCTCTTTACAAATCTACAAACAGGAAGTTCACATTAGGAATAAATTTACATAAGCAGCCATAGCTAGTAAAAGAAACAAGGTAGTGGTGTTTTCTCAAGACATTTTCAAACTATCTCTAATCGAAATCAGAAGTTTACTATTCATATTCTACCTTCCCCATCAGAGGAGTCAGAAGGTAGGACACGTATAAGAATGGCGAACTCTTGTTACTGTTGAGAAGGATATTGATCAAAGAACTCGTATGGGGTTGTTTAAAAGATGATGGTCAAGAATTTACAATAAGGGTGTATAAAACTTCAGTTCTAACATTTAAGTAAGTCCACTAAATCATCTCGTTAGCTTGTTGTCACTTGTCATCACTGACCAAAACCACACCCCGGCTAGTGTATAATATCTTCAACCTTGATGTTAAAGTCTGTTCACAGCATGTATTTCACCTGACCCTCAGCTTGTTCTTTGTGATTTCCATGTCAGGGATAAAAATCCTTTTGCAGAAGGAGATTATCGCTTTAGATGTGGATACTGCAAGCACAATCCAGGAAAATGGTCAGGACTTGAACAGAAAAAGAAATGAGAAACCTTTTGAGGTAAAGCAATCTTTCCTGTCATGTTTTCTTCTTGAAACTGAGGTTGTTGAAAAGATGGGATTTCTGTAAATGATAAGGGTATGTAATGAGATGTGCAAACTTGACCCTGAGCATATTTTACACGCTTCATAATAGGAAAAAAAAAAAGAGTAAGGAAATTTCACCTTAATGATATGCTATCAATGTCTAGGTGTTGTTATATTCTGAATCTCTTAGTTCTGAATTTCAGGCTAAAGGTTATCACTTTGATTTTGGCTTTACAATGGTTACAGGTTCGATGGAAAACTTTGGCTAGGGGAGATGTGATGTCCACAGAAGAATAGATTGCGGACTCTGATTTTGTAAAGGTAAATTGCCTCGCTTCAAGATCCATTTGCGGGGTTATTGGTTCCTAATAACCTATCGTAAATCTATTATATCGTGAAATCTGCACGGCCTGTAGTTGCTTATCTGTGCTAAAAAATTTAGGACCTTACAGACCAATCTTATGGTATTTCAGTCATGCATTCCATGGACGCTTGCTCCACTGAGGAATGCTGAGAAGGATGTCTCAGGATTATAAGTGGCCAGGACACTGAACATTTGACATACAAGAGAATTACAGGACTCAATCACTCTCTTATCACAGCTCTGAAGAGGGACGAATAACAGTCAACGAAGCAGCCAAAGGAATCTGATACAAATGATACCTCTACTGAACAGACAAACAACTCAACCAACATTGAAACCTAATCTGAAATAGCTCAACAAGAAAAACACAGGGGACACCAGCAGATGAAAGAGCAGCTCTAAATGAGAAGAAGCTAGTCAAACCAGAGAAAGAGAGGATCATAAACCTAAAACCCCACCTGGATACCTGTGAAGAAAAAAGAAGAAGAAACTGGCCAAAAATATCGAGACCAGGTACAGTAGTAACATCATTTTTTCATGCTTTTTTAGCCTGAACACGGAATACAACAGATGAGTTATGGAAGTCTACCATTTTTCTTTGTCTAAAGGGTCCAGGATTATAACATTGTAGCCACAAATAAGACACAGAATTCAATTATATCAAAAAAATAAATAAATCCATTTTTCTATCTTTACATTTTCGCGTCGCAGAAAGAATAAAAACAGTTTGAAACTAGAGTAAATCTAAATCATGAATTGAACACATAATCGACACAATTGCGAGCGGTACAAATAAAAATGTAAGGAACTTGGAACAATTTTGGAATTCTCAGTAACTTCAGATGTAGTTTTGAGCAGAGAGCTTATAACCCGATATCATAGCTGACACTGCCAAAGAGAAGAATGCAAAAAACACCATACTGATGGACGCCGCAGCTGTATCTGTAAATATGTTGTCTGCATTTTCCCTAAGCCAATTTGTATGTGGAACCGCTGCAGAAGCTGGTAATATCAATAGGTACGCCACAACCTGTGCAAGTCAACAAATGAAGCAACATAAGATAATCCAATCACTGTCACTTGTCAATAAAAATTGACTAAAAACTGAGCCTAGTAACTCACCTGATCACCAAAAAAATCGACAAGACCGGAAGTCCGGTGATCAAACAAAGATATGCCAGTTGAAGTGTGATGAACTTGACGGCCAACTTGGAAACCAGTGTACAATGTTGCAAGTATGCCAATGGCCACTAGATACCTGCAAATCCACCAAACCTATTAGCTACTAGTCAAATCAAATTCATCGGAATCCTTCACAAATCCGGCAAAATGAGAAAATCACTGCAATGACATGTAAAGAGCTAAGGTAGCCAAGGATAACATTGCAAAGATCCCTAGTTACAAGGAAAGCTGGTATTTCTAATACCCGAGCTAGGTACTTGTGCTTGAGATACGGGCCCTCAGCAGTACTCGCACACCATTGGAATGCTAAATCTTGAGTTAAGGTACACGAATACCAGATCTAAAGTAGTGTTTGATCCTTGGTGGATTTGGATTATAATAAAACAAAAAGAAGTTCATAATATTTCGGGTGTTACATTGCTTAATATGATCTCACACCTCACATTCCCTTTCTCCGGCCTATGTTTCAAACATTTCTCTATATGTAGTATAGGTACTGCAAGATACTTGATATATTTACCAATTCAATAAATTGAAAACATCTATAACATTTCACTGCTAGCTTTTTTCTGTAACTACATATACGAGTGGAAAAGCGTATAGATTACCTTGTCACTGGACTTTGGAAGCAACTTCATATGGTAATTTGTATGTGCATATGACACCAACTTCAACCACATAACGCTAGCAAAAAGCATCAGTGGTACACCAGACGTAACTGCTGAACCAAACCTGCACAAAAGCTAAGTAACTTAAACCATGCTTTCTTACATACGATGGAAAAACCATCAAATTAACAAACGTAACAAGAAAATGTATCCGGGGAATGTAAGGATAGAGTGGAAATGCATTAAGTAAGCTCTCTTGAGAATCATACAAACTGGGTACAGGATTTAAGCCGTGGTAATCAGCACATGAAGAGAAACTACAACTGCAAGAAGTGAGAGTAACTGAGCAAGCTTCTATTAAATTAGCAATAACTAATAAATCCTTCTTTTTTTTTTCTTTGTTCAAATCTTGATTTTTGACAGCTAATATTTGCAATTTATTGAGTGCCTAGTTTGGGAGAGATCCTAACAGTTGCCCAGTTTTTCGTTCTCTTTCAAAATGGGTCCTTTTGACCTATGGTGGAGGCATTAGCAACTAAAATATAGACTCACAATCAAAGTCCTGTATGCTGACAAAATGGAAGTGTATTCACTTACATGTCAAACTGGCAAGTCTACCACAAGAGCTACATTTTAAAAGAAGCCTTAAAAGCACATCCAGTGAAAGCATACAATCATGGATAGCTATGCTGAAATCTCATTTTAGATACATAGTATCCTCATGACAACCCATGTGATCATTCTTTAAAATTACATTTTAATTAACAGTGTATATCAGATTCTAGTAAATCGAAATAATTCCTTTCTTGTCATTAGGACATTGTTTATTAAGAGTTTTGCCTCCTTACAAGTTTTAGCCACATAAAACTCTGCTAGGAAGCTGAGGAGTTGCTCTTCTGCCCATAGAAAGCATAGGAATCCACTATCTTAAATATTTTGATTGGCAACTTAAAGACATTTTCTGGAACAGGCCATCCTCTCGGGGCTTTGGCTGTTCATACTCCACAATAAGTTAAACAAATGAAATCCGGTATTCAGAATCTTACATATATATTTTTGGTGAATCTAGGGTCTGTCATGGTAACCAGTCTACCTGAACTGAATTTAACACTTCAAATATACATACAGAAAATACTAGCAGAGCAGGAGGTTCCTTAGAAGAGTTCCGCGATGCAGCCACAGGATACATCGACTGTACTTGTAAAGTGCTCTAAATGGACCAGTATCAGCTTACTATATCTATGATACATTTGAATCACTTGTGAATGATGCTTTCTCAGTAGATAAGCTTACACAACAACAAAGAGTAGTCAAACTGATTCCGTAAGGACTAGACAAAAGATGGACCGAACGAGTAATTACCTGCTAATAACAGCATTTCAGCATCTTTGAATTGTGTTATTTCCTTCTCCTGTTCTTCTACTTACATGTTTGCCGCTTCTGCTTTATCTTTACCCTGAATGACTTGTCCTTACAGCCCCTTTTACGACAAGGACCCCCAAACCTTTAGATATATCTCTTCAGGTGTGTATAATTAGCGTCTCATCGAACCTACATACACAGACACACAAATGCAAAAAGAACATTCAAATTCGGGACTTCTAGGAGCCGGCACAACTAACAGTTAACCGCATAAAGCTTAGGCAAGTAATCAATTGAAAGCAGAATGAGGGTATGATCACAAGTATCAGTAAATCTTCCTAAGCTTAAAGCCTCCAACACACACATCTTGCTTTTTCTTAGTTGTTTTAAAGGCTTTCAGCAAAGGGGAAAAAAACACATAAATTTTGCTTTTCTCTACCTCTCTTCATGCTTTTCTTAGTGTGTTCATCTTTGTTTCATTGGTTTTGGTTGCTTTTGCGTCTTCTTGGGCTCCAACTCCAAGTGATTCAGATAAAGAATCACGAGGAGATATAGAATTAGGAAGTAGCATTTCTAGTTCAACTATCAGCATCTCGGAAGAATACATGAACCCACTTGTAATGCAGTAATTGACTTGGGAAACGTAGCTACAACCAAAAAGAAAAGCAAAGGGGGAAAAAATTGAGGACCGAAATAAAAAACTGTGAATTGAACCACAAACTGAAAGACTAAAAAAAAAAACGGTCTAACAATACCTTAGATCACATGATGTTATCAACAGTTCTCCTTTTCTGAGGATCCAAAACTCATTTTCTTTCCGTTGATTCGGAGATATGAGAAAAGAGAAAGGTAATTGGATGAGAATAAGAAAGTTGAAAAACAATTTTTCCGATTCCGCTGATACCGAAGATCCGATTCAGTACATGGACAATTTTTCTTTTCTTCTTCATTTCTTCTCTATACGGAGTTTGTGATTGATCTCAAAACCTGATTTTTTTTATCTAGGGTTTTCACTGGTGCGGCGGAGAGTGCAGACCTCTGAAAGGGATTGTTATTGTGTTTGGATTCGGAATGAGAAATGTTTAGAGGTTTAGAGTTGTAGGATACTTCCACCCCAAAATTTACATTTTACTTTAATTTGAATAAGGATAAGGGCAACTCCTATAATATGAATACATCCACCAAGTATCATCTAAAGTACTCCTAAAGCCTAAACACATTAATTCAACTCTTACTCCACGTTTAAAGTTCTGTTCACCTTTCGATTCCCATAGAAATTGTTTATTCTTTATATTTTGTGTCCGTCGAGTTTTTTTATAAAGATAATTCCATCTACGGCTCCATGTTAAAAGGCAACGCTCACCTTCCCTTATTACATTGGATGGTCGATGAAACTCTTGGTCTTGATTGTTTCGAGCATACTTATCTTTTTTTTCTATTTGTGTGATTGTTTTCGTCAAATCTTTGTGAAACAACATTTATGGTCGAGGATTGAGTTTATATTCTAATTAACACTACGCTTACACATATTTCATTTAATTAAATAAAAAAAAACCTAATTTTACCGTGAAAGTTATAATTTTTACTCGCTTTTTTCGTTTAGAATGGAATAGTCTTATTTTAAAATAGGAAGATTTTATTTATTAAGTTGAAGAAAAATTGTTTTTGTCCATCTAATTGGTATGTTCTCTTTAGTCTTGATAATATCTTAAAGGCAGAGACCATTGATATCTTTATTCTCGGTACCTTTGTTAATTTGGGACAAATCTTAAAGACATAGGCCATTGATATCCTTATTCTTGGTATCTTTGTCAATTTGTGACAAAAAGAATAAGAATTATTTGTAGAAATCTACTAAAGGCGCATGATCTTTTTGGAGCAATGTCTAAGGGGAATGAATTACTTTGTGCATTAGACGTCGAACTTATCATTGAGAGACAAGTAAAGACTAAGGGGGAACATATCACCGTAGTGCCATTTTAAAGTTTCGGTACAATGAATTGTTGCATAAGCATTGCACATAAAATATTTTATATTTTCCTACAAAGCTGCTTCATGTGTTGCAGCCCATTGGTTGAAGATATCCAGAATAAGAGCAGTGCGGCCATAAAATTGAACCTTCCCACCAAAAGATTTTTCCAAATTCCTCAGTTGCCAAGAAGTTGAGTTTTACAACATGAAAAGAACTTTAAGGTAGGTAAAGGTACTACTTATTGGCATAACAACTTGAGTGGATTGATTTTTCATCTATGGGACTCAAATTGGAGTTTTTGTGAAAGTCGTTATCATGCTATAGGTCTTCAAAAGAGAAGTGCTTAATGAACACATGCGGAACCATAGAGCAAGAACGTTGAAGAACGAAAAAACTCGAAGATATTGAAGATTCAAGAAGTCAAAAAGCGAAATGGCAATTGAGCTGAATGTTTAAATAAGTAATTGATAGTTTGTCACTAAAGATTACAAAGGGGAGAGATTGTTTCGAGCACTGATTGGTTGAACCCCTAAGTGTTGGTATGTCAAGCTTGTCAATGTTAGATGACCAAAACTATTTTTTGATTTCCCAAAGTCTAATCTCGACAAGAATTAGATTTAGGTAGTTGAGTTTTAGAAATCACCAAATACCCTTGAAGATTGAAGACTGAAGATCCCACTAAGACATCATCGAGAACATCATCAACAAAAAATTTCCTAAATGAAAATATTTTCATTACCTTGATTATAATATCTAAAGGAAATGACATATGAAATTGTTATTTGATCAAACTCTCTTATCAAAATTGCTTAGAGAGTCAATCAGTATTGTTTGTACAAATATTGCCTGAAGTAGACATTTAAAGATCATGAAAAAAAAATTAGAGATAATTGTAGAAAAATATATGGAAGATGAAAGTATCTTTGCAATATAGAAGGTGGTTAGCAAACAAGAAAGAATAAATTACAAATATAAATTATGCTAACAAGATATTTTATCCAAACTTTTATGGTTATACTGTTTACGTAAGGTATAAAGTTACAATGATCTAATTTTCAGGGATATTAAACTTATTCAATTATAACCAACAGACTGTTGAATATTGAAAATCAATTTTTAAGAAATTGCTATCTTTTTCCGGTAAGTTATTTATTGAATATTAGTTTACATTCTAGCTTAAGCTATAGCGAATCGAACACCATTGTGCTTGACCTTAAGACCCACACACAATTAAGTCACTAAGAGCTGGACTAGACGAGTTTATCAGGCTAATACCAAAACAAAAACGAACCGGATTATTCGGATCCTTTAGGTAAGAGGGATAAAACCCAATCTCTCTCTAATTCTCTATATTGAAATCAGAAGAAACCATCATCCAGGGAGGTGCATCCCTTAGCTAATAGTACCAAACCGGGACTCAATTTTTGTTTTGTTTTCTTTTTTTTCCGGAATTTTAGTTCAATCGATTTAGATAAATATTATTGGGGATAAAAGAAGTTTTAAGACAAAAAGAATTGGAGATATACAGGAGATACTCGATTATTTAATAGACTTTTTAAATAATATTTTTAGCCGGTCCCGAGTCGGAGACAACATGTCAAATTAATAGTTTGCTAGAATTATAAAATAACACATTTTTGATTACCTATGTAGACTATAAATTAAGAACTCATTATATATAAATTAATTCATACATATTTTTTTATCCCTAATTATTGGCATTCCTCCTTTCGTACAAAGGATTCTTCCACATTCGTACACAAATGTGTACTAGAATCAAGGAAGATTGAAACGTTATTAACATGTGACTCTCGTTGAGTATCGACGTCCTCCACCATGGAATTCTTCCATTTGTTACATCCAATTTTGAATTCTTCATTAGAATACTAATATAGCACTTGCCTTCTCCCAAATGGGATTCAATGTATTCTAGCTTATCTTTGTCTCCTATCTCAGTAATATCATTAAAAGTTTGAAGAAGTTGATGATTCCTTAGCATTTGGTATAAGTGTCTCTGATGTTAAAACATTTGTGCAGATCAGCAACGATTTAGAATCGTCTTTTCCCTCACTAATGGAAGACTTTCCACGAGAACGCAACTTAATATTATTAGATGTGACATGAAAGGAAAGCATTTGAATCTCATCTGCGCCTACATCATTGTTTAAATCGTTTTCATTAGCATTACAATCACGAACAAGTGCATTAGTTTTGCTATTATTTATCTCCATTAGTGAAACATTAATACAAGATTGAATTCCATTTCCATCTTCTGCATCCCCACTTTTATCATCTTTTGCATGGGAAATTAAGTCGCAAAATTCTGAGAGAATTGTGACCTTATTTTTTGGAGTTGTAGATGCATTAACTTGATATTTTACGGTTTCTTGTTTGGTGATGTCTAAATAGCTATCTAAGAAATCAATCAAGTTCATTTCTTCGGAAGAGACGCCTGGAAAGTATCATATGATTCCATTAGAGTGATCGGAGTATTTAAAATATTCTTTCCTACAAGAATTTTCACCACATCATACATATTAGTTATTACTTTTGGAGAGTCAGAAGTGCATAACATTGTCAAATCTAACATCATGGTAGCTTCATTCGCAGAAAAGTTAGTCAAGTCTTGGTCAAGTAGTGATATAATATTTTGCATCTTTTTACAAACTTTGGCCTACAATAATAACAACCATCAAACTTGCTTAGCTCAAATTAGAAATGAAATTCTATGTAAAGCGAAATCGAAAATGGTAAAATTCTAACTTATATTGTTTAAAAGGCATTGCTACCTGTCTAAACAACACTTTTCCTGTCCACTTATAACTTCAAGAACCATTACTATGAAACTGTAAATCTGCTATGCCAGTTAATTAAGTAATTGTGCCTCAAATATTTGGGAGCCATATATCCCCTGCGGAAGAATGTTAAAATAAAAATTCATATAGAACTAACATTACAAATAATAATGCTGAACTATAACACTGATTCATCCATTAACAAAGATGCTCTTTTCTTTACATGGTTCCTACTTAGTGTGAGTATGTTGTTCGCTATTCAATTGCGAGATATCTTGAATTAAGATGTTTTTCAAATAAAACATTTGTACGCTTTATATCTTTTTTCCAAAGAGAAGAATGCAAAAGAAGAAAAGGTTACATGATGGATGCTGCAGCAGTATCCTCGGATGCGCAACAATTTGCACGCATAATTAAATATATCGATCAACTAAAAAGACAATAATATAATAAGATAATCCATAACCGTTGACATAAATAATGAACTAAAGTGAACCTAATAACTCACCTAATCAGAAGACTCGAAACACAAGAATAAAAAAGAGTATATGAGTTACTAAGGTGAAACGTTACATAACAGTCAAGACAAAGGAAAAACAAGATATCTATACAGTAACATCACATTCCAGACTGGTAGTATGCTGATCAAACAAAGATTTACAAGTTGAAAAGAGACGAACTTGGCATGAAAATTGGAACCCGTGTACACTGTCAAAAATATGAAAATGGCTGAAACATACCTGCAATTGCACCTAATCTATTAGATATTAGTCTCATCCAAATCATTCACAGATCTGGAAAAAAAAAAGGTACTATTAATTAACAATAACTGAATTTGATAACCAAAGATAAAAGTGAAAGAATACAATTCGAGTATAGTGATAATGCATTATCCAAAATCTACAAGTTCATCAGGTTTCGTTCATAAATCATATAACTTATTTGGAGTTGCAAAAATACAATTATGTTACAACCAAACTAACTTTATTATTCATTCAGACAAAAACATTTACTAAAGAAAGTTCGACGATATGCAAGAAAATTTCGATTGTAAGACTAGTGCATGACCAAAAACTTACACATATTATCTTAACTCATAAATCCGTCTTCAGAGCCAAACTATTCATTTTTGCCACTCCACCTAATCTATTAGCTATTTTTCTACACAAAATCATGCAATCCTTTCACAGATCTGAAAAAGACGAAAGTTACTATTAACTAACAAGACTTGAATGTTATAACCAATGATAAACTCATAAAAGTGAAAAAATGTTTTTGTCTAAACAAAATCATGCAAGCCCTTCACAGATCTGAAAAAGATGAAAGTTACTATTAACTAACAAGACTTGAATGTTACAACCAATGATAAACTCATAAAAGTGAAAAACTCATAGAAAGTTAGACGATATGCAAGAAATTTTCGATTGTAAAACTAGTGCATGACCAAAAACTTACACATATTATCTTAACTCATAAATCCATCTTCAAAGCCAAACTATTCATTTCTGCCACTCCACCTAATCTATTAGTTGTTTGTCTAAACAAAATCATGCGAGCCCTTCACAGATCTGAAAAAGACGAAAGTTACTATTAACTAACAAGACTTGAATGTTATAACCAATGATAAACAAAATGCATAATACTTTACCTCCACCATCTGGATATGGTGATAATGTATTATCCAAACCTACAAGTCAATCATGTTTCGTTAATAGTCTACATAACTTATCTTGAGTTGCAACAACATAATTGTGTTACGACCAAATTAACTTTACCATCCATTCAGACAAAAATATCATTTATCAAAAAAAGTTAGATGATATGTAAGAACTTTCTGACTACGAAATCGGTGCAGGACCAAAAACCTACAAATATCCATAACTCATGAATTTATCTTCAAGCCACAACGTGAAGAAAAGAAATAATTTAAAGATATTACTTAAAACCTCCAGTAAAACTTTGAAAGTAGAATAAAACTTAACACATGGGGTTTTCATTTTCAAAGTTGCCAACTCCTGTAAGTATACTAATAAGTATGTACATCATTTTTCCGTCAATTTTTTGTTACAATTTCTTCTTTCTTGACGAAGTTATATATTGAATAAATAGGTTTCATATAACATATTAACAAATTAAGATTAAATTTAAGCTAGAGTCCCATATGCATCATCATTGAATTAATTTTAACAATGAAACTCGATATCTTTTTATGAGCTCCACATGCTTAGATAAGAAAGAAATGACATATTGTTAGATCATGCTCGGTCAAACCGACAAGTTTTGATATGTTAATAAGCTCATTTTTTATTTTAGTCGATCAAAACATCTTGATTTATAGTCTACTAAAGTCAGTCTTGAACTAGGGTTAGAGCATGGTATTTGAGTATTAGCATTCACAATCGACCTTGAAGATTGAAGACGACGTCAATGAAAACTTCATCAAAAAAATGTATGTGAAGACTGACTATCCTGTTTACTCATATTATCTACCATTTTACATACCATGACATGTCATACGACTTTAGTATAATGATGAACATTTATAAAGAAGAATGCAAGCTAAGGAGTAAGTCAAAGTTAGTTCTTAAAGTTCACATATTGTTGTACCAGTTCACGAACTTGAATTTTTAATTAAATATAAAGACTTGATATTTTCATCTCAATTAAGTCGTGCACACGAACTGAACTGGTCAGTTCACGAACTAGTCGATTTTGAGATAGTACTGGACACTATTAATTCAAAGGTACACACACTATTTTGACAATTCGCGAACTAGCTAGATGATTTTGAATATTTCCTGTACACAAATTGCTTTGATAGTCCGCGAACTTAATGACTTTGAAGTTCACAAGCTGTATTAGGAATTATAGTTCGAATAATACTAAGTTATTAATTACTTGGATATTGATTTCCCGAGATCATCCAAATTAAACTTGTATGTATATAAGGCATCAGATCTTTGCTATTGATCTGTGCTACTGATTGTGACTAGGGGTGCACATGGACTCGTCCAAACCGCTCAAACTGCCCGAACCGACCAAAAATTTACCGAACCAACCCGAACCTGATGTAGCTAACGGCCTTGTACGGTAATTTTTATGTAAACCCAACCTATTTGCGGTGCTTCTCGGTTTTAACAATTACCGACCGACTTTACCCACAACCGACCGATCAAATATCCAATGGCTAAGAAAACTCAAATACCCCACATATAAATACATTACAAATACTCAGCCTCCTGTTTTACACCCTATTCTTTCGTTTTTCTTTTCTCCAACAACAGTCACAGAAAGGAGACTCTAATCATCTCATCTTCAAGTTTCAACCTTCTTCCATCTACTTTACTAACTGAAATCTTAGTGTTGCTGATTTGGTTGATAATCAAATGGATTCTACAGGGAAGGGAAAAAATTTGTTGATTGATTTTCATTATTGACGTACTATAATTAATAGGATTTAGTTTGATTTTGATTTTTTAATTGATTTTTTTAATTAAGGTACTACTATTAATGGGGTTTAGTTAGATTTAGATGTTCTGATTTATTTTTTAATTAATTGAGGTATTCTTAGTAATGTGTTTCAGTTTGATTTGGATTTTTTTGATATATTTTCTTTAATTTCATTAATTGAGGTACTCTTATTAGTGGGGTTTAGTTTTTTTACGGTTTTTTTTGTTTGATTTCATGTGTTGATTAATTGTTATCTCTGATGGGTAGATTTTTCTTTAACAATGCTTTGTTTAATTTCTTTCGAAGAAGGAGCAACATCAATGAAAAGATGTTGATTTTACTCTATATGATCATGTTATTGACTTACTGTTGGTGGTGATACATGGAGAAGAAAATTTAGTATTTGTTTGATTACATGCATATCAATGTAAATATTTAAATGGTGTGATGATTTTGCTCGTATGAATGAATGATGATCCCTGTTGTTTTTTTTTTTTTTTTTTTTTATGGGTTGAAAAGTTCATATGTGCCTCAACTTGAACTATTGACATGTTTTGAGTAACACAATTATATATATATGTCTATATAGGAATATCAATTTTATTGAATAAAGTGTATCCTTATTATAAAAGTTCGGAAGCTTCTGCTGAGTTTGAAAGAAGAAGGATGCAATTCCATTGAAGTGATTCTAATGATGCTAGTTATGGTCGGAAAACCGACAACCGATTCAAACCGATCTGAACTAAAACCTTACTCCTAATTGGTGTTACTAAGAAAATAACCTACATGTACGGTTCTCTGTTCGGTAGTGTTGAACACCGACCCGAACAGGCCGTTGTGTACCCATAATTATGACAAGTTTTTCCATACAAAGTTTTCGAGTTAAAATTTAGTAGTGTACTTGATACCCCATTTTTTCACATATATACGCGACAAAGCAGTATTCAGGTAAGAATTCCTCGGGTACTTGGACTTATTTGCGTCGAAACGAAAATGTTGTGTGGATTACTCATCTTCTAAGTTACCTATCTTCTGTAATAGCTTGCTCAGTTTTCCCAACTTCAATACTGCAAGCATTCCACATGATTACCTCTGCATGATACCTGAAAAATGTGTATGCTTGCTAGCTGACCTAGAGGATTTCTGTAAGTTATGGAGATCTATCTGATTCTGATATGCCATTTAGTTTTCCAGATGGTAATTCTTTTTGTAGTATTATTTTAATAAGATTGTCTATGAATTAGTTTTTTCTTACCTATAAACGCAAAATAACTGAAACGAAAGAAAATTGGTAAAGATACTCATTTTGTACTTTCTAAGATCAAATCTATTGGATGGAAAACGAGCAAATCTACCCATTCTCACCCTACAGTGGAGCACGCAAAGTGGAAAAATGGATGAGCAAGGACTCAAATCTGCGCATTTTCCCATCCCGTCTCAAGTTGAGTAAATCAACCCAACTTGAAATGATCACATTTATTTTAGCCGATCGGCTGAGGTTTGTACGAGGCTTGTCCTACACTTGGCCGATTGGCCGAACTTTCCTTATATATATATATATATAATCTAAAAACCTAAATTAGTTTAGTTATATTTGATAAGTAGTAAAATTTTATATATTATTTTTTCTAGAACCTATCAGATTTTATAAGATAAAGTATTAAAGCCGGTCCCATAAGACAATAAACAAATATTACGATTATAAATAAAATGAAACCCATGATTTAATCTTCCTATAACGATTTTGAAGTGCCCATCCACATGGATGACCAAAGAAGCAGATTAAACGTGATCCACTGGACTTGCTCTAAGGATGGATTAATAATTAACATTGATTCTCTGCATGCTTAATATGTTGAGGGTAATGCTGGGTCATTTAAAAGACTAAAGAGATACTCATCAATTAATCTCAATCTTCTCTCTCCAACAACTCTAATGGCAATCTCATAGAGATATAAACAACTTACATGTCCACAACAAGGGATAAGCAAGTCAACAACATAGCATAGAAGTGTCATGTAATTACTAATATCTCACGAAACTCAATTTTTAGTTATCTTATCTTATCTTATACTAATACTAATATAAAGAAAATAACTCTTTTTGGTAGGAGACCCCCTAAATTACTTAGTTGTCCCCATTTTTTACATATTTAGATAAATACCATTGTTTTAAAAATAGATCAAATTTTTTAAAAACTTAACATATTTCAAAATATACACCGGACTTTTTTTAAATTTATATATTTGAAAAGCTCTTTCAATTATCTATATAACGAGTACAAATAAAAATAGTAAATTTTTGTTTTAGGAAAAAAATTTCATGGCTTCCAAATTTAGTATTGTTGGATGAGTAAAAATTCAAGCATATGCATCGCACATGTGTCCTTACTAGTTTTAATAATAATAACTTGTCATTATTTAATTTCGGTAGTTATTTATTTAATCATCATCTGAATAACATAAGTAATAGCATCGAAACTCATATTTTTGTCTCTAGTACTCATATGTGCATCTTGCATAGTTTTGTACTTGAACTTTTACCTATAATTTTATAAGTTTGCTTCTGTTAGAGTTTGTATTATTCGCAGCTCTCTTTTGTAGAAAATGAAAGCTATATCCTGGAATGTGCAAGGATTTAAATCCTCCGACACAAGACATCACTTAAAAGATTTAATCACAACTCAGAACTCTGAAATAATTTTTTTTATGTGAAACCAAGTTAGAAGAAATCAAAATTAAGCCCTTATTAACTCCATTAAGGTATTCAAATGATAAATTTCTTCAACCTGAAGTAGTGTCTGGGGGTGTTCTTCTTATGTGGAAGAATAACTTTTCTTATGAAGTTGTCAAACTATGAGCACAGTATGATTCATGCACTTAATCAAAATAATCCTAGCCACTGAATGGTAGTTATCTTGTATGTATAGTTATTATAACTTATTAAAAGAAAGAAAGACCAATAAGAATTCATAAAGGAATTAGGTGAGAAATATCTTACATCCTTGGATTCTAGTTGGAGTTCTAATTATACATCTTATGGGTAATTCTGCTACTACAGTTGGTTTCATTCGAATAATAATAACATTTTAAGTAATTGTTGGGTAAACTCTATTCTTTATTCGATTGGTTTGGATGATATTGGTTTCATATGAAAGGAGCACACATAGACCAATAATAATCTGGGTAGTGGTTATATGGCTATAGGAAACGCTGTCCGGAAAACTTCTTTCAAGATTCTAGAATACTTCATCTTAATCAAGTAGGAAGTGATCATTATCCAGTAATATCAGTTACAAATTATAATCAACCAAAACTATAGAAAATATTCAAGTTCTATCCTCACACGGTTACATGGCAAAAGTTGTGTTGTTGAAATAGTTAAAGCTTGGGAAAAGACAATGCATGGCTCTATGCTTTTAAATTGAATAAGAAAGTGCAATACATTAGAGTTGCATTATCTAAATGGAGTAGGACTCATTTTGGTAATATCGATCAAAATGTGGACATCTACAAAATCAACCTTTTATTATTCAAGCTCAACCACATTCACATGCATTTGGCAGATGTTATAATGATAAAGTCATTGAGTGATGATATCAGATGTCACTATAGTACAGTGGTATAGTCATTGAGTGATGATATCAATGACCTGAGTTCGAAACTCGTCAGAATCAAATTCTTTGCTGATCAAAAAAAAAAAAAAAAATGGCATATGGATGTGACTCAAGAAAACTTTATGAAGGCACCCTTGAAAAATATTATTACTAGCACACATATAGGCGCCTAAATACAGAACAAGGATCCGATCATCCAAATAACTTACTTGCTCTTTGCCTTCACTAAATCTCATTTTCATTTCACATTGCCATTTTAGAACCACTTGAGCTTCCTACTCTACTCCGCCACCGCCCCCGCCCCTGAAAATGAATTTGGGTCAAAGAGCAATGCAGCTTAATCATGTAATTGTGAGAAATTATCACAGTTTGGGAGGCAATAACAGAGTAGCAAAACTTGAGCTTTTCGTCAGAGATGAGTGCAAGGCAGGAAGGATTAAGAAGCTTGATGATGGTTTGAAATACTTTGATCAGTTGATTTCAGAAAGGCCATTGCCATCTAACATTACATTCTGTCAGGTATTGGGTTCCTTATCAAAGATTAAATGTTATTTAGATGTGATTATCTTGTATAAGAAGATGAGTTTGGTTGGAGTAAAACCAAATATTTATACTTTGAGCATTTTGATTAATTGTTGTTGTCAATTAGGCAAAATTGATCATGGTTTTTTTTATTTTGGAGAGATTATAAAGAGAGGGTATCAACCTAATGTGATCACTTTCAATACACTGATCAAAGGGTTGTGTCAACAAGAAAAGATTGATTTTGCATTCCAAGTGTTTGGTGAAATGACTGAGACAGGTATTCAACCTAATGCAGTTACGTGTAATACTCTTATATCTGGGCTTTGTAGGATTGGTAAAGTCGGTCGTGCTCTTCAGTTAATAAATAAGATGTCAAAATGGAATTGCAAACCTGATGTTGTTTCGTATTCTATAATTATAGATGCTCTTTGCAAAGGAGGTTTAATTGATAAAGCCATGGTTCTCTTCACTGAAATGCTTGAGGATGCAAATGTTGTGCAGGATGTAGTTGTTTACAATAGTTTGATTAACGGACTTTGCAATTCGGGCCGGTTGAATGAGGCAAAGGGACTCTTTGACGAGATGATTTGTAGAGGAATCTCAGCAAATGTAGTGACGTATAGTTGTTTGATTGATGGTCACTGCTTACATGGTCAATGGGAAGAAGCAAGAAGATATTTTGATGAAATGATGCATCTAGGAATTTCACCCAATGTGATAACCCTTAATATATTAATAGATTCATTATGTAAAGATGGGAAGACCAAAGATGCTTGGGGATTATTAAAATTGATGGACAAGTTAAACATAAAGCCTGATCGAATTACTTATAACTCAATGATGGATGGTCTGTGCTTAGCAGGTCGGTTGCAAGATGCGGTGAAACTGTTTGACTCGATGATGGATAGGGGCCTTGAACCGAATGATATCAGTTGCACTATATTAATTGATGGGTATTGCAAGAATCGTAAGTTGGATGAAGCCCTAAAGCTGTTCAAGAAAATGAAACAAAGTGGATTGCAACATACAACCTTTGTTTACACTACACTGTTAAGGGGACTATACCGTGATGGAAGAGTCAGGACAGCACAAAATTTGTTTGGTGAGATGCAATCTTTTGGTCCATCTCCAGATACAGTCACATACCGTACAGTGTTGGATGGGTATTGCAAGAATGGAAAAGTTGAGGAGGCAGTAGAACTGCTTGAATCCATAGAGGGTACTGGTATCTTAGTTGATGTTGATATGTACAATATTCTTATTCATGGCATGTTCGGAGCTGGCAAGTTGGAATATGCAAGAAAACTGTTTAATGAAATCCCCAATAAAGGATTAGTGCCCGACATAGTAACATATACCACAATGATAAACGGCCTCTTTCGTAGCAAGATGTTATCCGAGGCTAAGAAGCTAATCATTGAAATGGAAGAGAAGGGTTGTTTACCAAATGCTAGAGCTTATGAAACCATCATTAAGGGTTTTCTTATAGCAAAGGAGACTGACAATTCATTGCAATTTCTTCGCAGGATGCGTCAAAGAGAATTTGTCCCAAGTGATTCTGTCGTTTCCTTGTTAACAAACACTCTCTTGGCAAATGACCTAAAAAAATTATAATTTTCTGCCAAATTTGTAACTGTTGAGGTAGATGAGATGTTTTTTACTTGCCTACTCCTGTGTTAAAAAAAACAGAAAAACTTGTAGGAAATTTGTGTAGCCTTACATAGTTTGTAACTGAACTTCTGTGTTTTCTTATTCTTTCTCTGCTTTTCTCTAGTTCATAAGTTTTCTTAGTAGGATAAACGTTTACAAGAAAAGCGACGTAATGTGGAATTATAGTCTGTTCTTTAGTTAATCCTGTAGTTAAAATTCATTCATGAAAATAGTGTTCAGACTGTAAGCTTGGGTAGAAAACTGTCAGGTGGCAAATGCAAGGTTCCAGGCTGAAGCAGCGGTTAGAGATGTTGGCATGTTGCTATAACAAAATGGGGATTTCCTTCAGTTGATGACAAGAGAAGCTTAACAGGTACACATCTATTTTCATTGTTTGTCATCATTGGCATCAGTTTAAGTTATTCAGCTGAGGTAATGCTTAATATCTCTGGACTCTGTAATGTGCCCTACTGTAGTCTCTTCACAAATTTACAAACAGGAACTTCATATTAGAAATAAATTTACATCCGCATTCATTGCTAGTAAAAGAAACAAGGTAGTCCTGATTTATCAAGACCTTTCAAATTCTCTCTGATTTATCCATTAGAGGAGTCGCAAGGTAGGACAGGACACATATAAGCATGGTGAACTCTGTTACAACTTCTGTTCATCAAAATGTTTGAGCATGACCATTGGTAAAACTTGATAAAAAATTTATAGCTTGAATACTCGATGATATTGCGCAGATATACGAGGATAGTTAGAGTTGCTCGTATAGAGCTCCTAGTAAACTAGAATTTCAAGGCTGTGTCTCTCTTAAACTCACTGTTTTATTTAGTTTCTTGCTCAAGTTTACAAATGTTACTTACTTGCCTATTTGTAGACAGTGTTAGCCGACTGTTACATTCTCTGTAATACTCTAGTGAACATTTAGACTAGACCTTATCAACTGACTTTCTAGACTTTTCTTTTACATACACTTTTTGGACCAACCTTCATCTTAGTTCACATTACAGAACTCCCTGGACTTAGCTCACTCTAGCTGACTCTAGACTATTCTTACCTCAAGACCAAATATCATTCACGCTTAAACCAATCTAGACAATTCTAGATCAGAAATTACATTTTCCAACAAAACTAAAGGCAGATCAGACCATACTTGCTACTGTTGAAAAGGATATTGATCAAAGAACTCATATGGGGTTGTTCAAAATGCTGAATGATGGTATGTATGATGACGTAGATAGCTGCATTTTTCCCTGCAGACACTTCTCTTCTGATACTTGTGTCAATGAAATATCGCCCTTTTTTTTTTTGTTACAACAGGCCAATGTTTATCATGCGGCAAAAGATGATGGTCAAGAATTTGCAATAAGGGTGTATAAAACTCCAGTTCTAGTATTTAAGTAAGTGCACTGAATCATCTCGTTAGCTTGTTGTCACTTGTCATCACAGACCATTACCACACCACGGCTAGTGTATAGTACATTCAACCTTGATTTTAATGTCTGTTCACAGCATGTATATCTCCTGACGTGTGATTCAGCTTGTTCTTTATGATTGCATATCAGGGATAGCAATTGTTTTGTACAAGGGACTTATCGCTTTAGATATGGGTACTGCAAGCACAATCCCAGGAAAATAATCAGCACTTGGGCAGAAAAAGAAATGCAGAACCTTATGAGGTAAAGCAATCTTTCCTTTCATGTTTTCTGCTTTGAACTGAAGTTGTTGGAAAGATGGGATTTCTGTAAATCATTAGGGTATGTAGTGAGTTTTCCTTTGCGTCGACAGTAAAATTTATGTAGAAACTTGACCTTGAGCATATTTTACATGCTTCATAGGAAAAAAGAGTAAAGAAGGAAATTTCACTTTAATAGTATGTTAAAGTTCTGAATTTCAGGCTTATGGTTATCATTGCGATTTTGGCTTAATGCATTTACAATGGTTGATTTCAGCGGAAAACTTTGGCTAGGGGAGACGTGATTTCCACAGGATAGATTGCGGACTCTTATTTTGCAAAGGTAAATTGCCTCGCGTCAAGATCCCTCTGCATGGTCTGTAGTTGCTTATCGATGCATAGTAAATTGCGGACTCTTATAGACCTTACAGCCTCATCTTATGGCATTTCAGTTATTTCAGTCATATTCCATGGACGCTTGCTCCACTGAAGAACACTGAGAAGGATGTCTCGGGATCATAAGTGGCCCGGATACTGAACATTTGACATACAGGAGAATTACAGGACTCGATTACTCGCTTATCACAGCTCAGAAGAGGGACAAACAACAGTTACTGAAGCAGCTAAAGGAATCTGATACAAATGATACCAACATTGAAACGCAGTCTGGAATAGCTCAACAAGAAAAACACAGGGGACACCTGCAGATGAAAGAGCAGCTCTAACTGAGAAGAAGCTAGTCAAACCAGAGAAAGAGAGGATCGTGAACATAAAACCCCACCCCAGATACCTGTGAAGAAAAAAGAAGAAGAAACTGTACAATAATAACATCATCATTTCATTCTTTTTTGTCCCGAATTCGGCATACAACAGATGAGTTATGGATGTTTACCATTTTTCTTTGTCCCAAGGATCCAGGATTATAACATAGTAGCCACAAAAAAGATATAGAAAATCAATTGTATCTAATGAATCAGCCATTTTTCTATCTTTACATTTTCGAAGAAAGAATAAATACAATTTGAAAGTAGAGTAAATCTATATCTTGAATTGAACACATAATCAACACAATTACTGGCAGTACAAAGAAAAAGGAAAGAACTTGGAACAATTTTGAAATACTCAGTAACTTCAAATGTAGTTTTGAGCAGAAAGCTTATAACCAGATATCATAGCTGAAGCTGCCAGAAAGAAGAATGCGAAAAAAGCCATAACTCAGGTCTGATAAATTCCTTTGGCTTACAAGAAATAAGTTTTGAACAAAACTGATCATTCAATCACCACAAGATAATGTTCTTCTCATTCAATGGGAAAACAAGAATTTACCTAAAGAAATAAAGCACCTAAGCTCAAGCTTTTTGCAATGTAATTTTTCTTTTGTTAGTAGAGATGGCAATCAGGTAGCTGAGGCAGTTGCAAAATCTGTTAGAGAATCAGCTACTAACATTGATGTTTTGGATACTTTTCCGGTTGATATTTGCAGGCTTCTTGCAAAAGACTGCAACTATTCTTCTCCCTAAGCAATAAAATTTCTCTTTTTATCAAAAAAAAAAGAAAAAAAAAACTCTTTTGTGCGCAAGGCTGCTTTGAGCGCTGACCTACTATGCTAAAACGCATATTAAATTCTTTGCTTTTAATTAACCCAATTGCCAATCTGCAATTTTTTTTTTTCTCCGAAAAAGAGGCAAGCCTCAGTTACATTAATAAAGATACGCCATTTCAAAGACGGGATAGATTACATGATTATGATCGATTACAGGACTGACCAGGGAATTCCAATTATCACAACAATTTCAAACACACAACCAACATAGTGAAGGCACCTAACAACACAGTTACAGGACAAATTCCAATGCAGAATCCTAACCATTCCAATCGATTTTCTAAGTAACGTAGCTAGTTTAAACGGCCTGGTTTGGGTTGTAAGTAGCACAATCCAACCATATAACAAATATGCAGTCAACAAAGATGATAGGATATGAAAATCCAACCATTCCTCAAGGGTTTTTTTTTCCAAAACATGGTAAAACATATGACTTAGGTAATAAAGGATACAGATCCACCCAATTATCTCTTGTTTTTTCAAAGTAACAATAGCAGTAACAGAGATAACCTGAATCGGTCATCATAAGACGGAATCTAGCAAATGTTAAATATATTTAAACAAAGAAAACAACATAAAATTAAGAAAATTCTGACGGCTTCACGTGTTACTATACTACGTACTGTAGCCATTTGGGATGACAATGATTCTACGTTGACAACAGATTCTACCGTGGGATAGGATGACCCACCATTTATCTCACACGGTATTTATCCCGGTAGAAACTCCGGTACACAAATTATTTCCGCCAGGATAAACATACAATAATGCTGGATTAATCAGGATGAAATCCCATGAAATCCACCACGTGACACAAAAACTATGGGTCCCACAGTGGAAAAAAACGGCACCTATAATTCTCCCTGGTGGGCCCAGGGGCTGTCTCATTGAGAATCATCCATAAACATATCCTCGATCAAGTCAAAAAGGGACGACAACTTGTTTATATTAATCTATATCTATTATTATTTTATATAAGAATTCCTTGGACTCCTACCATGGTCGTTATCCGACGATTTCCCCTTGTAGCGCACATACCAGGAGTATTAGTTTTTTGCTTTAGTGGTTCGTACTTTGGGGTTTCTTTTCTTCTTCTTATTGTTTTTGCGAGATCTTTTATCTTTTTATAGGTGTTCTTTGATTTTTGATTTTATACAAGTTTATCGGCAGTATTCTGAGTTGATTATGGTATGTGATTTGCAGATACGAATTTTTCGCGTTGCTTAATGATGAGTTTATCACCTAATGATAGGTACAAGCAAGGGTCCGGTAAGATACCTACCCCAAAAACATTACGAAAAGAAGCAGAAAAGAATGATCATGATGATGAGCGTCCGTGTAAAATCCGTAGAAACTCCTCATCTTTTATCACAAGCCTCCCTGATGATTGTTTAAATCTTATATTTAAGTGCCTAAAAACTAAAGACGATCGTAGCTCATTCGGATTAACTTGTCATCAATGGCTTCATATTCAGAATAACAATCATGAATTGTTATGGTGCGATAATAAATATGATCCAGGTAAATATCCTAAAATTAGTCCCCAAAGCCTTGCCATAGTTACTTGCAGGCTGTTGATTCGATTCCAACACCTCAAATATTTGTCTCTCGGAAGGTTGCCCAGGATAACTGATGTTGCTATATTAAAATCACATTCCTTTGGCTCCAATGTTCAGAAGCTCTACTTGGATAATTGCTATGATTATTCCCCCGACTATACAGATACGCAATTGTCTTTGATATTTTCTTGGTTTCCTCGTTTGACATTCATAAGTTTGGATTCTTCTGATATTACTGATAAAGGTTTAGAGGCCCTGGCAAAGTGTTGTTCATCCTTGAAAACGGTTAACCTCCCATGGTGTTGCTCGATTACTGATTCGGGCATAAGTTTTCTTCTACAAAACTGTCGAGAACTGAGTTCACTTACTATTGATTACTGCAGCAATATAACAGGTATTGGCTTTCAAGGGTGTGCACAAACCTTAACCTATCTTGAAGCACGCGGGTGCGAGCTTGCGCCCGAGGGGTTTCGTGCTATTGTCAGTGGTGGTCGACTTGAATATCTATATTTACTGACCTCAATATCCCCTGAATTGGATGAGGATTATGAGTTGAATGAGGATTATGAAGGGTGCATTAATACTGAAGCAGTTATCACGATCTCCGAAGGTTGCCCCTTTTTAAAGGAACTGTCCCTATCAAAATGTGAAGAGGTGGAGCTAGACGGATGGAAAGCTATCGGTCTGAATTGCAAAGAACTGAACGAGCTTGTCGTGATGGGGTGCCAAAAGCTATGTGATATGGGGTTGCAAGCTATATGCGATGGGTGTAACAAGCTTTCCGAATTTGAGATAGATAGAGCAAAAAATAGTTGCAGCAGCTTTGCTCTTGAGCTTTTCGAGCGCAAAAAGCCTGGAGTGTTATTTTTGTTACCGTAGTTAGTTTTCAAGTTGGCTCTACTCAAATTTACAATATGTGCACAACTTGGAAGTTTGCGGTGTTAACAATTTGCTGTTCCATGTCAGTCTTTAATCAATTGTTTTCCTTCAATTTAAAATCATTTGCAACAGCTTTGACTTTGGTATTGCTCAGAACTTTGTACCACTATCTCATGAGATCAGCTTTGACTTTGGTATTGCTCAGAACTTTGGTGTTTCAAAGTCTTGTCCCAAGATCTTCTCATAGGCTTGTTGCAACCACTGCCTGATACATCTTTATTAAACTACCTGTAAATTGCGCCATAAGATGTGGAGTCCTACATTATGTAGCTTTCTGCTCAGAAGACTACCTATTTGGCTTGGCACCTCAGTCCCTAAATGATTCCTTATTGTGCAGGCCATTTAGTGGAAAAGATAGAATCCGAAAATCTGCTGCATTGAGCTATCAGTGTTTTCCAGTTTTCCTTTCCAACCCAAAATATGAGTTGCTACTCGAGGTACGTCAAATTCATTGGCATGGTCACCACAAACTTTAAAATATATTACTAGGATCATATCATATTTTTCTTCTGGTTTTGATAAGTCGCAAAAATAATATTCTTGAGGAAAGACAGATATATTGAAAGACGACCCACCCAACATATCTATAAGCAAAGACAACCAAAATCTGCACCATGACTAGGATGTTTCGACTCTCTTTAATCTTAATAAAGTGGAACTAGACTTAACTGGACTTTGTTCTATACTAAATTGTGGGTCAAGACTCACTTTTCAATAATATACTTGATAAAGAACCACTTTGCGTGTTTATAATGGTGTCCAATAATAAGAAGAAAAAAAGACCAACATCATCTTATTGTATCCAAAAGCATGGACCAAGTAAGACGAATTTAAGAAAACTCATAGCCTCTTTCATTCAAATCAGCAATAACAGATGAAGTTATAGTATCATAGATGAAAGAGGGTACATACCTTAAACTTACGCCAGGGTCGCCACTAGCAGAAAATTACAGAAAGTTTTCCAAAGGAAGGTAGTCAGTACTTCACTACCTTAGGTGGTGAAAAACAGACCCAAACACCGTTAACATAAAATAAGTGATCTCAGACAGCTCCCTTATGGTTGAAAATTTAGCATTTAAACGTGCATTGAGTTAAGTAGAATGTTATTTTTGTTATTCGGAAGTTACTTGGAATGCTTATAATGACATAGGTTTCTCTATTCCCTGGCCAGCAACGTTCTGCTATGAAGGTTTCCTTCCTTTAGGTTTAGACGAATACCTGTTGCAGCAATTATAGAGGACATATCTTGTTTTGAAGTTCTACTTTCAATTTTTAAGGGCTCATTTGCGAGTAAGTTTGGTTGGTGTTTCCTTTACAGGGGTTAGGAATGCTGCAAAAGAAAGCTGTTAGACGAATTTGGTATTCCTGCTGAAGATGTGCGTGTCGATGAGTTCACAGTTTCACACCTCCAGGTCGAATTCTGTACAAGGCTCGGGGGCATGAAGGTAAGAATTGCTGACTTGATAGAACACTTGGTTTTTCTCTGTGCTGTTATCTACAGATGTGCATTTTAAATTAGAGAACACTCGGACTAACTCATGTTGTTAGGTATAAATTGTGTGAGGAACTATTGATTTTGATTGGGTTGTGCTTGGATTTCGGTGTCCCACAGCCCACCAAACTGTTTGCTGATCCCTCATCTTCTTCATCTTCCCCATCTAGTAGTGCAGTCAACTTTTTGTAGAATTTCCTAACAGACACATTCTTCAATTTTTAAGCTTGTTGTATAGCCTTTTAAGCATTTTGCCTCAGGGTCGTGGGTTCGATTCCCGCAGGCGGGAAACAAAATTCATAAGGATACACGTCACTTCTACTTACATCTATTGTCGGGACATATTACTTTGCTCATAGATTTTTATAGTAACTAAATGAAAATTTAAGTTTTGAATTACTTTGTTCCTGCATCATCATCAATAATGGCAAAGCAAAGCTTGTTTGCCTCCTCTGATATTCTGAAACCCCAAAGTTGCTGCTGTTATATGAAGAAGAGAACAAACTTCATTCGTTACACAATTTTACTGACAGCTACTACAAGAATATCTATGCCTCCACCCAATACCCATTTATATGATCCCATTCCCTATGTACCCTCAACTCCAAATAGCCAAACTCCATTTCTTCTCCAGTTTCCTTGAATCGAACAGTGTACCTTAAATCCTGAAGAACTTCGGATATAACACCGCCACTGCACCACCAGCCCTCCCTGTACCGAGCATCAACCTCTTGCCCCAATCTGTAAACCAATGAAACGTTAATCTGTGGTCTTGGCCTGATTCTCCTGGGATCTACTTCTTCTCTCAGCCTGTGTGTGTCATCACCATCTTCATTCAAACTTTGATATTCTACTAGGAAATTCCTAGGATTAATCCTTTTCACGATAACGGCAGTGAACCAAGATCCTAAATATTCATCACTTATGCCCGCCACTTCAACTTCATCACCTATATCCCTTTCACCAGCATTAGCACTATCCAATTCATTTAAAGCTTCAGAACTTTGAGCAGTATTAGCATCCTCAGTTATCAAATTAATCGCAAAGCAAAGTTGGCCTGAATCATGTTTTCTGAAGCACCATAACTGCAATTTGGATTTTAGGGATACAGGATTGAATTTCTTAACAAATGGATTCCAGGTTTCACGCAACACAAGTAGTTTGTCACTAAGGCGTCTGATGAACTTCATTTCAGATGTCTCACCATCTGGGTGAACCACTGTAACATCTATTACCTTATTCAACTCATCCGCTTTCATAAAATTGAACAAGTCTTGAGATTTGGGAATTTTGTACCTTGATTGGTGATCTGATACGTCGCTGTGAGTTAGAATCTTTTCGTTTAACCATTGTAAAGAGGTTGTGCCGCCGAGTTGAGAAATTGTGTTACGAATAATCCCAGGCATAACCGGCTCCTGTGGAATTTCTTTCTTTCGTTTCTCCCTCGTTTTCTTGTTATCATGACTTCTCTTCCTCTTCTTATCTTTCTTCTTACTAATAATCTCCAACAGTTCTGGATATGGAATTGAAAGACCATACTTCATGTAGTTATCTAAAATGTCACCCAACAGCTTGTAGTAATCAGTACTAGGATCAACATCAGAAACATCTTCACCCTTTGAATCCAGATATTCAGATACACCATCAAGATCAAATTCATCAAAAGAATCTTCACTGCCATCTTTATCTGGCATATCATGAGCAGCATTACAATCCCATGACAAATGTAATTCAGGATCGTCTCCCACAAATTCAAGTTCTCGAGTTATTTCAGCACTATCAAGATCAATAAAAACAGGAGCTGCTGCTGCTGAAGTTGTTTCTTGTAGAACTTTGATCTCCTTGGACTTCTTAGCATTATCAACATAGTACTTAATCAAACGATTTAAACACTGTTTTACTTGTTCCTTCAATGTTTGTAAAATTTCAGTCTGCAATTCTATTGTTCTAAATACCGAAGGTGCACTAGCATTTTCACTTTTTACAAAACCCTCATACTCAAGTTCCATTACCTTCTTATGATCTATATTAAATTTTAAAATTTTTAAAATAGCATCAAGATCTTCACTCACCTCTTGGAAAGAAGAAGATTGATGTTGAATCAGAGAATTTTCATCACCACCCATTTCACTCACCTCAAGTTCCATTACCTTCTTAACAACACTAATTTTGGTTCAAGATGAGCTCTTTTCTCTCTGAAATAAGGAGATTCTTTCTTATTCTCTGGTTTGAATCATGATCATGTTGACGAGCAGAAGAACTACTCCCTGGTTCAATAGTAATAGCAGGTTCTTGATCTTCTTGATCCTGGGTTTGAGAAGTAGTACTACTACTCACTGTTTCAGATGGTATTGTAATACCCACTTGTTGATTTTCACTTTCAGATTTTCCACCATCAACAACAACAACACTTATTCCTTTTCCCTCACATTTTTCTTCATCTCCTTCCATTATCAATATCTATTAAAGCTTCTTCTTTGGTTTAATTTTGGACGATTTTCTTTAAGAAATTTGGTTAATTTCAAAGCAAGATTTTTGAAATTAACTTTAAAAGAATACTGGGTTTTGATTACTTTTCTTGGTTGAAGGTTTCTTAGGATTGAATTTCTCTGAAAAAAAACAGGGAGAAGCAGAGTGCTTGATATGTACTACTACTCTCATGTTTTATAGGAAATTTGGGGAAGACGGCAACATAGTCACGTGAGGAAGCAAATCCAATTTGAATATGTTAAGGCACACAGCCTTTAAGATATTAGCACCCCATGGGCACTTGTTGCACTAGCTGTAGGAAACATGCACACACCTTTTTGCCGCTTGCTTTCTGATAAGAGCTTGTCTGTGCGCTTGATGATCGGTTTTCCATCTGGGAAGAGCCAAATTATGAATATTGACAAGAGGGGCAACCAGCCGAAACACCTGATCTTGTTGCATCATTTCAATTTGTGTTTTGTTGGTTTCTCTCTTGCCATTGACCAATGTAACAATCTTAAGATGTATCTTGAAAATCAAGAAAACAGCATTCCCCTGACAATTCTTCCTATTCGCCCTCTTTCCATTCTTATGTGTTCGAACAGCATTTGGAAATGTTGGTTCAGACGTACTGTCGAACACTTGTTAAGCATTCTTTGGTGATGTTGTGTGCATCGAGAATAATCTTCTATAGCTCTCCAAATTCCTGCAATTTCCAAACATAACACAAAACCCATAACTCCTAACCCATCATAGTATCCATACGTCATTAATCCCTGTTTTGATTGAACCGCCTTTGTGAATGGTGATGGATGTGTGACACGTGAAGCAGCTCCTGATTTTTTATTTAAAAAAAGAAGAAAAAGAGGCGTAAAATAGAATAGATGATCGAGTCAAGATCGTTTATCAAATCAAAGTTTCTACATCTATCAGTGTTAAGATTTCTCCACGCATAACAGGTTTACTTCAAATGAAGACTATAGGTTTAAATGAAAAATATCTTGGATTGTCTCTTTTTTTTTTGGCAAAAACAAGAGAGAAAGTTTTAAACCAATAGAAGAAAAACTTCATAGCAGATTAAGTACTTGGCAGGGAAAATTAATTGACCAAGCTGGAAGATCAACACAAGTGCAGTCAGTTCTAAGCACTATGGCTAACTATCATATGGGTTGTTACAAAATGCCAAAGTATATGATTGATTCTCTTGACAGAGTTCAAAAAAGATACTGGTGGAGAAAAGACAACAAGAAAGGAATGAGCCCAATTTCTTGGGGCTCAGTGTGCAAACCAAAAAGGCTTGGAGGAATGGGCTTCAAAAATACCACAAAATTTAATGATGCTCTGCTTGCAAAATTGGCTTGGAGGATGATTACAGACCACAACTCTCTCTGTGCTAGAATTCTGAGGAGAAAATACTTCTACAATAAATACCCATTATGTGATGAAATTACTTCTCAGGGATCATGGATATGGAAAAGCATTTATAAAGGTTTGCAGACAGTAAAGAAGTATTATGTGTAGAGTGTTGGTGATGGCCAATAATAAAATCTGGAGACATAATTGGATTGCAAATACACATCACACACAGCTCTCAAATGCAACTCAATACTCAAGAAATAATGATACACTTCAGAGTTTGATCCAGCAAGAAACTAAACAGTGGAGTACTTAAAGGATAAATCAAATATTCAACCACTCAGAAAACAAGAAAATTCAGGAAATAAGAATTTCAGGAAATGCCAGAGATACCATCAACTGGAGTTTAACAAGAAATGGCACTTTCACTGTTCAATCTACATATAGAGCTTTAATTCAAGAAACCAATGGAGAATGCATTAGTAGAGAGGAACAAAAATTCTGGTTGAAGATATGGCATTTAAAGCTTCCTTACAAGCTCAATCTCTTTCTATGGAGTTGCTTAAAAGATATTCTACAAACTAGAACAAGAGTGGGAGGGCACATTCAGCTGGAGAATTATACTTGCCCTTTCTGCAAGCAAACTCCAGAAACAGACACCCATATCATCCTACATTGTGATTTAGCAAAAGTAATATGGTTCACTATCCTTCCAGAAGCTATGCACTCTGAACAGCACTTCAATTCCCTGCAAGACTGGATCAAATCTTGGAGTCAAGACCAGAGCATCATCTCTTTTAAAAAGAAAAAAGTATCCTTTTAGCAACAGTTATAATGTGGCAAATCTGGAAACATAGATGCATAATAGTTTTTGAAGGAAAAACTTCACACCCCAATAGCATTATCGTGAGCATTAGATATTTCTGCACAAAATATGACATTCTATGATGTGAAACTAACCTTATATGCAGAAATCAAGCAAGTAAAATTAAGAAAAAATGGGAGAAACCTCCTAAAAAATTGTAGAACTATTGTTGTTACGGTTAAAACCGTGACAAAACTTTAATTACAATTAAAAAAAAAATAGGCAGCCCAGGTCATTCTCATGGACCTAGGCTCTCATTTTACAGGCCTGCGAAACAGGTCATCATGGATCTCAGTTTACAGGCCCTGCAATACAATTAAATTTAAAATGATGTTTTGGGGACTACCCCAAAAAGGTGGGGGACTACTTTGTTATATGAATGTCCACCCTAAATTTTAAGGGGTGACCTAAAAGATTAGGGAAGACTAATTTGCCCTTATCCTAATTAAGGTTATAACTAATCCTAATAACCCACTAATATAACCACTACCCACTAATCTAACCCCCTAAATAAAAACCTAAAATCAGTTTTAATTTTTTTTTAATTTTTATTCTTCTTCTTCTTCCTCCTCTTCTTCTTCTTCTCCTCTTCATCTTCGATTCGAAAAAAATTCATCGTCGATTAATCAATTTTAAAAAACAATACGTTCTAAGCAGACACCAATAATTCCCGGATTGAGTCTTGGTCTGGCTAGCATAACGAATCTCCCAAATCAATTTGAAGTTGATAAACAACTTCAAGCAAAGTTGGGAGACGAAGTGAAGCATCCAACATCCACCAATAAGTCCAATTCGATTAAAATGAAAATCCGCAGGTAATTTCCGTCATACCCATTCCTTTGAATCGTTTTTTGTTGAAGAAATCGATTAGAAATCATCAAAAACCACTGAAAATGGTCGTTATAGTAAAGATTTCGGCTAGGAGAAATTTAGAAAACCCTAGATTTTGGTAACCGAACTCTCAATATGAAGAACAGTTCGGAAATTAGGAGTTTTTTGGTAACTGAACTACATAGTTCGGTTACCTCGCAAAAAAAATAACGTAACCGAACTCCTATTTTATATGTAGTTCGGTAACCTCGCAAAAAAAAATGGTAACCGAACTCCTATTTTATATGAAAATTGGAGTTCGGTTTAGTCGATAAATTTATATAGGTAACCGAACTTTGATAAAATATAGTTCGGTTACTTCGCAGTTTCTATGTGGTAACCGAACTTTGATAAAATATAGTTCTGTTACTTCGCAGTTTCTATGTGGTAACCGAACTTTGATATGTCAACACCAAACTTGTAGTTCGATGACTTCGCAACTTATACCAGATAACCGAACTTTAGTCTGTTAACATTTTTTGTTTGATGTAATCCCATGTTCAATTCTATTTGATAAGACAATATTCTGTTTAGCTAATAATGTGGTTTTCATTTATTAGGAACAAAGGAAAAAAATTTAATCCCCACCTAGCCGAAGATTTGAGAACTCCCACCCCTCGCGGTAGAATACATTTGGATTTCCGAAACCGTGGTACTAAAAATGCTAAACATGGAGGGGGATCGTTACAGGAAGTCAATCAAGAGGTGATGGAGAATACAATTGATAATGTTATTGAAGAAGAGAATTATGATGAAGAAGAGCAAGGAAATGAAGAGAAAGGAAATGAAGAGGTTGAACAACAAAGATAACACGTTGAAAATGTAGAGGAAGAAGAACAAGGACAGGGCAAATAAGGAGAAGGACAAGAGGAAAAGAAGGATGAGGAAGGAGAGGAAGAAGGGGAGGAAGTGGAGGGAGAGGATGAAGAGGAAGAAGGGGAGGGAGAGGATAAAGAGGAAGAAGATAAAGAAGACCAAGAAATTGTTCATGTTAAAGAGAAAAAGAAGCTGAAGCCTCCTTGTGATAGATACTCACATATTCCCCCTGATAATTTGTGTTTGCCACCAGTGAACCCAACTTATGGTACTCCAAATGATGGAGGGGCCACCTTGTTTGGCTACAAACACTCATGGGATGCGAAGATCTATGCGACAAAGGTATTCTTTAAGTTCATTCTTAACTATTAAAACGTTTTTTTTGGGACATGTTTCGTCAAGTATTAATAGTGTTATGTTATTTTTGTAGGATCATAATGATGCAGTTCGTCTTATTCGTCGTCAAAAAGCGTCCAAATGGGATCTTTCTTTGGAGTGTGACGAGTTTCAAGCGAAGGTTAAAGAGTGTGTGTTATGGAGAGCTATTGAGTACGCAAATGTGGATTTTGACGTTGTTACCGTATCCGCATTTGTCGAGAGGTATTATCCCGAGACATATACAATGCATCTTCCATTTGGCGAGATGGGAATTACTCCCGATGATTGCTCGAGAATCACTTGCTTACCAGTGGAAGGTAAATGTCTTAGAGAAGGCTACAACCCCTCGATGCATTATGAATCTCTTGAAGAATTGGCTCTAAAATGTCTAGGATGGGATGCAAGAAAGGCTCAATGTGAGTTTAGACGTTCTGTGAGGTCCCCTAAACGTGGCGATGAGTATAATCCAAGAGAGACAAATGGAGCCTTGAAGAAGATGTTGAAGAAATTCAAGTTGGTAAAGTTGAAGGAAGCATTTGGAGGGACAAGAAAGAAGGTGGAGAAAGGAAAGTTGGTGATAGACCAGGAGACCCTTAGGCATCATGTCACCGCTTATTGGTTATATCATCTAGGAACCGTCATTTCCCCCGACACTTCTGGAAATAGGGTGGATGCACATTATCTACAGCTTTTGGAGAATCTCGATGAGATTAACAAATACTCTTGGGCCACTGGGGTGCTTGCTTTTGTTCTAGGAGAGATGAGCAAAGGGTCAAGGATTAAGACAAATCAAATTGGAGGTTACTTAACTCTTATTCAGGTGACCTTTTACATTGTTAGTTAGCAAATTATTCGCCTAAATTTTATGCTTCCAAATCAATTTTCATGTATGTGGTTAATATTTTCGTTTTTTCGCATAGGTTTGGATTTATGACCACTTCCCTTCATTGGGATTGGCTAGGGAAAAGACACCTTATCCCTATGACGAACCTACAGCAGGAAAATGGTTGTTTTTGGACGCACAAAAGAAGTCTAAAGAAGAGCAGTTGACTTCGTTGAGGGAGAAATTGGATAAACTTACGGTGAACGATGTGGTATTTCACCTATACGTCGTACCCGATGATGTCTCTGCAGATGAAGAAGATCTGAATGGTTTCTCTACCGTCTCGGCTTACTATGGACCAATTTGGTATTTTAATGGCTACGCAATATATAATCCAAGGAGAATACTAAGACAACTTTGTTGTGTCCAAATGGATCCCGACGTGGAGAATGAAATTTTCAATTTGGTGGTTCAAGGAACAAAGAACACCAAGAAATATTTTGTTCCAAAACATGAACCAACTCCTACAATAGGATATTGGAATGCACTTCGTAACTACTACCTACCTTTTGGTGATTGTGTACCTTATGATGGAGATGTAAATGCATGTGATGAAGATTATATGGTGTTTTATCAAGAAATTAGTCATCCTTTTGTGATAAATAGAGAACAACAAGCTAAGACTGATAAGGCGCAGGGGAAGGCAAAGGAGAGGGAGGCTAAGAGAGGTCAAAAGGAGATGCCTATTTGTGGAGAAGAAGCTAAAATGTTATGGGATAATGTGGTAAGAAAATGTCTTCTCTTATACTTCCTTGTTGTTTGAAAGTATTGAAAATATATTTACTTATGCTTTAAATTGGAATCAGGTGAACAAGGGTACGAAATTGTTGAAGAAATGGATGGCTAAAATCCGCAGTGGAGAGCCGATGTCGACTAAGGAACAAACCTACTACTACGGCGAGTGGGAGGGTCTTATAACTATAATAATGATGGAGCCAAGTAGGTCTATGCAATTGAAGAGGGGTCGACAACAAGGAGAATGTTCAAGTCGCGCCGTGGAGGAAACCTGTCGAGTAGATGAAACCCCAAGTGATGAGGAAGTTCAACCTAAAACTCGTGGAAAACAAGGAAGTGGTAAAAGGGTTCGTCGTGGTGGTCGTTAGTGATTTCGTATGGTTTTAGTTTTAAAATACATCTTAATTATGGATTTCGTATGGTTTAATTTCGTATGTTTGTGTGTTTTAAACAATTAGTAAAGGATTTCGTAGTTTGGTATGTATAACAACTTTTATATTTGTTTTAGACCCTTGTTTGTGTTTTTAATTTTAATTGGGTTTGTGTTTTCAATTTTATATGGAAGAAATTTTGAATACAGGATATATTTCGGCAACCTGAAATTTAAACACAGCTAACCGAACTTAAATTTCGGTAACCTGTGACTAATTAATGGTCACCGAACTGTTTTTTCGGCGAACAGTTAAATACTACAAGGTTGCCGAAGACAGAGTTCAGTTACCTCGCAACATTTGCACTGGTTGCCGAACTCTTTTCTGAAGACTCAAATAAAACAGCTAAATCCTACCAGTTTGTGACTGAGACTTCAGGTAAAAAGTTCGGTTACCTAAATTTCTAACTTGTAACCGAACTTTCTAGTTCGGTTAGCAAAGTATAATATCAATGGTTGCCTAAACTGTCTCTGAAGACTCAAATAAAACATTTGTTCGGCAACCTGTATTTTTTGCGCAGGTAAGTTCGGTTACCTGCACAATCATATGTGCTTACCGAACTATTATCTGTCAACTCAATAAAATACTAGCATTAACTCGATAATAAATACCACACTTCAAAAAACATAGTATTACATTGATAAGCATACTTAGTTCCATCACATGTGTCATTTAATCATCATCAAGTGAAATTCGACCTTCATGTACAATTTCGTCCGATTTCGACAAAGCTTTCCACATCTCCATGTTATGCTCATACATAATACACCAACCCAACATTATATTGGAGTTAAAGGAAGGCCAATAAGAGTTTCCAGATATTGGAGGCAGTGGACAATCGGGTTTTAAACGAAGGCCTATAAAGTGGTTGTTGTTAGTCAATGCCATCACACATCTCCTTCGTTTGAGTTGCTCGACACATACGGTTGTTTTCGGGGTGAAGTTGAAACTTGCATACTTTGAGAAATAATGAACCACACAATTAAATACCTCGGCGATTAAGTGTCCACATATCGGTATGCTCATCCAATAATCTCTTGTGATCGGATGGCCCCCATGAAGACGACGTTGATACTTAACAAATTGCACATTGAGACTACCCACCCCATCGCACAACATTGTCTTGTAAAATGCCAGATTCTCCTTTAGTTTGGACAACAACCTTTGCCTTATATGAGTGATTGCACACCCATTATTTAGCTTGGCACCTTCGATGAAAGGCCCAAGTTGTTGATTGAAAACATGAAAACCACAATTACCATCCGGAGGAACGTCGTCGGTGGATATAACGTATTCTATAATGTATAGAGTTAGCGCATTCAAATAGTCTTTATTTGGACCCTCAAGCTTACCATCTAGGGAAGATGGTTGGATAAGGCAAATTGGAGACTTAAGCTTCACGTCGCCGGAAGATGGTTGGCTTGGTTGTGATGGACACATCGTACCTTTTTGCTTCAAATCTCGTTCACTTGTTTCGCCTTTTTCCTCAATACTCATACCCCGTTTCTTGGTTTTCTCCAAGTACATTGCTGCGGTATACTCATGGGCCAAAGGATCTCTAGTAAATGGGGTTTGCTCACTTTTCTTCTTACGTAACACCTTTTCATATTCTCGTAGTTGTTTTCTAGTTTCTTTTTGGCTTGGCCTACCTTTGCGTTTGCCTTTTGACGGTTCATAAACATTCTATGAAGTTTGTGGATATATGATTTTCCTCATGTCATCCCAAAATATTTGTTATTGGAGCTTGTTCATGCCACGATACATCTCTAGTACGGTTCTACCCATTTCGTTATCACCAAACTCCTCTCCGGCTTCTTCTCCCTTTGGAGGAGGGATGAAACTTAGATGCTTCCAATATGGATCAATGTCGCTTAAAGGGATTACGCCATGCTCGTAGTTGATTATCATATGGCGACAAGGGAGTCCCATAGACTTCTTCATGTTACATACACACACCTCATCCCTCTTGGTTTCCCACTTATCAATAAACTCGACTTTTATAATCAACAACTTCATACATTGCCGAGAAACGTTGTAATGGATTCCCTTGAACAATGGGTGGTCGGCATATTTTATGGTCATTTTGAATATACGGCTTTTTTGGAACTTCTCTTTAATTCTATCAATGTTGCGCTTGAAGTAATTTTCCATAGCATTCCACGCGGTTACGAAATTATCAACACATCCAAAGAGATTCTTCTTCAACCGATGGTGAGCCGACTCTACTAAACTTGTCGCCTGATTTCCTAAGTGCTTATATTGGTTGGTATAGGCATTAACAAACCTCTCTTTGTGTGGTTCCAACCATTGGCGAAGAACATACAATACAACATCGGGAGAATCGGGAGTATCCCAATGGGCGATAAACTCCGCAAGATTTAGATGATTCCCATTTACCGTTGAAAGCAACCCATTTAGCGTAATTTATATCGTATTTTTTTTCAACTTCCTCTTTCGCATCCGCTCGTTCATGTTCCGGTAGCATCTTAATCTCTTCATATCTTTTCTTATTGGGTGGACAAATTATTGGCTTGTACCTATTTATCAAATTACACCATATATGGAACGTACAAAGCATATTGTGTGCTAATGGAAACACTACCTCTATTGCATTCATCAATGCGACTTCATTGTCGGCTACTATAACCCCGGGAAATATCATCACCTCGGAAGATTGCCTTAACTTGTTGTAGTGCCCAAATGTAACTAGGTTCTTGCTCATCCCTTAAAAAACAAAACGCCACGGTAAACGCTGACTGCGTCGAAGTACGCCCAACAATATTCAACAATGGCATCTCGTACTTGTTCGTCTTATAAGTACAATCCTTTACGAGAACTTCATGAAAGCATTAAGCCAATTGAATACTCGTTGGATGCGCAATGAAGAGTTGTGTTATCTCTCCGTCCGAATCCACATCCTTTTGAACCGCATAGTCTTTCTCTTTGGCCAAAAAAAACAATTGTTGCATCACTTGTCTATCTCTTCATTCCTTCTTTCTAATTGTCACTATTGCATTATAAATGACGGACAAAGATGAGTGGTTATCCTTGTTATCCTCCTTTAGTATTTGGAGCATTTGAATCGGTGAAAGACCCATTTTCCTCATTTTAGCTACCTTGTCCATCTCTTCAGGAGTTAGCTTGGTCGCCATGAAATGTCCTTCAAGATACTCCGGACGAGGGTGGTTATGACAACCTTCCATAACCTTGTAGAGAACTCATCCACCCAATTCTTCGTTGTAATTAAATGCAAGCTTGAATGGGCATTTAATCTTCTTTGAGAAAGTTTTGTTCTTCCTATTTGTCTTTCCTTTGTAAACATAACCCTTCCTCTTGTGGCTTTTATCGGGATCACCGCATCTCTCACAAACCATTTCAAAACGGGTTTTGCTTTCTCTCCCATTCAATACTAATACGCACATGTATTTTAGTGCATGTTGTCTAGCCCAACTCTTAGCCTCTAAAGGACTTTTGAATACCAAGTCATTCATGTAGTGATGGGACGTGTCATCGTACAAAATATCAACAGGGGTAGGTTGATTTTTCATTGGTTCTATTGGATCAGATGCAACCTACGAGTAATAGCACAACGTCAATACCAACTAAAAATAAGAAATACTTATATTTTCGGCAATGTAAACATAATATACGATCATGCCGAACAAAAAGTTTGGTTATGAAAAAAAAATTGCGATCTTGCCGAACTTGTTCTTTGGAAATTTCAATAGTATAGTTCGGCAACATAATTAATACAATCGACTAAACCGAACTATAGAGTTCGGTTATCTATTCAATGAAGGTGATTTGCGAGTTTGCCGAACATAAAGTTCGGTAACAAAAGGAATAAACTCGACTAAACCGAACCATTAACTGTATACTCTATAAAATTAGTTCGGCAACGTTTTCTGGAAAAAAGATAACTGAACTCTCAAAAACCTCCATTAAAATAGAGTTCGGTTACCTGCGTATGCTGAAATGAGTAACCGAACTGCACATACAGGAGAGTTCGGCTACCTGTTTTGCAGAATTTCTAACCGAACTAGTGTCACCTAGCCGAAATTTTATCCTGAAATTTTCGATTTGGCAAATTTTTTGCACAATTCAAGCTACATTAACTAAATTTGAAACATACCTGAGTACCCATAATTTCATCTTCTGGTTGTGGATGATAAAATTCATCATTTGGATCGTTGGGTTGAGTTTGAGATAAATAGCTTTCATAATCTAACAAATAACTCGTATCAGGATCATTAGAAATATTGACAAATATTTTAGGAGATGAAGGAGGTTCTGATTCTGAGGAGGAGGTATCATCACATAAATCACTCATCATATTTACTAAACTCAAAATAAGTTTTTTTTGGGGTTCTTCCCTCTTTTTCTTCATCATCATCTTCTTCTTCTTCTTCTCCTTCTCATTCTTCTCATTCTAACAAAACTATCCTATTAATAACTCACTAATCACTAATTAATCATTACACTAACACTAACTAATCAATAAACTAACTAATTTAATTACTAAGGGTAGATTTGGTATTAAAAAAAAAATAGATAAGGGGTGACCCAAAACTACTTCAAATGTCCAAACAAAAATGAAAGAGTAGTCCCCCACCTATTTTGAGTAGTCCCCAAAACATCATTCTAAATTTAAACCTGAAACATAATTGCAATATGTTCTTTTCGATACACAATTTACAATTCAGGGAAAACATAAAAGAAAAAAGAAAGATATATTTGACTTCATTTGGAAGAACAACTGCAGCTCTATTGTTAGGGATATCTCCTATGTCCATCTGAAGAAGCAAAAATAATAATATATAAATCAGAAGCAAGAATAAAGGCTAAACTATGTCATAGTGATGCTTCACTCCTAACATTAAAGCCTCTTACAAACACAAACCACTAACACATGAAATTAGTCTGAAGTGAATGTACCTTAACAAAACAGTTTGAAGTGAATAAGCTCATCAAGATTATACACACCATATACTTGAGATATTAATCCTACAAAAAACAGTTTGAGAAATTAGTTCACATAACAATTTAACAACACCCACAAGAATACAAAGAAAACAAAATAAAGATCTTTCTGAAACGATAATTCTACAATTTTAAGCATCCAAGTAAACTATCCATAAAATGTTTACCTTAAGAAAAGGAAGAGATGAGTAATTAGGGCCTCCTAGACTTAAATTCAGCACTTCCATCTTGGTTGAAATGGCATACTTGAACATGTCAAGGAACCCCAATGAACAAGATACCTGTAATAGACAGAATGCACACTTCTCATAATCTTGCAGTTGCACACAATAATAACATTTTAAAGTAATGATATACTATACATACTTATCATATTAGCTCTATCAATCTATTTTCTAAGAACAAAAGATAATTGTTTATAATGGGTAATCCATAACCAAGTAATCTGCAATTATTACCTTGACAAGAACAGACACAGCAGGTTGGTCCCATTCACTGAAAAAAATCACAAGAAAGCACTACGTAAGAAATCTGTAACACCAAAAATAAAAAGGCATAGCAAAATCAAACTATTCTCACAACCGATATAGAACCAAAAAGAGAATACAATAAAGATTTGATTTGATTTGCTTAGGTACTATAAGTAATACCTCTTCAAAACATGCGTCTTTGTCTGATATTAGCAAGACCTTCAATCATCAATGCCACCACATCTCACAGAGACCCAAGCTTTACAGATACAATAGTTGAAATATTGCTGGAAGGCATTTGTTTATATCATGAACAAACACCTTCGAAACCTTTCTTGTCTGCACAATCAAATATCATTAAAAACAAAATTAAGAAAATCTACAACTGTCTTCATCATTAATAATAATACCACTTTGTTATACTTAAAGGCTGAAGTAGGGGAACACTCCCACATATGAGTAATGAGAGGAAGCAAAACTTATTTAAGAAATTCTGTAGCTGAGTATTGATTGGGATCACTTTATCTAATACTTCTTAGTCCCAATCAGACTCACATAACTAAAAGGGTCAATAAGTAAGTCTTCGTACATGTGATGGTTCAAGTCGTCAAATCTTAGATGAAAGCACGTGCCAAGCTATACATTTGCACATGTATATTGCACAAGTACTGCAATCATATGGTAACCAATTCTTCAAATAAACAAAAATAAATCAATCTAAGTAATCTCAAAAGTAAAATAGTTTAACTATAAATATTAAAGTGTAATTAGATTTTTTAGTATTTTACCCGTGCTACATACCGGGTATGATGAGAATTGATCCTATTTGGTGAGGCGGGTTTTCGCCGCGCAGCTGTTTAAGAAAGGGTACCAATTAACAAATGCAGTACACCAATTATCATTTAGTAGATTAAATGTTGGAACTAAATTCACCAATTATAAACTGTTTACACTTTTTGAGATTAAAAAATCCTCTTAAAGAAAATACAATTGAAAATTTACACCAACCTTTGGAATCAGTAAACTTCATGGCATTGCCAATATCGGTACTCTAAAAATTATTCATAAGGATAGATTTGAAGTTTACAACTCAAAGTAGCACTACACCTACCATTATTCTTGCTAGATTTTTAGAATATATATTTCTTGGCTAATCAACTTTTGCAACATAAAAGTAAAGAAACAAAGTCGTAATAATATTCTACCTTAAAATCCTAATAAGGACTTCCAATTCGGATAAATCATGTTTGTACTTCACCCTCTATACACTCCACCATCTGCCTTACGTACCATATCACATAATTCTGTTAAGAATCAAGCAGCCAATTCAATTGCTCTTTCAGACTCCAACTCGCCTCAGTAAAATAAAAATAAAAATTACACTCACTATATAGTTATATCAATTTTGGGTATAAGAGATACTAAAAAAATAATAATATAAAATATGTTTCAAAATAGTACAAACCATATGAAGTGCTTCCCGTTGAAGATGATGTAATCAAAAAAATGTACTGACATGTTTTTATTCAGAAATCATATATTAGATATCTTAAAAAACTGATATCAATATTAAATATATTGCAAACTCTAAATAGTGCAAAGAATATGAAGTGCTTCCCGTCGAAGATGTTGTAATCAAGAAAATGCACCTTTATATCTTTCTTCATAAATCATATACTTGTGTTAAGAACCAATAAGCGACCAAATCAATTACTCTTCCAGGATCCAACTCTTTATAATGAAACGAAAAATCACGCTGACTATATGGTTGTATCAACATATGATATCATAGACACTATAAAAAACATAATATTTATTTAAAAAAAAAAGCCAATTATACATAGTGAAAAGCATATGAGGTGCTTCCCTTCGAAGAACATGTAATCAATATATCTTTCTTCAGAAATCTTATATTTGAGATACTAAAAAAATGATATCAATGTTAAATGTATTGCAAACTATAAATAGTGAAAAGCATATGAAGTGCTTCCCGTCGAAGATGATGTAATCAAGAAAATGCACCGATATATCTTTCTTCATAAATCATATACTTGTGTTAAGAACCAATAAGCGACCAAATCAATTGCTCTTCCAGGCTCCAACTCTCTATAATTAAACGAAAAATCACACTCAATATATGGTTGTATCAACGTATTAGAGACACTATTAAGAGAAGAAATATTTGGATAACATTAATATATAAAAAAATAGATTGCCAACTCTACATAGTGAAAAGCATATGAACTGCTTCCCGTCGGAGAATATAAAATCAATGAAAAGTACTAATATATATTTCTTCAGAAATCATATACTTGCATGAAGAATCAAGCATCCAACATAACTGCTCCTTCAAACTCCAACTCCTTATAGTAAATGAAAAATTACATGACTCTATAGTTGTATCAATATTTAATATTAGAGATACTTAAAAAAAATTATGTTAATATTAAATAGTGTGCTAACTCTAAATCGTACAAAGCATACGAAGTGTTTCTTGTCAAGGAGATGCACTGATATATCTTTCTTCAGAAATCATATACTTGCTTTAAAAATCAAAAGGCCAACTCAACTGGAGATGCACTGATATATCTTTCTTCAGAAATCATATACTTGCTTTAAAAATCAAGAGGCCAACTCAACTACTCTTCCAGGCTCCAACTTCTTGTCACTAAATAAAAAGGTCATATGAGACACTAAAAAACACACAAATTTACATAAAATATATAGTTAACTCTAAATAGTGCAAAACATATAAAGTGCTTCCCGTCAAAGAAGATGTAATCAAGGAAACGCATTGATATATCTTTCTTCATGTAATCAAGGAAATACAACCAGTACTACGCACCGGGTCCGATGAGAATTTTTGATTTGGTGTGCCCAGTACCGTCACGACGCATCTAAAAACTCCAATATATCTTTCTTTATTAGTATAATTACTTTTACTGGGTAGCAAAATTAGATAAACTTTGATAATCTAATATAAGGATTTAATTTTCACCTATTTTATTATATTTTTGTTCGCTAAAATAGATTTTTTTTTAATTATGGAATTTTATCTGCTCAAATTAATATTTTTTAATTATATAGAATGAACTTGGACGATCTAAGTGACGAACTAAAAATTTCAACGGTCCGAGATTTTAAAAAACTTTGCAAACGTGGTGTAAGAATACGAAATAAAATCTCAACCAACAAGGACTAGGAATTTCATTAACCACCCAAAAGGAGGGTAAGCGCTTCCTTTGAACTTGGAACCAGATATAGAGCCCATTTTATATATAAACAATTTTTAGACCAATCATAAGCCATGGTTTCGTGGACCGCAAGTGAGAATAAAGATAAGCCCAACTTTAAACGTGGTCCGCATCTATAAATATCCCTTATAAAAATAATTTGGTCGTTCATCACATATATCCTTTCCATACCTCTCCCATAGAACCTCTGGTCGTGTAGGACTGCACTTGGTCAATATTATACCAAATAATTGTCACAGCTGATGCCCAGTTTTGACTACGACGGATTCTTTCAGGTATTTATCACATTCCCCATCATCTTCCAAAAAATTTAGTGCAATACAGGCAGACTTGAAAGTCCGGTGGACCTCTTGAATACCACTCTTCATCGTAGTTCTTAGGTGCTTGAACGACCTTGCCCCCGCTACTACTGTAAGCAACAACCTCGGATAATACAGTTCGCCACTATTTGGAGAAACAAAATACATTCTCCCAATTGCAAAGCCTTTCTTTCGAGGAGACCACTTCTTATCTTACAAAATGACATGATATTTTGAACATGTTTATTTTTAGAAACATAATTCCAACGGATACTCAAAAACATGTAAATAAGCACACGTAACGACAACCATTTCAGTAGCTACTACCACAATCATACTATTGTCGCAATCATTTCAGTAACTGATGGCAATGTAATCGAAGAAGGAAATAGACATGTAACCTGAAGACCGTATCTTACCTGACCATACAAACTTCTGCGGGAATTCTTGGTAGGTATATGCCTCGTTTTCTGGATTTAACCTGTAATATTCAGAAACTTTAGAATATGTCCCTTATATCTATTACTTATTAAAAAACAAAAGAGAAAATCATCATTAGGTCTATCCACGATTAGGTTGCATAGTAACTGGTCTACTAAAATAATGAACCATTCAATATGTGATTTAATCAGTTTTGATATGCAAATGATAAATGATAAATTTGAAACTAACTTGTTGTAGTCAAAATACCCCATCAACGTGGTTACTACATTTTCTTCCTTATCCTGGATTACTTCGACTGTATCATCTGGATCGTAAATAACCCGCTGCTTGCCCGGAAGATGTACTGCTAGCCGCTGTACTTTGGGATTTTCTTTGTGTGGACGATTTCCAAGTAATCGCCAAGCTGCCTCAGGCGCTCCGATATACCTCGCATTCAGATATTGAAGAATCTCGTTGGGGCCACCACCAGCAACCATAATCGTCAAGTCATATCCCTTGTAGATATACTTGTGTATATACTTCACGGCTCGGACGCTGGAGCAGACCTCAACATTGATATGGCAGTCAAACATCCTGGTAAGATGTGGATTGTAAGGGACCACATCCATATTAGTGTATAACTGGTTGCGATACTGAAAAACCCGGCCATCATTGCGTCGGCGGTAGACTGGATACCCGTTCTCACTAATTGAAGTTTATTCTGCATATTGTTTCGGATAGTCTTTGGTGCACCTGAAGCCATCCATGCAACTTGCACTTGGTTTCCTAGCACCATACGGTCCATGCACCATGCATCTTTGTATTGTCTGAAAATGTTCTGGATCATTTTTTTCATCTGGGAATTCGGCACATACCATATTATCCACTTGCTCCGGAGTGTGTATTTTGTCTGCCTTGTCCATAAAAATCAACATGTGCATATGCGGAAAACCTCTCTTTCGAAACTCTATTGTGTAAACATATCCAACCACCCTACCAAATACTTTCTTATCTTCTATTTCTTTAATTAGCGCCTTACGTTTGAGCTCAAACACCCTTGCCACCAAATCAAGCCTATCTTGCGGTTGTTGGTTCTCAAACAGAGCACTTATAATTTCTTCCCATCGTGGATTTGCCGTCATGGTGAGGAAGATATCCGGATAATGGTTGTACCTTAGCAAGAAACCGAAAGTTTTATTAACTAGCATCCGATTTCTATTTAGATTTGAAGAAATAACAATAATGAACCATAATTCTCAAGCACACAACAACAATGCAGATACGTTAAAAACAAACTCAACATGGTCTCACTCAAGCAATACTAAGGCCAGAATATTAGACAGATATTGCGCAAGAAAATTCTACAACTATATTCCCATATCAACTACTTGTTATCGACATGGTAAGAATTTGAAGCAATTTTCTCGACCAAGTTAACGATTAATTAACAACTGGCTCAGAATGCAAACCAAAAATGAACCAAGTTACGAAATGAAACTACTTTCTACCATGACTAACTGATTACTTGATTAGAACTCAATCAACTTCTAATATGTGAGGTTTGTTGTCATTTATATGCCTGGGGTAGAACAGAACAATTAAACAAAATCAAATTATCCCTACTAAGATATAACTAATTGTGAGTAGCTATTATCACTCATTGAAGTTCATCTAACAGTGATCTATTTCCGTCTATTATGACATTTTACTTGGTTATCACTGTACAGACAATATTGAAGATCAATATATAAAAACAACAAAATTTACAGACATCGAATTTAGAGAATTAACAAACAATAAAAGGGATTCTACCTGGTAATGGCCATTGAATCTTGATATATCTCGTACATGATCCGAGGACCGCATATAAATGTGGATGGGAGTATGACTGTTTGACCACGTTCCGACGCTTTGTTGCCTGAAACCCCAAGGTCAGCAAGCCCTTTATAGTTTTTAACTCGTAACTTGGGTTGATTTTTCCTAATCCACCAAAGGCGATTCTGTTCGGTCGCTGCCCAAGCATCAACTATGAATTCCTGAAAGAGCATACCCGCTCTTAGTATCGTCGAGTACTCACCTCGTCTCTGGAACAATATATAGCTGAAATATTCCATTTGTGTGAGCCGCGTATCCGTAGCCTTATCTAGATCGACATCCCAGTGTACCATCCCAGGTTCCCATCCCAGTTCACGATATGGGAACAAAAGAACGTAATGCAAAGGAAAATACGCTGGATGACACTCATTAATTCTCTATAAAGCATGACTTCCTTTCAGATGAAGTATAATGTCACGCGGTCCAGAATTGATGGTTTGTCCGTCTTCAGGCAATATAACGGCTATCTCATCTGCTGTGGGTAAGTTATAACGTCTCAGATCTGACCCTTTTTCGTATTGGAGAGAAACGTGCACGTCATTTCCCCTCCACTCATTGCTTTTTAGTAATTCAAAAGCATGATTGTATTTCTTCACGAATACATTGTTGGCAGATAGAACCTGTTGTATGATCTCAAGCACCGTAACATTTAACCTTGGGTTTAGCTCAAGGCGTTTTGATACTGCATCTGAAGGATCATAAATGTACAACTGTGAGTATGTGCCACTTTGCGGATTTTCAGGTAAGAGTGTTCCGGTTCTATGCCTTAGCTGACCATGAGCAGTAAACAACGGTGGGCCTGTTTCAACATATCAAAGATCGAGTTTAGTCCAAACTCCAAAGTGATACATTTAGCATCAATGTTCTGCTCTTAAAATTCACAAATAAGCATTGCAGTAGCTATACAATTATGGGTGCAGAGATTTCTGGGACCTACTTAACTTTCTGGCTTTTGCAGGATTAGAATGATCAAAAACTATCTGACAACATAGTCGCAGACAGTAGTGTATCTTAGTAACAACATAATCTAAGGCTGCATAATGATGGAAACCATAAATAGTTCAAAAAAATGAGTATTTCCAAAAACATGTTTTTTGAATCCAAAACAATGACTTACGAAATAAGGTTTAAAGATTAAACTTAGGCTTATCAGAAATTAATACGTGTAGCAAATCAACAACTTTTGCAATTCCGTGTACTTAGCAAGTAACTTTGGAAGTTAAGGGAGAGACTCAAATACAATACCTATCGCAGAAACTAACAATCAATGGCATTTATAACTTTAAGTTCACATACGATCTTCCTTCTGCTAGACAAATAAATTATCTATTCGTACATATACCAAACTCATACTTCCTACATTTGCTTAGCTATGGATAAATCATCTATTGATATATGTAGTGAATCAAAAGTACCTGTTCCCTTGAGTTTCCGTGGTTTTAGTGTGCATCCCAGACTCATGAATGCGTTTGACGTGTTGTACCTGTGTTGATTTCATTATAAAAAAAACTATTCAGTTAGTGGATGAGTTTGTTTTGTAAGGCCTAACATTTAGTTCAGGTTCTAACAAGATGCTATCATGAAAGCATGGCAGTGTGTGAATGTTTCTTGCCTACGAATATTTTCCCGAAAACTCTTTGCAACTTCATCAGTTCCCTCAAGTAACTCTATAAACTCTTCAGGTGGTACTCTCATGTTCGGTAGTACGATCCTTCCCTCCAGGCAACATGTACTGAATGTTGGTTCCGTTAGAGTCGACTTGGTGCGATTTTCATCCATGAGATGCATCGCTCCATAATGTATACATACCACGTCCATCTTCCAAAGAAAATGCCACATAACTTTTTTATTCTTATTTGATACTCTGGAATATCTTCGTCGTTGAGGTTGCTGGAGAAGCCTTGGGCTTCAGTGAAGAATGATTTTCTCAGTAACACTGCAGCTTGTACTGGCTCTGGCTTCATGGTCATGTAAACGGACGTGCCTACATATTCGGATATCATCATCACTTGTATCTCCACAAACACAAAGAATCAGGAATAGAAGAATGAATAGGTGTATTTGACATTAATTTATTTCTATAAATAGATTGGATACATACATCTCGTAATGTTGCTCATAATGTCCCCCTTTATCATCAGTCTCATAATCCATTGGATCATTGTTGTTTTCCTCTCCATCCGATGAACCAATAACTATGCCTTCCAGTGATTTTCTGCCAGGAACGTAGCTGTTTGCTCGGCGTCGTTCCTGTTTACCAAAAAAAAAAAAAAAGAGTTATGAGTTTTAATAGTCCAGAATCTTGGCAAGCGTGAAGAACAAAACCAAATGCATAATGAGAAGGCAATATTTAGGAGCAAATCATGCCTGATAAAAATTCCAAGTGTATTTTACAAAACAAAATCATATCGACTAATGAGATTGTCCTATTTCTCAAAGTTCATGTGAGAGTTATGGATTTCATTTCATTCTTTGCCTGTTCAAAATGAGGGGTGTTTGATTTAAAAATCAAAACTTTGTAAAAGTAATACCTGGTATAGCGCAACTGCTTTTCCCTTTCTTTTTCGGGATTCCTCTGCCGTAAGCTCATCTTGGAGCTGAACTTGCTCGAAAAGTCTGGGGCTTTGGCGGGTAATTACTTGCTCAACAACTTTGCACCTTGTAACTAAGCTTTCCAAAGTGTTTCTTCCTGGAACGTAATTTTTTGCATGACTTTGTTTCTGTTTGCCAATAAGAAAAATGAGTTTCATTTTTCATTTTGTGCATTCTGATACTTATATAAGTAGGGCAATTTAAGAAAATGACCAGCTTCAAAGCCTCGAATTAATAAACCGGCCAAGAATTTGAGGACTTATATAAACTGGCCTTTCTGTTAAGTTTTACGTTTGGGCCCACCATAATAGTCAACTTGGTTGATTTAGTCCATTTTAGGATTAAAATTACCACCGTATCCTTATTACAAGACTATATTTACCTATTTTCCATACACTACGTCTTCTTCACCTTCTTCCTAGTACTTCTTCACATACTCAAGCAGTACAAAAATGGCAGGCGACACAAGCACCTACTTCTCCTACTCGAGCAACATCTTATTTTTTTTATTTTTTTTGAGTTCAGGCGAAGTGTTTGGTAACAACGATTGATTTTATTTATAATTTCATGAAATTAAAACCTAGGGTTCATATATTTGTGGAAAAATTTGGGGGTTTTAAATATTGGGTTTAATCTAACAAATTCAGGTGTTGTTGTCAAAATGATTTACTTGCATGTATTCATGTCGTTGATTAAAGGTATGTGTATGCAACAATCAAGTTCACTGGCATGTATTGATGCGTTTTTTTGGGGATTAAAAATTTAGGGTTCTTGAAAAACTAGACCTAAATTGACAAATAGAGTTAAATATACTAAAGTAAATCTGGTTCTCTTTAATAAATTAGCAGAGATTATGGTGTTCGTGACTGCAATTTGGTATTCTTTCTTTTTATGACTTGTTAGCGATGATTCTATCTCAGGTACTTATCAAAAACTTGAGAATTTGGGTATTTGGTACATTTATTCACTATAATTATAAGAATTGGATCATTTCAATCATATTGATGAATTTTTAGAGTTTGAATAAGATAAGAAGACATGGGTTGTTGTGAATTCAAGATTGCAGGGATTTGAGTTATAGAAGTGAAATAGAGGTCATGGTATCCTCCTAATAATCATTCATACGAAGAAGATGAAAATGGTTGTGAATCAAGTTGATTCGGAAATGATTCATAAGTAAAACTCGGACTCGGTCAACCGATTCGAGGGATTTACTTGTCTTTTCAATGGACTGGATAACTGACACGTAGGCATTAACTGCCGTTACACCGTTTTTAAAAAATACGGGATGGAAAAGGTCAATGTCGGTCATTTTATATAATGATTCAAAATAACGGTCACTTTCTTAATTATGACCAAAAAAGTTGGCTACTTTATGTCGGTCATTAACTGCCGTTACACCCTTTATCATCAGTCTCATAATCCATTGGATCATTGTTGTTTTCCTCTCCATCCGTTGAACCAATAACTATGCCTTCCAGTTATTTTCTGCCAGGAACGTAGCTGTTTGCTCGGCGTCGTTCCTGTTTACCAAAAAAAAAAAAAGAGTTATGAGTTTTAATAGTCCAGAATCTTGGCAAGCGTGAAGAATAAAACCAAATGCATAATGAGAAGGCAATATTTAGGAGCAAATCATGCATGATAAAAATTCCAAGTGTATTTTACAAAATAAAATCATATCGACTAATGAGATTGTCCTATTTCTAAAAGTTCGTGTGAGAGTTACGGATTTCATTTCATTCTGTGCCTGTTCAAAATGAGGGGTGTTTGATTTAAAAATCAAAACTTTGTAAAAGTAATACCTGGTATAGCGCAACTGCTTTTCCCTTTCTTTTTCGGGATTCCTCAGCCGTAAGCTCATCTTGGAGCTTAACTTGCTCGAAAAGTCTGGGGCTTTGGCGGGTAATTACTTGCTCAACAACTTTGCACCTTGTAACTAAGCTTTCCAAAGTGTTTCTACCTGGAACGTAACTTTTTGCATGACTTTGTTTCTGTTTGCCAATAAGAAAAATGAGTTTCATTTTTCATTTTGTGCATTCTGATGCTTATATAAGTATAATATATAGTTACTCGGTTCATATTTTTGAGAAACAAGCTATATACTTATTTAAATTCAAAGTCAATCTAATATGACTAAATGTCAGCTTTTCCCTAATCATTCTGGCTTTCCCTATTATAAAAATAGACTCCACAACAGGTTCAGGAAATTTCCCATTTGGTCTAAACACGTATGTGAGTAATTGATCAGGTGGAGGCCTTCATGTTTGCGGGTGCAGCTGAGACCGTCGGGAGTCCCCGAGACCAAATCTTTGATAGGATAGGTTGGAGTCGTTGGACAATTGGTCGGGTAGAAAAAGTGCACACGGCTTGATTGTAAATGTAGGCGAAACACCTGATCTTGTTGCATCTTGATTCAATCTATGTTTGCTAATTTGGGCATTGATGCACGGTACCCTAAAAATGGGTACCGGCACCAAGAAACTTGTAAATAAATATCACCTTAATTCTCAAGTTGAAACTTCTTTGTATCCTAATAATTTGTTGTTCATGGTGCTAATGAATGTGGGCATGAAGAACTCTACTTCTCCTTTTAAATATCACCTTAATCCGATCACTAGCTGCCAAATTGGCATTTGTAATTGTGGAACTCTCCTGTGTTTTTTTTTTTTCCTTTTCTTTTCAGTAAACTAATTAATTAGTAACACGTGGGCTAATAATTAGGATTGTTTTTTACGAGAGTTATACCTAAGATAAACCAAATAATTAACACAAACCAAAATTCTCCGAGATTAAATCGACGAATATCCTTGACCAAATCAAATCCATCGTAAGTTTCTCCAAGAAAACGATTTTTTAAACTCCTTATTTTTTTATTATTTTTTTTAGTAATTCAGATTTATTTTTTGGTGCTACCGTTTTTTTTTATATGAATCTTATCTTTTGATTTTATATTGTATTTTGAATTGATTTTAGTTCGCTTTGTTGGTGTCGCAAACAATTTTTTTTTGCAGTTGCTCGATGATGAGTTTATCACCTAATCGCAAGCGCAAACAAGCGTTTGGTAAGATCCGTACTTCAAAAACATTACAAGAACAAGGGGTAAAAAATAATCATGTTGACCGTCCATGTAAAATCAGTAGAATCTCCTTATCTTCTGTTACAAGCCTCCCCGGTGACTGTCTGGATCTTATATTTAAGTGCCTAAAAACTAGAGATGATCGCAATTCTTTTGGGCTAACTTGTCATAAATTATGAGCCAGCTGATTCAAAAATTAGTTCAGAAAGCTCTGCCATAATTATTTGTAATTTGTTGATTCGATTCCAAAACCTCGATTGTCTCTAAAAGGGTTCCCGGGGATATCGGAGGTTGTTACATCAAAGTTACAGTCCTTCGGCTCCAAAGTTCGATCTCCGGACTTGCGTTTTTGCTCCGTGTATTCTGATATGCAATTGCCTTTAGTATTTTCATGGTTTCCTCGCTTGACCGCATTGAATTGTATTCTTCTAATATTAACGATAATGGTTTAGTTGCCCTAGCAAAATGTTGTCCATCCTTAAAAGAAAGCGGACCTCTCGAAGTGTTGCTCGATTACTGATTCAGGGTTAAGTTGTCTTTTACAAAACTGTGGAGAACTGCGTTCACTTGATATTTCATATTGCAGCAGAATAACAGGTATTGGCTTTCTAGGGTGCGCATGGACCTTAACCCGTCTTGGAGCAGGCGGATACAAACTTAATCAAGAGGTGATTAACGCTATTGTTAGTGGCGGTGAACTTGAATATCTATTGTTAATGAGTCATCCGAGTTCAAAGAGAGATGCATTATTAATACGGAAGCAGTTTTAACGATTTCAAAAGGTGGCCTTTTATTGAAGGAACTATTCTTATCGAACTGTGAGGAGGTAGAGCTAGAAGGATATGAAGCTATAAGTATGAATCGCAAAGAGTTGGAGAAGCTTTACGTGATGGGGTGCCAAAAGTTATGTGATATAGGGTTGCAAGCTATATGCGATTGATGTAACAAGCTTATTGAATTATACACAGATGGAGAAAAAATTAGTTGTAGCAGCACTATTCTTGAGCATTTCGATGGCAAGAAACCTGAAGTGATTTTATGGTCGTAGTTCGTTTTCGAGTTAGTTTTATTTCAATTTTGCTATATGTGCAAAAGTTAGAAGTTTGCTGTGCTAACACACTGCAAAATTAATTCCATGTCAGGCTTTGATCAATTAACACACTGCAAAATCTAACGATTAATATGAGACAAAATCATAACGATGATACTTGTAACTGAAACTAAATGGAATGAGATTATCAACCAAAAGACAACTTGAATAATGCCCTAAATGAATATGGATGGTCGTCAAAAGAGAAGGTACCTGAAGGAACGAAAGGGGAAGAGATGCCTAACCAAGAGCTGAAAAATGCATAACTAGATTTAACAGTGGAACAAAACATGAACCTAAAGCCAGGTGGATTAGTATGTTGAATTCGGACCTTCTTTATTTCTTCCTGGAACAAAATCTGCACTTTTTTTGTTGTAAAAAATAATAATTCAAAGGTACACGGAATAGGTAGTTCGATGGCACCACTCTTTTATAGCGTCTCAAATGGTAAGCCCCCGTTTGCCTCCTCCCAATGTCATATTTGAACGTCTTAAGGAACTTAAACTCTCTCTCTTTTAATGAAATTTCAAGAAAGTGTTTCATGAAATTTCTTTCAGCATTCTTTTCGTATTCGTTTACTTCGTACCAATAAAATTCATAAACAGTAGTTCAAATTTTTGGCAAACAAAAATGATGAAATCCTCGTAATAACCCAATTGTTAATAACTTGCTTATATTCTCCTCTGAATTTCTAATCTAAGTTAATCTACAATTTTTCATGTTACTCACTTTCCGAAGAGTAAGAGGTATTGCCGAAGTGGCTTACAAGAGATCTTCTCCGGTAGCCGTTGGCATCCATCCCCAGTATTTCGTCCTGGGCTGGTACCGGCGACCACATTCCATCCTTTGGATTGTTCGTTGAGCAGTTTAGCCTAAACACCATAGCATCCGCTCATTTTCATGACTAATCAAAAGCGCATCCGGAAAACAAAGTTTGGTTGAGCGTTGTACGTGTCCTGATTGGAACGGGACAATCTGCAATTATATGCATCGGCTGCTTCTTAGTCCCGAAGGCCGACGTCTCTCAAGGGCTTTTTTCAATAAGGCCTACCTATCATGGCAACAGCTTAGAATATCTGCCGATGAAGAAGACTAAGCCAACAAAGGATGTATAAAAGATATATATCCTTGACCAAATCAAATCTACCGTAAGCTTCTCCTGAAAAATAAGTTATAAAACTCATCCTGGAATCCTCTTACCTCTGTAAACTCTACCCATACCCTCTTCCGGCGCTGAATTTTCAGTATTATTTTTTTGCTTTAGTTCTTCAGATATAAGCTTATGGTAAATTTTTAATTCATCTTAGTTCGTTTTGTTGGTGATTTCCAGTTGTTTGATGATGAGTTTATTCCCCAATCACAAGCACAAACGAGAAGAAGGGGAAAAGAATGATCAAGATTGTCCATGCAAAATCAGGAGAACCACAAACCTCCCGGATGACTGTTTGAATCTTATATATAAATACCTAAAAACTAGAGATGATCGCAATTCCTTTGGAATAACTTGTCGTGACTGGCTTCGTATTCGTGACAACAATCAGGAATCTTTATGGTATCATAATAATTATGATCCACATCATAAATATGAGCCAGCAAGTAAATATCCAAAAATTAGTCCTGAAAGCCTTGCCATCATTACTTGTAAGCTGTTGATTCGATTTCAACACCTCAAAATTTTGAGTCTAGGAAGGTTGCCTAGGATAACGGATGTCGATACATTAAACTCACAATCCTTTGTCTCCAATGTTCAAACTCTACTCATAAATCCTTGCTCTTATTATTCCCCTGAGTATTCAGATATACAATTGTCCATGATATTTTCTTGGTTCCCTCGTTTGACATGTATAAGTTTGCGTTCTTCTGGTATTACTGATAAAGGTTTAGAGACCTTGGCAAAATGTTGTTCATCCTTAAAGACAGTCAACCTCGAAAAGTGTTGCTCGATTACTGACTTAGGATTAAGTTGTGTTTTACAAAACTGTCGGGAATTGCGTTCGCTTGATATTTCATGGTGCAGCAGTATAACAGGTAGTGGCTTTCTAGGGTGTGCACATACCTTAACCAAACTTGCAGCATGCGAATGCAAACTTACACTAGAGGTGATTAAAGCTATTGTTAGTGGTGGTGAACTTGAATATCTATATCTGGAGACAGTACCCAGTGAATTGGCTAAAGTTGATAAAGGATGCATTATTAATACCGAAGCAGTTCTAACGATTTCAAACGGTTGCCCTTTATTGAAGGATTTGTTCCTATCGAATTGTGAGGAGGTAGAGCTAGAAGGATATGAAGCTATTGGTATGAATTGCAAAGAATTGGAGCAGCTTTACATGATGGGGTGCCAAAGGTTATGTGATATGGGGTTGCAAGCTATATGTGATGGGTGTAACAAGCTTATTGAATTTTACATAGATGGAGAAAATAATAGTTGTAGCAGCTCTATTCTTGAGCATTATTTCGATGGAAAGAAACCTGAAGTGATTTTATGGTCGTAGTTCGTTTTTGAGTTGGTTTTAATTCAATTTTGCTATATGTGCAAAAGTTAGAAGTTTGCTGTGTTAACACCAAACATTAAATTTGTTTGATCAATCGTCGTTTACTTTTTTTTTTCCCCTTCAATTACTTTAAAGTCTTCTGTTCTGCACCAAACGTTAAATTTGTATATTATTTCCAGAGGTCAGTTTCATGTTCCAGTGAGTTCTCAATGTGTTGTTAGTCTACTTGTGCACTTGGAATTTGAGTTTCTAGAAGCATTCAGGTTGAAGCAACGGTTCATGTCTTATGGGTGCAGGTGCAGCCAGGCGGGTATTGGGTGTCCCTAGATAAAAAAAATTGGGGATAGGTTGGATAATTAGGTAGGCAATCTGCACACTGTTTTATTATTAGTGGAGGCCGAAACACCCGATTTTGTTGCATCTTAATTCAATCTATGTTCGTATTGTAGTATATAGATACAGTGCTGCATTTACGCAAAGTTGGGAACCGAACACACTGCCTGAGCATTAACGCAATGTGTAGTCATTTTGATTTGCAGTTTTGTACCTTCTGACGCCCTTGGCTGGTGGCTGATTTCTAGTGTGTACCTTCTGATTATTGATTTAGCTATGGTTAAGCAAGGTGTTTGGAAAATTGTTTTTCTTTTTCTACACACTAGTGGATTGTTGGCACGGGATGGAAGCAGTGCTGCTATCTGGAACGATGCCCACCAGTTTGTGATGAATATCTTTCACGGAGTATAACCTGTGAATTATGGCACGGCATCCTTGATGAGGGGATTTTTGTGGTAACGGTGTCGGTGGTGCGGCATGTTGCGAGAAAAAAATCAACCCATCAACATGTCACTTTGATGCACATCGTCATCCACCAAGTTAACAATTTTGGAACTTACATCATTGGAAGCCCAACAACATGCCCCGTTTGAAAATTTGGTGCATCACCGTTTTGATGTCGATTCGATACAACAATAATTCTTGATGCGGTGCCATAATTCACATAAATTTGTGGCTATCTCATTATGCTGGGTGATGCAATTTGTATCTTTAACCATTCGCTGGTTAGGTTTTCAGCCAGAGCCTAAGTTAGGTTGGATACTTTTTTTTTTTTTTTTTTTTTTTTTTTGCTTGGGTTGTTGCAGCCTTACTTTGACGACGCTACTTCTCGTATGATGGTTCACATCACATAATTACGTGATTGTGGACTATCTATAGGCATATCGTTTCGGTGGGAGTAACTACACACACAATTTGGTTGTAGCATCCATCGGTGCCATATTATCTTGGGTTGAGAGCTTGTATGTGCTCAGAAGAAGGAAAGGTGGTTAAGACTTCAATAATTCTTCATCCTATAATAACGTGAACCTGTATATGACCATTAGTTTTTCTCTTCTTCGATGTATGAGACTCTCCTCTGTGCCAAATTTTGGGGAATACTTGTTACTTTATTTATGCCCTCAGTTACACCGTGTGCTCACTTAAAACCTCATTTTCAGCATTATATGGATGTTTTCTGTAGTCCACAATCATGGCTTGAATTCTATTGCTTTCTTATCTCTTTCCCTTTTCCAGGCGGGTGATACTTCAAGACAATTGTATCACAATTTCATCACTGAGTTTGAAACTAAGATCAATCTTCTCAAGCTTGCCCATTTTGCTGTTATAGTGTCTCGGTAGTATGCAAAAAAAGAAGCTGACATTGGTTATCTTGAGGGAATTATTGAGAAGCTGCGTGCAACCAGAGAAACACGCGTAGAGGAATCCATTCTCTATATAAAGATGCAGATTGCTGCCTGCAGACTCGAGATGGGAGAGTGAAAAGAGTGCAAGAATCTTTTCGAGAAGACCATACTTGACAGCATGACAGATATAGATCTCTCTCTTGATGCAAGCAACTACTGGCTTTCGTCTCAGTATCATAAGTCAGGTCAGGTATTTGCTGAGTATTATAACAGTGGTCTACTTTATTTAACACATATACTCCAGTGGAGTCCCTCTGTGAAACATTCAAGCTGGTATGCCAGGAAAAGTATTTCATGAGCTATACACTTGTTTTAATCAGTCTTTACGTGGAAACATGGACCCTGGATTCCCTTAATATAGCTGAACTCATCATGTTCTTAGATGGCACCTTGGTGGATGCTACTTAAGTAGCTGAGGTTAGAAAGTCTGGAATATGATTTATCATTTTGAATGCTGAATCAGATTGGTATTAACTAGACATCTTTTTAGTTTTGTTTTCATATCTTCCTTATTCTATGTTCTCTGAACATGAAAATAAGAGTAAAGTAATCGCTGGAGGAGAAATTTGATATGTAGAGGTAATTATTAAAGGCCTTGGATGGTTACACTTGTTCAGCTTCCTGAGCTTGTTGTGAATGGGCTTTAATGCCTCTCAGGGGTTGTTAAATAATTTTGGGAGTAAATATATGTATTATTGGTTGCAGAATTAAATTTAGGCTGTTCCTTCATATTTGATTTTCTAGAAACTAGTTTCTTTGATTCTGTTTAGTGTTTTTTTTAATGCTACGCGTAAAAGCGTGAGTGATCTATACCTGCTAATGTTTGAATCTATCTTCTTCAGGACCTAGCATTCGACTGCTCCCTTGCTCCCTTGCTTGGTGATAACATATATAATTTTGGGAGCTGCTCGCACACCCAATAGTAAGTCCATCTATGCTAGGGTGTTTAACTATTTTAACCACTGTAGCTTGGGGAAAATACTGTGTTATTTATTCTGTTACTTTCTCGTGTAACTATGTTTTAACAGTGAATTGGAAAATTCTGGTGAAGGGCATTTTTATTTGTGTAAATTTTGTTGTCCACTTAGATTAATGTGGTTGACACTCATGTTGCCAGTAAGAGTCTAATGACAAGATATATGATTGAACATGGGATTCTCGCCCGTTTGTGTTATTTAGTAAGAACAAGGGTTCGAGGGGGGTGTATAAGTTGCATGTGTGCCTGATATCGAAGATATGAAGTTCATAAGTGAAGTAGGTCTTAAGTATGTATTGCTTACATATTGAAGTAGCTTTAGGTTCATTTTTCATTCTTGATTTTTTCTCTTCAGTGAGTTGCAGTCAGTCTATATAAGTCTTTTGAGCATAAGCTGTAATCATAATTTTTTACTTAATGTTGGACACTTGGACTTGTTTTGTGAACCTAACGAAGTTTACAATTTTCTTAATGTGACAAACAGAACTGAATTTTGTGGACACTATTTTGTTTCATATTTCAGTTGTTTATGGCTATATTTTGACTAATTTGTTCAGAGTACATAAAGCTTGTTTCAGTAATTAGGCATCAGGATCTTTCCATTGATTTTGTTTTTTTAAGTTATCAAATTGTAAACTACCTATTCAAATGTGCATCTTGTTGTCTGTACTCCATGTACTGTTTGCTAATTAAATTCTTCGTCATTTCTCTATAATTCCAGATAAACAGTTTTTTGGGTACTAAGGTGGAATGGATATACTATATCCTTCAGGCCTTCAACTCTGTTGTTCACAAGGCTGCTTTGAGCGCTCAACCTGCATTGGTACAAAACAAGAACAAGCTACTGGAAAAGATTAACATTCTCCGCTTGATGGTAATCATATTCGGGTACCACTGCTAGAATGCATATTAAATTCTTTAGTTTTATTTCATTTGCTAATCTGACCATTGTTTTTGTCTCTAGCCGAATCGCGGATGATCAAACAATTCCATTGGGCGTAATTGCAGAACACACTATACTTTCTATGGAGGATGTGGAGCTTCTTCTCATGAAAAGCCTACCTGTAAGTAGTCTGTTACCGTCTTAGCTCAGTGGTAGAGCGTGTGGCATTTCGCCTCAAGGTCGTGGGTTTGATTCCCGCAGACGGAAAACAAATTTATGAGTCATACTAATTATGATACAAAGCAAAAGCAAATCATTTATACAAAGCAAAATTTATTATGAGTCATTTATACAAAGATATTTGATTGACATATCAGTAACTGTTTGGTGATTATAATCTTCTGAATCAAACCTGATAAGATCTTTGTTAGACTTACACATGTGCACTCTTGCTCTTGGTCTTAATCCTCAGCAGTATATTCAATTTTCATTGATAGCAAAGCACAGTCTGTTCCCAAACGCTGCTATCCTGAAACACCACTCTTGCTCTTGTTCTTATCTTCAGCAGCATATTCATTGATGGCAAAGCACAATCTGTTCCCAAACGCTGCTATCCTGAAACACCAAAACTGTAGTACTGGTTTTAGTGGTTTTAGTACTCTCTCTTGCAAATTGAACTTGGTTACAAATTTATTCCAGGCAGGGCCTCTTAGGACCAACTGTTTCTCTCCCACCATTGTGAACGTCATCTCATGTCTTTCACATCTCTTGTCAAGAACTGTAACGTCAATGGTGTGTTTCGCTTTGATGTAGGCTTCCACAGGCCCTCTTATATAATCCATCAATTCTTTAGATGAAATCAAATTTAGTCTTGATTGCTGTGATGATGTGTCGGTTGTTTGCAGCTTCTTTTCACCTACCCATACAAGGTCTGTGCCTCCCATTTGATCGATTTTGTTAAAGAAAGCAAACACCGGATCATTGACAGATTTCGGGAGAGGAAAGTGCATCAGGTGACGAGCCCTTGGATCCCCTAGATCCACTTGAAGTAGGACCAATTTTTTTTCATTGTTTACGTAGTCACCAACCCTTATATCATTCACCATATGAACCGAGAATGTACGATTATCATCATACACCCACAAACTTTGATTAAGGACATCAAAACCAGTAAAACTTTGAATGAATTCTTTAAACTGCATTACAGTTTGATTGCAATCAAACCATAACATCCGGTCGCTTATTAGGTGATGATTGTTTATTAATACCAAAGATCTTATATCATCAGATGGTAAGTGAAGATTATGGTTACCTCCATTATTATTAGCTTCAGCAGCATTTGGTTCTTCGGGTGCAACAACAGGTTCACCTAAACCAGCAACAGGACCTCCCATATTTCCTCCAGGGATAACTTCTCCATGACCAATACCTTGATGTAACTCAGCTGCTTCTTGACCTTGATTGTCAATTTCTTCTTCATGAATATCAGCATCAACACCATCAATGTTATTACCTCCTCCTTCACCAGGAATAGATCCAAAACCAATAAAATCTTCATCCAACTCAGGATTATCTATTCCCACAAGTCCAGATTTACATAACTTAGAAAACTCATCATCTGAATATTCAATATTATCCAAGGCTGAATGAGCATTACTAACAGTACCAGCTTCATGATCTAAACTGCCACCATCAAAATCATTCATAAACCAATTCGAAGGTGGACCAATGTCACCATCAATACCGTCAAAAACATCACCTTGAATTCCCCCCTGAATTGCAGGAACTACATTAACAGTTCCAGGAATGTTGTTGCTACCTTGCCCATTTTCACCATATTGACTGTAAAATTGTAAATTTTCATTAAGATCAGCACTCACCTTTGAAAAAGAAGAAGATTGATGATGAATCAGAGAATTTTCATCACCACCCATTTCAAGACATCGTTGCGGAGCTTCTATATGTTTTTCCAAATCTTTTACTTCATCTTTACAATCCCTGAACAACACTAATTTTGGTTCAAGACGATCTCTTTTCTCTCTGAAATAAGGAGATTCTTTCTTCTTCTCTGGGTTTGAATCATGATCATGTTGACGAGCAGAAGAACTACTCCCTGGTTCAATAGTAATAGCAGGTTCTTGATCTTCTTGATCCTGGGTTTGAGAAGTAGTACTACTACTCACTGTTTCAGATGGTATTGTAATACCCACTTGTTGATTTTCACTTTCAGATTTTCCACCATCAACAACAACAACACTTATTCCTTTTCCCTCAGATTTTTTTTCATCTCCTTCCATTATCAAAGTTTCTTGAAATCAATGTATATCTGTAGAAGTTTCTTTGGTTTAATTTTGGACGAGTTTCTTTGAAGGATTTTGCTTGATTTCAAAGTAGAGATTTTTGAAACCAACTGTTATTGAGTACTGGGTTTTGATTATTTTTCTTTCTTAGGATTGAATTTCTCTGAAAAACGAAGTTTCAGAGAGAAGCAGAATGATAGATATACTACTTGCTGCTCTCATGTGTTTATAGGGAATTGGTGGAAGATGGGTACTTGCAACACTTCAGTCACGTGATGCAATTCCAATTCAAATTTGTTTAAGGCACCCGGCATTTAACTTGCGCACACCCGATAGGCCTTAGCTAACAAGTTCAAGCCATTGCTACTGAAACCATTTGCGTAGAGTACATCCACTCCACCGTTTTCATTCCTCCAGAGCTTCCTGTTAACTGATCTCCCCCTATAATCCAATTAGAAGAAGACTACCCTGTTGACATAGGATAGGAGAATGAACAAACGTATCATGCTCAACCGAATAAACCGATAGTGATTCTTGATACAGCATAAACTGGAGATGTACTTCTACCACCCCATGAATTCTTTTTCGTGCAATAATCAGTTTTTCTAGTGAAATTTGACCCGTAGCTGAACCCGGGTCCTTCTGAAGCTATCAGTTTCGCAGTCTGCAATGCTCGCTTCACAAATGCCATCTGATCATTGTCGCATTTCTCCATTTCCTCCATCACTGACTCAAGCTGTGAAAATATACTCTTGGGACCAACACACTTCACCAAGAAATTCACCATCTGAATAGCTGATAACCTTTTTTGAGAACTACACTCTACTATTCCAACATTCAAGATTTGCAATCCAGATCGGATGATATATCCTGCACAGGCCTCAACAATGTGGCTGTTGTTCTTGCCCAGAGACATAGCCAAGCTCATGTGTGAATTGCTCTGAGTTGGTTATTCTTCTAATGCTCCTGCAACTCTCAGACAAACCTCATTCACCAGCTCATCTGATGCCAATCTCCAGTTATCTGTATCGACTAGGGATTTAAGACATAGAGCAGCTCCAACTTATTGAGTACCCAAGAGAGATTCAGAAACAGGCTCACAAAGATTCAATTATCCCTTTTTTTTTTCTTGCCTTCAGGTGTTGATGGATCGATTGCATACCTTGCAATGTCAGGTACCACCTTAGAACAAGCCTGTTGAAGAGGGAAAGGTCCAAGCACTCGATGTTAAAGTCCTGATAATGGGTGAGCATTATGTTATCAATCTGAGGCACAATATTAGTTCCATGAACCTAATACCTGATAACCACTCTTTGGTAGTGTTGCTTTGAGTCCAGAATCAGCTTCTATACGTTCTCTAAATTCCTGCAAAAACCAGAATGCACCAGGGCAAACCGATTCAACACCCGATTTAATCAAATCCTTGTAACGATTGATTCGGTAATACAGCTTTGTCAGCTTCTGCTCCATCTCCATTCGTTGAGTTTAACAGCACAGATGCATCACATCCCTTCAAACAAAAACCACAATTACAGTAAATCAAAATCGAAATTACACTAAAATCAAAATCCAAATAGGGAATCAATGGATTATAACCCTAATGAAGCAATCATGGAAGAGTAATCGAACAATTGCAGGAGCAACAGTAGATTGATTGCGACAGAGTTGAAGAACAGTAGATCTTATAGTCTTCCCCCGCATCAGGATGACAAGAAGGGCGGTAGAAATAGAAATCAAATTTGATTAGAATCTTTTGTACTCATGTAAAGAAATAGAGATACAACAAACGACATAATAACACTACAGTTATTGAGATTCTACTCCGTTAAGTCGGCAACTCCATTAAGTTTTCTCTTTAGATGTTTGAATTTAAGATGAATATCTTTTAAGAGAAACAAACAGTCATCTAAAACAGACAAGAGGTCCAACTAGTTTGGCCTTTGTAATTATTAAGATAAGCCATCACAATTTTGGCATCACTAATTAAGAAAAAATTCTGAAAGTTTTTTTCTTTGATCCATTTTGCAGCTTCCAGTATTGCCACACTTTCAACACCTTCAGAACAAACATCCCTCCCCTAGACTAGTGTACAGCCTTTGAAATCACCTGCAGGTTTTAGTGCCACAATTCCCACTCCTGATTTGTTAGTATCTTTATCAAAGTATGCATCACAGAATATAAGAAGGCTATACTGAGGAATATAATTAAGAAAGTTTGACTCAGTAGCAGATACTGTATAATTGATATTAGGGCAGATGCAAAAGCAAGGGAACTGACAGTTTCATCAGCAATTCTTAGGGCAGTTCTAGCCGTAAATTGAGGGTTTAAGGACTTACTATCAAAAAGTTTGGAGTATCTGTCTTTCCAGATGCACCAGGCAATAGTCAAAACAGTAGCTGATTTATCTTGCAGAGCTTTTGAAGTAAGCCATTTGGAAATCCAGTCCTTGATGCTAATATCACTATCCAAATCCTGTGAGACAAGCTGACTGGCAACATGAATATTTGACCAAACATTCTTGGCAAAAGCACAATGAAGAATCATATGTTCTGGAGTTTCACTAGCCCCAGAGTTACACGATTTGCACCTATTATCATGATTATTGTTATATCTAGCTGACTTGCTACCTGTAGGGAGAATATTTTCATCACACTTCCATAGGAACAACTGAGTTTTAGGCAACAATGGAGACTTCCAGAGAGCCTTATGGGTCTCTAAGTCTATATTATGACTAGAATTGTGTGGTAGCTCATTAGCCAGCAGTTTATAAACAGATTTGACAGTTAGAATACCATTCCTATTATATGGCCAAATTAGAGTACCACATCCAGAGATTGGGACTGTTTTCACTAGTAAAAAAATCCTCAACTAAAGCAGCATGCCAAAACTTAGTATCATGGTTTATGAAGTCTGAAACCTTATAGTTAGGGTTGGAAAGACTAGTACTCAGAGGAAGAGTTGGATTTAAGATCCAATTATCAGAAAAAGCATTAATAACACTACCATCTCTAAAATCCCAGAAAGCATGTTGTTTTAAAATATCGAAACCATGATAAATACTAGACCAAATCCAAGACATGCACCAAGGTGTTTTGTAATGGAGAGGATGGCAATTTTTTAAGTACTTACACTTTAGAATTTTTACCCAATGTTCATTAGGGGAATGAATTAAAAGCCAAGCAGTTTTAGTCAAAAGGGCTAAGTTCATTTTTTTTCTTCAGATTCCTTAATCCTAAACCTCCCTGTAACTTATGAGTACAGACTCTTTCCCACTTTTTAAAATAGTAACCTTTGTGACCATTCTTTCCCCACCAGAAGTCCCTTTGGGACTGCTCCATTTTGTTAATTATGGAGTCTGGTAAAAGAAAAGAATTCATAGGATAGTTAGAAGAAGACTTTAAAGTATGTTGAACAAGTATAGATCTTCCAAATTGAGCTAGTTGTTTACCTTTCCAGTTAGACACTCTAGAATCATGATGAGTGTTTAAATGGGACATGCACTCGGTTCTATTTCTAGTGATAAAGAGCGGTATGCCAAGGTAATTTTCATTAAGCTCAATTTTCCTAACATTCATAGATCTGATAAGAGATACACAGTGATCAGGTTGAACATTTTTGCTGAAAAAACAAGCAGATTTTTCAAAGTTTATCATTTGACCAGAGATACTACTAAAATCCTTGATCAAAGACATGAAGTTACTAGTTTCAGTGTGTGTTTCTTTAGTGAATCGGTTCCTGATTTTGTTATTATTACTTTCCTTAAAAAGAGGCGGAGTCCAAACCGGTTTATTATATGACAATAGAGATGTAATATCAAAGTTTGGAGTCCAAATTTGTACACCCCCTGTAAACCAGTGTGCACATTACGGCTACTCTTATTTGTTGCGAGACTTTAAAAAACCACCTCGTCTTTTTAGTCTAAAAAGAATCTGCCATTAACTTTTTTTTATTTTTTTATCTACTTGGTGTCGTGATCTTCCTAAATTTTTCTAAACATGAGAAAGTGAGATTAGGTGATAAGAACGAGATTTCTAACAAAATCAAATGTTAGAAGATGTAAACTGGAGCTTATACACTTTTACAGAGATTTTTATATTCTTTTACGGATATTAATTCTAGTAAAGGAGATAGGGGATCAATTTCATTCATATACACAAAATAAAAACTTCAATGGTTAATTAATAGGGTAAAGTTCAAATACTTATTGTGATTTAAAATCATTTGATGGCATAAGCATATCAAAGCCCGGTCACACTTACCAAATAAATCATTAGAGTTTCTGTGAGTGATTATCTTGACAGTGGTTAGAACTGGATTTGAAACTTTGAAACCACCGTTGTATCAAATTTTTTCTGAAGATCACACATTCACAATAAAAAAAAGATAGAAAAAATACGGTACAGGGGAATTGTTTAGTGAAAAAAAATAAACATCAAAATTTTGATATTGAACTAAACTTATCACCCCTCTCTATATCTACCATGAAAAGATTACCTTTTAAAAGTTAGAAATTGATTTTTATAACAAACACACCGTAATATAAATTTACATCCGTTCCTGAATCTCTAATCGACATTGACATGATAAGCATTCCTTTTTTTCCTCTTCTTCTTGTTCTTCTTTAACTTTAGGGACAGTTATTCTGATTTAAAAAATAATAATTAGGAACGAAAACTCCAGGAATACTATTCTTCATCTTTGATTTGATCTAATTTATATTGTTCTCATGGAATTTCAATTTACAACGTTACATTCATAGATTTTATTATAGCATATGGATGAGTATAATGGTGATTATGGATTATGGAGAGAACAGAGAGATACTCTTGCCTTGTTTTCTGGAAAGATATCCGAAGGTAGTTTCCACCGAATATCTTAGGTATGGCCGGAATGTGCACCTCGGTTTTGAAGGGGTGCACAAATTGGACTACAAAGTTTCTACATCGATCGGTATTATCTAGTAGAGTGTAATTCTTTTAGTTTATGTCTATAACACTCCTGTTACACTTTATATGTGTTGGCTGTGTTTTTACTGTGTTTTTTTGTAAGACTGATTGTTTAGTTCTTATTGGTCAGACAGTGTCCATCCTGTCATGTGATGTTTGGTTAAGACAGTGTCCATCCTGTCTAGTGCCTGTAGTAATACTCATGTCCGTTTCTCTTTCTCCTTTAATGAAAATCTCTTTTTTCTAATCTACCATGGTATCAGACACCAAATAGGTTTTTTTAATCCAATCTGATCCTGTTCAATTCCGCCATGAATTTTCTTTCTGCCACTTCTTTTCCTCACAATATCAAGAAATCAAGATCCATCCTTTGCTACATCCATCACTTCAATTCCTCTTCATACCTTATCAAATATCGTACCTCTTAAACTTCAAGAAGATAATTGGTTAACATGGAAGACACTGATAACTCCAGTACTAAAGAAATTTCATGATCTTAGATATGTCAGAGGTGAAATTCCATGTCCTAATGAATTCGTCTCCATGGATACAAGATCTAATCAAACAATTAATCCTATGTATATATCTTGGCAAGATATTGATACAACCATTTCTACTTCTTAATATAACTAGATCTCTCCAACAATTATTTCTTATGTTGTTGGATCTACAACCTATAAAGAACTTTGGGATACATTGAAAGAAAGGTTTGGTTCTTCTTCTTTTACTCATGTTGTTCAATTAAGAACAAAACTTCGAAACATCAAGTTAGATACGTCTTCTGTTACGACTTACATCTCAGAAATTAGCAAAATTCGAGATTTTGTTGTTGCATGTGGCTCTACAATTAGTGATATTAAAATTCTTGTATATGTTCTTCGAAGTTTACCATATGAGTATTCTTCATTCTGCACCTGTATTAGAATTAGAGATCCACCTGTTTCTTTTCGAAACCTACACAATCTCTTGCTAAGTGAAGAAATTATCCTCTCTTAATATAAACAAACTATTATGTCAGAAGCCAATTCTAAAGCATTTCTTGCTAGTTCTTCTACCTCTAATTCACACACCAATTCAACTAATCATATGACCACTCGTGGTGGAAGATCAAACAATTTTATAGGAAGAGGTAGAGGTTTTAATCAAGGGAGAGGTGGTGGTCGTTTTCAATCTTTTAATGGAAATTCCAGTTATTCTGGATCTGCAATTGGTAATTCTGGAAATTCAAGTCTTTCTGGCTATAATTCATATCCAAGAATGAATAATGATTGCCCTACATGTCAAATATGTGGTAAATATGGCCACTCTGCTGCTGAATGTCGCCATAGAGGAAATTTTGCATATCAAGGTCATACTGCTCCTTCAAATCTCAATGCAATGATGGCTTCTGGTTCTTATAATGCTGGTATTCTAGGAGAGAGTCCTTGGTATTTTGATACAAGTTCCACAAATCATTTGACTACCAATCTGAACAACTTGCATACGTTTATTTCTTATAATGGTTCTGAGAAGATTAATACTGCTCCAGGTAAAGGTATGTCAATTTCCCACTGTGGTAATTCAGATATTGTTATTCCTAATCAAGATTTAAAGCTAAACAACATATTACATGTGCCAAAATCATCCAGTAATATAATTTTTGTGAACAAGTTTGCAAGTGACAATACTTGTTCACTAACCACTATGGGAAAAATATACATCTATAACTGAGGTTTTACAACTCTTTGCTAAACATCGTAGAAAGTCTTATGTTTTACAACTGGTTTCAAAGGAAGAGTCGTCATATGTCATCACTACCAACCCTTAGGACTAAAGGGTTGCACCAGGAAAACAAGCGACAACTCTTTAAGCAAAACAGTTGTGACGACATTTAGCTATAACAACTCTGTTCAAGAAGAGTAGTGACTAACCCTATCACAACTTTCACAAGAATTGTTGAAGAAAGCCAAAATATTCATGATGAAAAATAGTGTTAGATGGGATTCGAACATGAACCTACTATGGGTTAGTCTAACTCATCAACCATTCTTACAGTTCATAAGTTTTGGTATTTTGTTATTTTTTTTTTAATAAAAATGTATAACAACCTTTATAAGAGATGATGATGTAAAAATATAGGATATTGGAAAATGAGGTTGGAGGGATTTGATCCTGAGCCTCCTGCATGCAAGTCCACACCACTAACCATGTTTATGTAATACTATCACAAATTCTGTCAGGTTTGTGGTTGTCTAATATACTAAATTTATGACAACCTTTATAAGAGTTGTAAAACAAAATATGATGTTCAAAAAAAAAATGCTCAGGTGACTGAACCGCAAACAATGCGAAGCCTTCTCTGTAAACAATTACATACATTCTACAATGACAATGCATATCATTTCATATTTATTAGTTTAAGAAAGCATGGGTTGAAACCTCAGTTGCACTTTTAAGCATTGGCATCGCAAAATCCAAGTTCTTCTCAAACTGCTCTCCTATTGCCAGGGAAATGTCACCAAAGAATGAAAAGTATGGAGGCTTCACAGACCGATGTAACTAGTTGCTCGAGAAGTTCTTCAGAAGTTGTGTCATTATACCATCGCAGTAAGGTACATACCTGATACTCCTAAAAATTCTGAAGACCCATTTCCAAGTACTTGTAAAATTCTGGCATATACTTGGCAAAATCTGGCATATTCAGCAATCACAAGCACTTCACCAAAAAGGGTTAAGTTCAAAAATGTAACTACCCTTTCAAAACCATAACTCAAATTTCAAAATAATAAGTTCCAAAGTCAAACACATATCCTCAGTAGATTATTCTGCATTTCATGACATAAGGAAATGTAAAAAGCCTAAAATTAGATAATGCAGCATTTTAATGACCTAAGCCGATACAAAGGAAAAACTCTGAATCCCTGTATGTATGGCTACAAGTAGATTATGCCAAATCAAATCTACCGTAAATGTACGTTACACAAGCAAAGACACATAACTCATGAATTGAAACAAAGAATACACCTAATTTCATGTGAAATTTGTTAATCATATACTGACAAAATTTGTCCATTTCATGAATTGCATCACATAAGACCGTAATTTCTCATATAAGACTGTAATTGAAGTGTACTTACCTGGTCTAAGAAAAGTTGAGACCAAGGAAGATGAAATTGCGGGGGTACAACAACCTCACCCAATAATTCGCTTAGCAATCTGTATGGACTAACTCCAATATACTTTTAAGAGAATCAACTAGACAGTCAGACTCAATCTTAATAAAAAGTATATCAAAGAGTTATATCTCAATTTATCGATTCAATACTTACTCAAGAAAATAGAAATCTGCGAGTCTAATTGAATACAAGATAAATTAACTTGAACGGTACCAAAGACCAATGTTCAAGTATCAATCAATTTCAATCAACAACCAAAGGTCGGATTTCCCAATTGATTGATTCAACGCACAACCTGTGATATTTCAATTATATAACAAAATATAATGCGGAAAAGAAATAACACAGACACCAGAAGTTTTGTTAACGAGGAAACCGCAAATGCAAAAAAAAACCTGGACCTAGTCCAGATTGAACACACACTATATTAAGCCGCTACAGACACTAGCCTACTATAAACTAACTTCGGTATGGACTGTAGTTGAACACCAATCAATCTCACACTGATCTAAGGTACAACTGCGTTCCTTACGTCTTTGATCACAGCAGGATACTACGCACTTGATTCCCTTAGATGATCTCACCCACAATCAAGAGTTGCTACGACCCAAAGTCGAAGACTTTAATAAACAAATCTGTCTCACACAGAAAAGTATACAGGAATAGATAAATCTGACTCCCACAGAAATACCTACAAGTTTTGTTCCGTCTTTTGATAAATCAAGGTGAACAGGAACCAATTGATAACCCAGACTTATATTCCTGAAGAACAGCCTAGAATTATCAATCACCTCACAATAATCTTAATCCACTAGCGAAACAAGATATTGCGGAATCATAAACGATGAGACGAAGATGTTTGTGACTATTTTTCTATCTTTCCTATCAGAGAAATTAATCTCGAGCCAATTTTACAATTGTACTCAATACGTTAGAAACATCAAGATCAGATCACGCAACTACAGAGAAAATAGTTGGGTCTGGCTTCACAATCCCAATGAAGTCTTCAAGTCGTTAACCTACAGGATCTCGGTAGAAACTTATGGTTAAAGGAGAATCGACTCTAGCTTATACAACTAGTATCACACAGGAGGTGTTGGGATTAAATTTCCCAGTTGCTAGAGTTCTCCTTTATATAGTCTCCAAATCAGGGTTTGCAATCTAAGTTACCTTGGTAACAAAGCATTCAATATTCACCGTTAGATGAAAACATGATTAGATTCAAGCTAATATCTTTCAACCGTTAGATCGAACTTAGCTTGTTATACACAAATGAAATATACGTCATTTAGGTTTGAGTAACCGTGCCTAAACATGTACACTTAGTTGGTTCAACAGTAGTTAACCAAATGGTTAGCCATATGAGCACTTTCATATCAACCTTATTCATCTTCACCATAACTAGTCCAAATGACTCAAATTAACTAGTCCAAGAGTTGTTCAATTGCTTAGATCTTATAGAAGTATACAAGACAAAATTGAAGCTTAATTGGTTTTGATTCACTCGAATCGATTCATGAACTTTATAGCCACGGTTTTCAAATATGCATTCCTTAGTTTATATATATTTAAGTTCACGAATAAACCAATTTTAGAAAGTAACACACTTAAGTATGCATACGGGTACGCGTACTTAAGTAACTGGATTTGAGTTTTTTTTTGTTTCCAAACTCAGCAGAAATTCACGGACGTGAACTTTTCGCCAGAATGCGTACGGGTACGCATACTTAGGTAACCGAATTGAGTTGGTTTTGATTTCCAAACTCAGCAGAAATTCACTGACGTGAACTTCCGCCAGTATGCGTACGGGTACGCATACTTACCCAGTCTCTATCAACCATTTAATATACACACAAGTATGCATACATTTGGTTCCCGATTTTGGACTTATACACTAATGCGCGAACACATTATATGCCTATATCCAAGGATGGTTACACGTTCTATAATCTTTATTTCAATCATTGAAACATTCTTAGAGGATGTTAAATAGAGGTTATTCACAAACTATTTTTCATAAAAGCAATTTTCTAGATATTGAAATAATCAACATGACTTTCATCACTGGTAAAGATAAACTTGGCCAAAGCGAAAGCTTACCAACACATATTTTGATAAAAATATAAGCGAGATAAACTCGGCTCGAAATAGCAAATGTGTATAATCGAAGTCTATATAGCAATACGATTTTTGTCTCAAGATAGGAGATAGAGTAGATAGACTTTTTGAGTGATAGATAAGTTCAAGTCTCCCATACCTTTTAGTCGATGAAGTTCCACCAGTTCCTTGAGTAGTTCTTCATCTTTTTATGATGAACGCCGTGGAGTCTAGAGCTCAACTACACTTTCTATCCTAGTCCGAGACTTATCTATAAGTAGACTAGAAATCAAGACTTATAGTTTTGGAAACTAAACTTGACAACAAGCTTGAGATATCAACGCTTGCGAGTACGACCGAGCAGTGCTCTAACAGAAGATTTTAAGTTCCCAATTTAGCATCCATAATAACTGACATTTCCCCTTTTCTCTCCTCCTTTATCCGGGCTTTAGACCGGCAATGAAATGATATGTCATTTACATTGGCAGAGTTAAAAAAGGGTGTTCACTCAGAACAAGCATTATAAAAGTAACAGATCTAGCATTTTATAAATTAATCACACAAATGGAGTTGTTAACTGTCTTTTTGCAAGAACAATACTAGTATTAGTAAAGGAAATACAACAAGAGCCACAATGACAGCAACGAGAACGATGAAGATAGTAAAAAAACAATAGACCTTCTACAACCCCCTTAAGAGTTGTCGTAGAGGTATAAACACTTCTGCTAATTTTTTTCTCACTTCTGCTAGATTTTATTCACTTCTGCGAAAAAATTCTCAATTCTGCTAAATTTTTCTCACTTCTGTTAAAAATTATTTTGGTCTCCCGTTCTGCTAAATTTTTCTCACTTCTGATAATTTTTTCTCACTTATGATAAATAAACCTTCTAGCACCCCCCTTAAGAGTCGTTGTAGAGGTATAAACACTTCTGCTAAATTTTTCTCACTTCTTCTAGATTTTATTCACTTCTGCAAAAAAATCTCACTTCTGCTAAATTTGTCTCACTTCTGCTAATAATTATTTTGGTCTCTGGCCTCACTTTTGCTAAAAACTATTTTCTCTAACAGCCCCCACTAAATCATAGAAATTTAGTCCTTTTGAGATTGGGTAGAAATATCTAAAGAGGGTTTGTTTAAGGTTTCAGAGAATATTCCGATAGAATCTTACCTGTAAATGGTTCATCTTTACGAGTTTCTATGATATGTCCTAATAAATTTGGAACTAGAACAACTTCGGACACTGAGGGTTCATGGTTCGTATGACCTTGAACCGCATTTGAAGAAGAAATGACACATAAGCTCCACCATTACGATTTTCTATGATTTATCCTGCTAAATTTGAGTTAGAACCACTACGGACACTGAGGGTTCATGGTCTTACATATCAACCTCCTAATGGGAGGATTCATCGTTCTTATGAAGTTTCCAACTTAAAGTGGTCAACTCGAGCCCAAGTTCCGATCTTGGATTCTTTCTCGAAATCGCCAGAAAAGGGATTGTTTAAAGTTTCGGACAATATTCCATGGAATCTTAACTATGAATGGTTGGATTCATCGTTCTTACGAAGTTTCCAACTTATAGTAGTCAACTCGCAGCCAGGTTTCGAGCTCGGAGCCACTTTCTTTCTCGAAGTCGCCAGAAAAGGGTTTGTTTAAGGTTTTGGAGAATATCCCTATGGAATCTTACCTATGAATGGTTGGATTCATCATTCTTACGAAGTTTCCGATTTATAGTAGTCAACTCGGGGCCAGCTTTTGAGATCGAAGCCACTTTTTTTACCGAAATCGTCAGAAAAGGGTTTGTGTAAGGTTTCGAAGAATATTCCGATTTAATCTTACCTATGAATGGTTGGATTCATCGTTCTTACGAAGTTTCCGACTTATAGTAGTCAACTCCCAGCCAGGTTTCAAGCTTGGAGCCACTTTCTTTCTTTCTTGAAGTCGTCAGAAAAGGGTTTGTTTAAGGTTTAAGAGAATATTCCATGGAATCTTACCTATGAATGGTTGGATTCATCGTTCCAATGAAGTTTCCGACTTATAGTAGTCAACTCGGGGCCAGGTTTCGAGATCGGAGCCACTTTCTTTCCCGAAGTAGCCAGAAAAGAGTTTGTTTAAGGTTTTGGAGAATATTCCATTGGAATCTTACCTATGAATGGTTGGATTCATCGTTCTTACGAAGTTTCCGACTTATAGTAGTCAACTCCCAGCCAGGCTTCGAGCTCGGAACCACTTTCCTTCTTTCTCGAAGTCGTCAAAAATGGGTTTGTTTAAGGTTTCAGAGAATTTTCCTTGGAATCTTACCTATGAATGGTTGGATTCATTGTTTTAACAAAGTTTCTGACTTATAGTAGTAAACTTGGGTCCAGGTTTTGAGATCGGAGCCACTTTCTTTCCCGAAGTCGCCAGAAAAGGGTTAGTTTAAAGTTTCGGAGAATACTCCGATGGAATCTTACCTATGAATGGTTAGATTCATCATTCTAACGAAGTTTACGACTTATAGTAGTCAACTCGGGGCCAGGTTTCGAGATCGGAGCCACTTTTTTTCCCGAAGTCGCCAGAAAAGGGTTTGTTTAAGGTTTCGGAGAATATTCCATGGAATCTAACCTATGAATGGTTAGATTCATCGTTCTTACGAAGTTTCCGACTTATAGTAGTCAACTCCCAGCCAAGTTTCGAGCTCGGATCCACTATCTTTCTCGAAGTCGCCCGAAAAGGGTTTGTTTAAGGTTTCGGAGAATATTCCATTGGAATCTTACCTATGAATGGTTTGATTCATCGTTCTTACAAAGTTTCCGATTTATAGTAGTCAACTCCCAGCCAGGTTTCGAGATCGGAACCACATTCTTTCTTTCTCAAAGTCGTCAGAAAAGGGTTTGTTTAAGGTTTCAGAGAATTTTCCATGGAATCTTACCTATCAATGGTTCGATTCATCGATCTAACGAAGTTTCCGACTTATAGTAGTCAACTCGGGGCCAGGTTTTGAGATCGGAGCCACATTCTTTCCCGAAGTCGCCAGAAAAGGGTTAGTTTAAGGTTTTGGAGAATATTCCGATGGAATCTTACCTATGAATGGTTAGATTCATCGTTCTTACGAAGTTTCCGACTTATAGTAGTAAACTCCCATCCATGTTTCGAGCTCGGAGCCAATTTCTTTCTCGAAGTCGCTAGAAAAGGGTTTGTTTAGGGTTTTGGATAATATTCCGATGGAATCTTACCTATGAATGGTTGGATTCATCATTCTTATGAAGTTTTCGACTTATAGTAGTTAACCCGGGGCCAGGTTTCGAGATCGGAGTCACTTTCTTTCCCGAAGTCGCCAGAAAAGGGTTTGTTTAAGGTTTTGGAGAATATTCCGATAGAATCTTACTTATTAATGGTTGGATTCATCGTTCTTACAAAGTTTCCGACTTATAACAGTCAACTCCCGGCCATGTTTCGAGCTCAGAGCCACTTTTTTCTCGTAGTCGCCAGAAAAGGGTTTGTTTAAGGTTTCGGTGAATATTCTGTGGAATCTAACCTATGAATGGTTAGATTCACCGTTCTTACCAAGTTTCTGACTTAGTTTGAAGTCAGAACCCTCCCGGAGATTCTTGGTTCATAGTTTGTATGCCTTTATACCACATTTGAAGTTCGAATCGACACTGAGCTTCATATTTATCGATTTCAATGATGTATAATGCTAAGTTTGAAGTCGAAACCCTCCCGCATCTTCTTGGTTCATAATTTGTATGTCGTTATACCATATTTTAAGTTCGAGTCGACACTGAGCTTTATAGTTATCGATTTCGATGGTGTATCATGCTAAGTTTGAATTATGAACCCTCCCGGAGCTTTTTGGTTCATAGTTTGTATGCCATTATACCACATTTGAAGTTCAAATCGACATCAAGCTTCATATTTATCGATTTGGATGATGTATCCTTCTAAGTTTGAAGTCAGAACCCTCCTTGAGCTTCTTGATTCATAGTTTGTATGCCGTTATACCACATTTGAAGTTCGATCGACACCGAACTTTGTATTTATCGATTTTGATGATGTATTATGCTAAGTTTGAAATCAGAACCCTCTCGGAGCTTCATGGTTCATAATTTGTATGTCGTTATACCACATTTGAAGTTCGAATCGACACTGAGCTTCATATTTATCGATTTCGATGATGTATCCTGCTAAGTTTGAAGTCAGAACCCTGCCGGAGCTTCTTGGTTCATACTCCATCCGTCTCTAAAAAATAGGCAGGTTTGTGTGTAAATTTACACACAAACCTACCTATTATTTTGAAACGGAGGTAGTAGTTTTTATGCTTCTTGAGTCTACTAGTGTGAACTAAAGCTACTTCATGACCTTATGACTAGTCAAAATTACACCATGACCTATGCGACTAGTCGAAATTTAAACCGGAAGCACAAAAGCACAAAGAAAACACAAACAAAACACACTTTCCTTGATCCGTATGACAATCCCTAGTCAAATCTCTACCGTCCAAAGATATCCCTAATCCGTATGACATTCCCTAACTAAATCTCTACCGTTTAATTTTTTTATATATAAAACACCGAAAAAAAATTCCCTCACTTAACTTCCCTTTCCTCATCTAATCTCTCGAATCTTCCGTCTCAGAAGAAAACCCTAGCTAAAAAAATTTATTTGCTTTTTCTTCTTCCACTTACGGATCGGCCATGGCTTCAACTGAAATCATTAGCTGCTTCGATTTTTTTTAAGAACCCTAAATCTAGAATCTTAAATTCCAAAATATGATGCAGCTGCAAACCATTTTGTTTTTCTTTATTTTCCGTTATGAAAACCTAATCTGCTAGATTGGGTTTTATTTTTATCTTAATAAGGATGGGTTTTGTTTGATTTGAACCACTGATGGTGGTTGATTAGGGTTTTGGTTCAAATCTGGATCTGTGTTGCAACCAAGAATAAGAAGGGGATTTTGCTGTTTTAGATGGCAAAATATGACTGAATCGAAGATGAGGTGTTTACGAATTGGAAGAATAAGCAATTATGGGTTCGATTTGTGGAATTGGTGTTTCTGCTGCTAGAAATCAAGATGGATGGTGAATTACAGTTAGGGTTTGAACAAGAAATTAGATATGAAGATTTTGACTGAACTGTAGGTGGAATTGATTACATAAAAGAAGGAATTTAAATGGGTGATGTCGGCTGAGTAGAGAAGAACTAAAGGGTTCTGCATGTGATTCGAATGCTTAGATTATTGGAAGAAGAATTGTTAAGTGGGTTGAGCAGGTTCCGAAATGAAGAGTATGGTTGTTTTACATTCGATTTGAACTACAAGAGAAGAAATTACTCGAATTTGAAGAGAAGGTATTTTAGGATAAAAAATGATTCTGCTGTTTTTGGTAAATTTGGGTGTGTTGATGAAAAACGAATTCAAACCCTAAACAAATGTACTGCACGGGAGTACTTTTATATTCGAGAGATCAATCTGTAAGACTCTGGCCTAAACCAAGAAATGGCCGTTCCAGATTCAATTCGGTCATAAAGTGAAGGAGAAGGGTTGATCTTAGGGAGGGAAGAGAAGAAGGTGTTTGAGATCAGAATGTTGAATTATGAAGGTGTGGCATTTTATGACTTGTATCAGAATGTGGAACTGGCTCGCAGAATGTAAGCTATCAGTTCTCGGTGTTTTCTGGATACTTGTGTTGATAACGCTTGTGTCCTGTTGAAATAGGTTGAAAACCTATTTATACAAGTCATTGAGCGCACCCTGATCTCGTAGGAAGTGGAGGCAGTTAAGTAGTGGAGAAGTAGGGTTGTGCGAAAGGTGGTGATCATCACGTTTCCACTATGAGGGAAGACCGACCACCCGTTCACCCACTACTTTCTTATTGTTGTTAACCGTCCACCTTTTCCTGACACTTTCTCGTAATGGGCACGTTGCACACTGCACGCTGTAAAACGCCAGACCAATACCCTGGTAAGCATCCCCAAGTTTGTGACATGTTTGATGTCTCGAGTATTTTGTAGAAATATATACAACAGACTGCTGAATGAGTCAGGTCATGAGACTCGCTGCTTAAAGTAGCATATAGTGTTTTTAGGTCAAATAAATCAATATTTATAAAGCATTGTTTATAATTGATGCACATGAAGTATCACTTTTAAACAAGCTGCTAAAAATAACCGATGTGCAGTAAGCATCGTTATTTTAGAGCTCGTCCAAATTAGTCGCGAGTTGAATGTCTTAAAAGGAGCGTGACCACCCTCTTTCAGGGAGTTGGTAGGAGCTACGCCCACATCCCATGGAGTGGCCGATAAGTCCCTATAGGAGAGTGGTGACTGGTAGCCATTATAAAATTCTATCGGTCGATCCAGGTTGGATCTGGATCGCTTAAATCGTCTAGCCAAGTTGAGTGGCTGAGACGATTTGCGGCAGTTAATGACTATTGTTGAATCATGCAAGTAGCGTGAATGGCCACCTTTGAGTGATCGTTTGGGGATCCTATGAACGAGTCATGACTTGGTCAATCGTTCCCTGTGGAGGAGGGGTGGCCGGTGATCACGGCGTCACCCTGTTGGCCATCTAGAATCCGATCTAAACCGTCCGACCAAGCTAGCGAAGTTGGACGAACGAGATGATTTGCGGCAGTTGTATGCTTCCGTTGATTGTATCCGATCTAAACCGTGCGGCCACCCTACCATTCGGCCAAACAATTTGTGGCGTTTGCTACTGATTTGGACAGGGCGATTAGGTATATGCACAGATGGGTTGCTGGTGAGTGTGCAAACATCTCGTTGGCCTCCTGAAATTAGATCTGGGCTGTCCGACTAGGATGGCCAAGATAGACGGCCGTGATCGATTTGCGACAGTTTCTGTAACGTCTCTTATTCAATTTAGGGTTTTATAAGCGCGCAATCGCCCTACTTTGGGCGAGATGTTCGACATGCTTCTGGATCGTCGCATGTAGTTCGATCAGCTGGGGATGGAGATGAGCCGCCTGCGATCATGTTGGCGCCTCTTTGATCATCTGAAACACGATCTAAGCCGTCCAACTTGGCTGGCTAAGTTGGACGGATGTGATGTTTTTGAGACCGTTATGGTCGGTCTAGCTCGTTTGAGCTTTTTCTTTCGCAGCGCGATCACCCTGGTTTTGGTTAGCGATCAGGGGAGCTGTGGGTGAACTAAAGGGATCCGATCGACTGGGACACTAATGGGCCCGCCGGTGGTCATCATGGCGATTACCTAGTTCCGCTGGGAAGAGGCTAGGCTTGTCAAATTATCTGGCCAAATCGTATGGCCGTGATTGCTCTTTAAGACTGACATGGACAGTCTAGGTTATCCTTGAGGAATTTAAGCGCGTCGATCATGCTAACTTTCAATTAAAAAGCGCATTGACACGAAAATCTCTTTATCAGAGAGTGGTGTAGCCAGTGTGAATGTTTTCATGCAGATCTCAATACTGACACTTCGGGACATTCGTGCTACTCCGTTGCGAGTGAATATTAATCGTCATGTCATGCCAATATTGAGAGTTCAGCTGGGGAACATAGCATATGAAAATACTAGGCAGGCCATGCATTAGTGAATAATGCTGGTGCAAGATAAAATTTATATAATATTTGGGATTGTTGCTACATGCACCATTCTGAGTAAATTTTATATACACAGATATATTGATTGCTCAATACATATATGAGTGAAGAGGATTAGGCACTCATCACTTTTAAGTGGCTCCATTTCATTAGTGAATAATGCAACTAGGAGCTTAAATACTCATTAGGATCTATACTAGTGAACAATTCATCTAGGAGCTTGAGTTTCAATACAATATGAAGAGCGGATGCACTCATCAGATTTTGATATATTCTTCAAATTCCTTGCGGAATATAGACATATCAAGGTCTACTACTTCTGATGTCGGGTCAGGTAGAGAGACTTTTACAGTTTTCGCCCTAAACTAAAAACCACCATCAACAAAAAGGTTGCTGCTGTTGTTCATGAAGAATGGCTGAGAAGAAGGGTATTAGGCCGATTATGTTGCTAATGGAGTTGTGGGTTGGCTCTGCAGTTTGAATGGAGAAGGAATTACAGGGATTCGAATGTGTTGTTTCCGATACTGTGCTGGATATGAGCAGATGTGATTGGGCAGTTATGGAATGATGGAGCTGGTAGTGGCTCTGATAATGAAGACTGCAGATGGGGAAGAAGACAGAACCAATGAATTTGAGATTTAGATGAATATGTTGTTGGCTTGAGGAGATGATGCTATTGGTTTGATGTTGTTGTTATAGGTGGGTTTTGAGTTGGTGAAGATTTGCTGGAGTTTCAAAACTAAAACTCAGTTGAGAAGAGAGCAAGATAGACTCCAACAGAAGCAGGGAAAGTGGTTAGAGTTGTGATGATTTGTGACCATGTTCCTGAGCTGAATTTTAGCCATGGATGGATGGCAGTGAAAATGTGCTCTTGTTGTCGACAGATTATGTGCTGTTTTAAGAGTTGAAATGAAGACTAGGTACTGATGGTGTTTCGGGTTAACATTGACTCGAGTAATGAATGGAAGAGTGTTGTGTTGCTTCTGCTGCCATTAGTTCTTGTGTTTCAATGGGGATTTGGTGCAGTCCTGACAGCGAAGAAGTGGTGAAGACACCAACAGTTCTGCCTTGGTCTTGTGCTGCAATAGCCATGTATGAGGCGTGTTGCTGCCAGGGATTTCAGTGAGTATTTGGGTGCAATATGGAAGGTATGAGACGAGTTTTCGAAAACAAGAAATGAACAGAAAGGGCTATAGGAAGGAGGGGGAACATTCTGTTGAGATGTTGGGATCGATTTGTGATGTTTTTTGATGCTCAAACTGGTGTTGGCTGGAGTTTTTCGTGGCAAGTGGTGCTAAGATGCTGGTGTGCTGGTTTAGCTGTTAGGTCTTCTCCCTAATCCAAAGCTAGAAACTTCAGTGCTATCTATCAGGTGAAGTATCTCGGACATATTAATCATATTTTTACATTTCTCTGAATCATGTTGTCCACTTTAGTATATTACTCACTTAAGGCATCTTTTTTCAGTCTCAACACAAGTTCTGTTGTTTTTACGATTTCATCTGGAGTCGGTGCAACTATAAGGTCAGCTATTAGCCTTTGATATGTGTACAACAACTATGTTAAATCATATTGGATAATGAACTCTAACTAGATTTTTCGAACTTCTCGGCACAAGAGTTTCTAATGAATTATGAGCAAGTAACCCGCAAGCGGCACGTATAGCAGTTAAAGTTGTGTTATGCATAATTATCACGCAATGAACATTGATAGGCTCAATAATGATTTTGATACGTCGTCTTTGGGGATATGCTTATAGCAGTGACAAAGAGGTGGTAAACTATGTTGCTATCATGTTGCCAATTAATGCAGTCTCTAGCCTTCTCGAAGCAATTCAGTGCGTTCTCTCAGGTTTGTTTGCAGTTCTATGTTACATTGCTTCACTTATTAACAAATCAAGAAGTTGCCTACTGCATTAAAGAAAATTCATCAGAATATATAGCCTAGTAAACTTTATAAAAAGTTTTTCTTAACTAGTTGTACATTTTACTCCCTCAGAAGACCGATCAAGGTTGCCACTGAACTATGCAGGGATGAATTGCAGGGACACATGTTTGCAAGTAAGTTATAATGCCACATCTAGTACAGTTCAAATATAGGGTAATAAAGAATTGAACATAGAGTTTATTACTGATTACCAACCTTTAAATTTCGGGCCATTTAGTTACGTTGTGATGCTTTACATGGTGAGAATCGGGTTAATTCCGAAGGATGTAATGTTATTTTCTATTATCCTAGTTCCCTGATCGGTATACTGTTTTTTGATTAACTATACTAAAGATGAAGAGGTTCTTATTATTATGAATATTATCCTTATTTGGATGGAGGCACTGTTATGACAAGTTGGTCTCCTTTATCTTGTATTGATATTGAATTACTACCTCAAACAGTATTTCCCAAGTGAAAAGGTGTTACCAACTGCAGTTTTATTTGTTTATTCTCCTGATTTTGGTTTTGTAATTGTACTTGAGGTGTTCAAATTACACAGTAAATGATACTTATAATGCAAGGTGACCAAATTTCTCAGCTAGTACTTGGTTATTTTGATTGTGGGTTTTGCTTATTCCATGATAAATTTGGTTAATAAATCATAATCTGAGCTTTGTGCTTGCTGTTAGGATGTGAATATACTTATCGATTTCTTTTTAATGCTTCTCTTTTTGTGATTTTTTTTTCCAGACCTGACCACCTGATGCATCTACAAGGGAAGATTGCTGGTGCGAATGGATACTCGTGCCGGACACATCATCACAGTGAAGAACATGCTTGTAAAAGAAGTGACCTCCAATTAGGGGAGGGAAGTCATTTTGTTAGAAGAACTTGGCGTAAGTTGTATAAATTCACTGGCAGGTTAACTTTTTTCTTTTTTTATAGATAAGAAATGAGCCGATGTATTGTAGTTTCACAAGTAAGAATGGTTATAATAATTTGCAAGTCTTGAGATCTAAGACTGGTTTAAGTCTTTGAATGCTGTCACATGATTGATGGTTTACATTTGAATGGATGCTGGTATATTTTGAATGCTGTGACCAATTTCATTTTTTTTTCACAAATAAAAAATAACCACAACTGCTATGAAAAATTGTCAAAGAAGTGACTTACAACTCAAACAAAAGTTGTCAAAGGAAATGCCATACAACTCTAATAATAGTTGTCAAAGAATTTACATACAACTCTAACCATAGTTGTCAACGAATTTTTTACAACCCCAACAAGTGTAGTGTAGGAGTTATTTTCACAACCCAGGTAAGAGTTGTGTTATGCATTAAGAGGAAATTTCGAAAGACATTCACAACTGAAGTAAGCATTGTACAAAACTTATTCATAATACTTATAATTGTTGTCCAAGATAGTTCGACAGCTCATACAAGTTTCGTACAAATCTTATTCATAATACTTATAAGTGTTGTTACATATGTTTCCACGATACACAAGCTATGTTGTTCAAGATAGTCCTACAACTCCAGCAAGAGTTGTGTTAGGCTTTCAAAGTAATTCTGAAAGATATTCACAACCTTGGAAAAATATTATCGAAACAGGAATCGCATCACCCTTTACAACTCTTAGCCAAACATTGTAGAAAAGCTTGGACTTTCTACAACCCCCCCCCCCCCTTTCCACAATGGAGTTGTCGTAGGGGTACTACAACTCTAATCTGTAGTCGTCAATGATGATTTTTCCCGTAGTGAACTTTTGATTCCACTGGTTATTCTATTAAGGACCTCAAGTTGGGGAAGACTATATTTCAAGGTCCAACTGAGAATGGTCTATAGCCTTTATATTGCAATACTTCTAATCATTCCCAATATCCTGCTTCAACAACTACTACAGCTTTCTCAACAATCAACACCTGAGCTGCACTCTGGCATAAAAGACTTGCTCATACTTCATTTGATTATATGTCCAAAGTCTATAAATATTTAGGTTTAAATAATGCAGTTACAAAACCTCTATTCTGTAATGATTGTCAATTAGCTAGAAGTACCAAACTTTCTTTTTCAGTGTCTTTCTCTATAACCACATATCCTTCACAACTTTTACATAGAGATGTATGGGGACCTGCTCCTGTCAATTCTACTCTTGGATATAAATACTATGTCAACATAGTTGATGATTTCTCAAGATTCTGTTGGGTTTATCCTCTAAAGAATAAAAGTGACTTCAAAGTTATTTTTCAGTACTTTAAGTCTTTTTCTGAAAAATTTATTATCATCACATATCTCAGTTATAAGAACAAATGGTTGACGAGAGTTTGTAAACAATGAATTGGGTCATTTGCTTCAGATAACTGGTATTAGTCATGAGCTTACTTGTCCACATACCCCTGAACAGAATGGGGTTGCTAAATCAAAACACAAACACCTACTGAAAATAACTAGAATATTTTTAATTCAGTCAGTATTGCTTGATCACTATTGGGTAGATGCTTTACAAACAACAAACTATGTCATCAATAGATTGCCAACAAAACTACTTCAGTCAGCATCACCATATCAAGTTTTATTTCAGAAACAACCAGATTACAAGTTGTTGAAATGTTTTGGATGTTTGTGTTTTCCCTGGCTTAGACCATATTCAAAAAATAAATTACAACCTAGAAGTATATCTTGTATATTTTTAGGTCACAGTGAAAATCACAAAGGATACAATGCCTAGACTATGAAACTGGTAGAGTTTATATTTCAAGGCATGTGGTATTCAATGAACATTGCTTTCCTTTAGCATAATATTCTAAACATAAATAATGTTTACCAGCTTTACCATACACTCTTGCCACTGTTTCTGATAATGCATTTGTTGTTGTTTCTGGTTCTTTTACTACTTCTGTACATGATACTATTATTAGTGATTCAATTCAACCTACTTCAGTTACTTCTGATGCTGCAGTTCCTTCAAATACTTCAGATACTTTTATAATTACATCAAGTCCAACAGCTACTGCAACCAACTCATATTCTCTACAACTTACATATTCTATGACTACAAGGGGCAAGAATGGTATTTTTAAACCTAAAATATTCTTTGCCACTAAGCATGATTTACCTGCATCTTTGCTTTCAGAGGCTTAACCACCAATACAGACTTATTTTACACATGCTAATAAACATTGTTAGAGCACTGCTCGGTCGAACTCTTAAGCGTTGCTATCTCAAGCTTGTTTGTCAATGTTAGTGATCAAAACTATAAGTCTTGATTTCTAGTCTACTTAAAGTAATGTCTAGGACTAGGATATATTGTGTAGTTGAGTATTAGACTTCACGGCGGTCATTAATTGAAGACGAAGAACTACTAAGGGGAGCTTGTGGAACTTCATCAACAAAAGGTATGTGGAGACTAAAACTCATCTATCACTTGGAAAGTCTATTTCTACTATATCTCCAATATTGAGACAAAAGTCGTATTACTATAGTTTTCGATTATGCACATTTGAGATTTCGAGCTGAGTTTAACACGCTTACATATTTCTCGAAATATGTGTTGGTAAGATTTCGCTTCAACCAAGTTCATCTTATATTCTTGACGAAAGTTAAAAGATGATCATGTGAAAATCGCCGAGTAACATCTTACATGGTTTGTGTGATACAATCATTTGTTGTAGACTTGGAATGTTTCGTTATGATTCTTTCAATAACTTGAAAATTGGTTTGATGCTAATAGTGTGTGAAAACGGCTATTTTCATCCTCTAAGAAAGTTTCAATGAATGAAATAAGAGTTTAGAACACTTAACCAACATTGGATTATAAACATGTTGTGCACTCTTGCATATGTGTGATCCATGTCCGGGAACAATAGTATGCATACCCGTATGTATACCTGTTGGTTTGAGAAGTTCGAGAACCTAAGTGCGCGTACCCATACGCATACTGGCGTAGGATTGTGACTGGAAAATTTTGCTGGGTTTGGAGGTATACGTACCCGTTCGCATACTGGTGAAAACCAAACTTGTTCCGGCTATTTCAAGTATGTGTACCCGTTTGCATACTTGAATGGTTAAAGTTCTAAAATCGGTTGTGACATGAACAAATACATTTATATAATAAGGAATGCATTCTTTGCAAACCATGGCTATAATGTTCATGAATTGATTGGAGTGAATAAAACAGATTTTTCTTCAATTGTGTTCTTGTATACTTCTATTAGAATATATCAATTGAACAACTCTTTAACTAGTTTCATTTGAGTCATTTGAACTAGTTATGGTTAAGATGAAGAAGGTTGATATGAGAGTGTTCATCTAGATAACATTGGTTAACTACTGTTGAGCCAACATGGTGTACAGTTTAGGTACGGTTACATAAACCTAAATAAGGGTAAATTTTATTTGTGTATAACAAGTTAAGTTCGATCTAACGGTTGAAAGATATTAGCTTGGGTTTAATCTGGTTTTCATCTAACGGTGAATATTGAAAGCTTTGTTACCAAGGTAACTTAGATTGTAAACCCTGATATGAAAACTATATAAAGGAGAACTCTAGCAACTGGGAAACCTAATCCCCACACCTCCTGTGTCATACTAGTTGCGACTAGAGTCGATTCTCCTTTAACCTTAGGCTTTTCACGAAACCCTATAGGTTAACGACTTGAAGACTTCATTGGGATTGTGATGACAGACCCAACTATTTTCTCTGTAGTTGCGTGTTCTGATCTTTCCCTGTTCTATCGTATTGAGTACTATCTGCAACATAAAAAGTAGTCACAAACATCTTCGTCTCATCGTTTGTGGGTCCACAATATCTTCTTTCGCTACCATACAATTAAGATTATTTTGAGGTGATTGATAATACTAGGTTGTTCTTCAGGAATATAAGTCCGGTTTATCAATTGGTTCTTGTGCACCTTGATTTATCAAAAGACAAAATAAAAACTCATAGGTATTTCTGTGGGAGATAGATTTATCTATTCCTATAGACTTTTCTATGTGAGACAGATTTGTTTATCGAGTCTTCGACTTTGGGTCGTAGCAACTCTTAGTTGTTGGTTAGATCAGCTAAGGTAATCAAGTGCGTAGTATCCTGCTGGGATCAGAGGCGTAAGGAGCACTACTGTACCTTGAATCAGTGTAAGATTGATTAGGGTTCAACTACATTCCATACCGAAGTTCACTGGTAGTAGGCTTGTGTCTGTAGCGGCTTAATACAGTGTGGTGTTCAAAACTGGACTAGGTCCCGGGGTTTTTCTGCATTTGCGGTTTCCTCGTTAAAAAACTTCTGGTGTCTGTGTTATTTCTTTTCCGCATTATATTTTGTTGTATAATTGAAATATCACAGGTTATGCGTTGAATCGATCAATTGGTAAATCCAACCTTTGGTTGTTGATTGAAATTGATTGATCCTTGAACATTGGTCTTTGGCACCGTTCAAGTTATTCCTCTTATATTCAATTGGGCTCACAAATTCCTATTTGCTGATTGCAGATTGAATTAAGAGATAGAGATACAAAACTCTTTGATATACTTTTATCTAGATTAAGTCTGACTGTCTAGTTGAGTCTCTTGAAAGTATATTGGAGTTTGTCTATTCAGATTGCCGAACGAAATATTGGGTGTGGTTGTTAGACCCCCGCTTTTTCAATCGGTATCAGAGCAGGCAAACACATTTAAAACCTTATAAGTCTGTGTTTGTAGCGATCTGAATATGGACAGAAGTGCTATCTCTGATAAACGCATCACCAGAAACAAAAGTTTCGTTTCTATAAAATCTATTAAAGAGAAAGATTTATTAATCTCGAATATAGATGAACCTAGTGTTCCAACGAAACAGACTTCCATTGACAAGTGTTACCCGGTTTACCTTACTGACAAGTATGACTCTGAAGTTGAAAGGGAAGCAGCCAAAGAGAGTGCACTGATTCTAAAACTTGTTAGAATCCAGGATGATAATGTCAACCGGTTGAAACACAAAGTCAATACCCTTATTGGTATGGTAAATGAGTGTGACTCTCTTCTAAAGGTCCTTCTAGAGGAAAAAACCTCAGTCTGTTCTTCACGAATTCTTATCGAGGAAAAACTCAAAAAGGATGCTTTGGAAATTGAACTTATTTTGAGTAAACTCTCTATTCAAGAATGTTTCGAAGAGTCCACTATACCAATCGATTCTGATTTAACTGTAAAAAATTCAGTTCCAGAAGCAAAATCAAAATCCCTTCCTGTTGAAAAGGGTATGCCTGTGTCTTCCTCTAATCAAGGAATATCCACATCATATGGAAGAAAGACATCTCCCAACAATGGTGTTAAGACTGTTCTGTCTAATCACTTAGGTGATCAGAAAGTGTGTCTCTTTTGTGAATCAAAAGGACATGGTTAATAAAAGAGGAAATCGAGGTTGAATGACAATTCTATTGTTCATCTTCAACACACCTTAGATTTAATTCTCAAAGGTGTAACTGATATTCGTATGTCTAGACCAATTGGTTTTAGTACTCACCCTGTGTACCCTACCAGGAAAGTCAGTTCGATGTGTTCCTCAAATGTTCAAATACCAAACACTCTTCCTGAACCAATTCGTTCAAGAAGAACTCATGGGTCTTCTTCAATCAAAAAGGGAGATAATGTTGTTCATGATGTGAAAAAGGTACCAGAAGAAGGAAGCAAAAATGAAGAGATGGAAGACAACCTAAAAATGATAATTGAAGGTTATAAATAGATTATTAACAGGCTGTCAATTCCTTATAGTCAAACTTCTTCAGGTAAGAATGCATATTATGCGTCGTACCTTGATGATAGTAATTATATGATAACTTTTCAAATCATAACGGTTTTCCTCCAAAGATCAGGAGAAAGAGGTTTAACCGAAAACAACTTTCATTTGATGAGCTCAAGGCTCATACTTGTGCTAATTGGTTGAAATCTCACTCACAAAAATCCTGGTTAGGTGAGATATAATCAGGTATACTTGATGGAAAAGTGTTTCCTGATTCTCTGGCTATATTCTTATCGTTCCTAGCCGGATTATCTTTTACAAACATGGTTGCATAAGTATTTGTATTTTTTATTGACAAAACTTTTGTTTTTTAATTCTTCTTGAAAGTTTGGTATGTCAAATTGCTACTCTTATGGTCTAAATTTTTTCTCTTATGAGAATGTAAAATTTATTGATTTAAATTTTTGTGAAATTATTCACGTAGCAAAACACTGCTGTTTAAACAGTTTTCTTGCGTTATGATTTTCGTAATTGAGTTTTTCCGGCTATAGGTGAAGGTTGTGTTCGTACGGGTAACTATATTACATGCCACAGACCAACTTTGGTAACCCTAAAATTTTGTTTCCCTCATAAACTATTTAAAAACACCAAAACTCTCTTATGAGTACGCATACTCCAGGTTTTTGTTTTTGTTAAGAATAGGTTCTCCTCCTTGTTCTTGGGATCTGCCGGAAGGCTTTATTGATGAAGCTGTTTATTTTGAGTTCATCGTAAAGAAGAAAAGGACTGTTAGAGCATAGCTCGGTTGAACCCACCAAGCATTGGTATGGCAAGTTTGGTTGTCATATTTTAGTAAATCAAAACTCATTTAAAGAGTCGCTTGATTATTTACTTGAGTCAACTTCGTATAGGTTAGCTAGAAAGTTACTAGGATATGAGACTTACAAGTATTACATGAAGACTTAAAGAATGTGAAGAAGTAAAGAGCTACAACGATGACATCATCCTTCCACTTGAGGTTAGTAATATTTGACTTGAACTGTTTCATTCCTAACGTATCTTTCAAGTCGTGCATATTGAAAACATAACTGCGAAGCTGTGAATGATTATACTCTAGTTAGACATAGTATTAAGGAATTATAATACGAAGTATAACGTCTATCTTTTGAATTTCGTATATAAGACATCGACATAATCGTATGAATGCTATTGTGATTATGTATGGGTATGGGTGAAGATTTCATCCTAGGAAACAATGTTTTTACATTCGTTTAAAGGAAGTACAATTCATAAACTTGTGTTATGAATCGAAAGGGAAATTACTAGGCTTATTGGTATTGTTATTTGTTGCAAATCTTTGGATTACCAATATGTGTGTTTAGTATAACCGCTCATAACTCGTTTATGTATTTTGGTAAAATTATTCACAAGGCCTGACTTTTGTATTGGTATGACTTTTATTAGTGAAACTGATCTTAAGTAATCACCTGAGATGGTATGATTGATTTACTGTAATTGGTATGACCAACTCTAGACATTGGGGAACTGATCCTAGTAAGAGGTTCAACCAATCACAAGTAGGGGAATCGATCCTTGTAAGAGGTGCAACAAAATCCTAGAGATTGGTAACCGATCCCATGACTTGTGCAGCCGAATACAAGTTAGATACCATATATATGTGGTAACCGATCCTAGTACCTAGTTAACCAATTTTTGGTAAGCTATTGTGACCGATCCTAGTACCCACATGGAGGTAGAACTGAAACTTATTTTGGTAGAACCGTTTAAACCCATGATTGGTGATTTGATAGGATAATCAATCACATAGTTCTTGGAAGTCAGATGAACCAATTCTAAACTTATTTGGAAGTGTGGCAAATTGGTTCCAAGATTGTAAATATGTTGACATACTTTGAACATATGCAGTAACTCTTATCTTTTATTGTTCAAAGATATTCCTTAATAGCTAAAGGAGAATCCCGGATCGAAATAAATTGAGAATCTTTTAATTAAGGTTTTTAGTTTTATATGCTTTTAATTTCCATCAATTAAAATGCATATCTTTAGAAAATAAAAATTAGTAATGTGCATTTACTAGTTGGAGATTTCGGTCAATATTTGGACAGAGCATTTCCAGGAATTATGAAAACCGTTTTTTCCCTTATTGCATATCTTTGAGAATATTCGGTTTTGGAAATTCCTTGGTATCCAAACTTCCTTGGTCTATAAATATTGAAGTTTTCATTTCAAGCAAACTAATCCTAAGAGCCAGCAAAAATACCTAGTTGTGTTGTTACTGGTGGAGCCGTCTATTCGGAGAGGAAAGTACCCTAATTAGGAGAAATCTCTTACGACTACTCGTTTTAAAGACTTCTTTGGGATTGGGAAGCTCTATGAGTACCGTTGGTGGGAAACTAAATAATTGCAGTTCATTATTAGTTTTCGATTGATTTGATTGACTAACGGTTGTTGAACTTTGATTGCACCTAGTTTGTTTATGCTTGAGAATCTTCTCTTCTAATATAAGATTCACTCAAACTAGATCGAAGTTTCGACGGGGATCTTTAGAACTGTTTGTAGATATAAAGACGTCTTGTGATAATCCATTGTTAACAGACTTCGTTATGTGTGTGATTAATCACAAGAGATTCAAGTTGATTGTGTGCAGGTGTTTATTGAAGATCTAAGAAGATTTGAAGACGAAGAAGATTTCTGATTTGGGTTCATAATCTTTGGTGTGCACAAAACTTGATCGGCTAGGGATCCAACTATAATCAATTTATCTTTGTGATAATCTAGATTGATTAGTTGAGTAGATCGGCATCAATACTTTTCTTTGTGATTCGAAGTATTGATTGCAAAATCTTGACAATTACTTTGGTAGTTGTTATTGGATATATCTAAGAACCTGACAAAGGAGTGTATTGGGATAAATGGAAAATACTTTTGTCAAACTCATATCACTTGATTGAAAAGAGTTATTACCGAACAAATTTGTTGTTCCTTTACTGTTTGGAATACGAACCAAGTTGGAGGCACAAGGATACAGACGGAACTAGGTGAACTATAGGTTTAGTTACTTGGTCTCAACTATACGAAGTTGGTTTAGATTTTGTATAGCGGCTTAATCCTGAGAGTATTCAATTCTGGACAAGGTCCCGGGGGTTTTCTGCATTTGCGATTTCCTCGTTAACAAAATCTTGCTGTGTCTTTTACTTTTCTATTTCCGCAATTATAATTGTTTTATTATAATTATAAGTAAAATACACAAACGTTAATTCCTATTTACTTGATAGCAATCCTATTGTGTTTGGTTAAATCCGAACCTATTATCAAGTAAACATACTTCGTTGTTGTATTGTCTCGATCTTGCATCCATAGTCAATCACACAAGTTATCTTGTTGTCGTATTGTATCGATCTCGTATCCATAGACGATCACATGAAGTGTGAACCGATTAGTTGTATTGTCTCGACGTCCATAGACAATCACTTTCGGAGAAAGGACTTATAGGTGGAAAAGTTTTAGATTGAGATATATTTGGGTACCCTCGTCTTTTCAAGAACCATTGTTGAAGCTAATGAACCCAGTCCTGGTGCATTATGCTATTATGTATATTCCCATAAAGATAGAGAAAAGGATGAGATGGTCTCTGCTGAAGTGGTTCATGGTTTTCTCAATGATCTCGAAAAAGCAAAACTGAAGCTTGGGAACTCTATGAAGGACCTTGATGTGTTACGAACTGAGTTGAAAAAGGTTAATTCTGACCTTGTTCTCGTGAAGTCACATGTTAAGGATCTTCTCACAGAGGATCTCTTCTCCAAAGAGGATGTCGATGCTGTCGGTTACAAGCTTGAAGGTCTTGAAACCCGTGAAGATACTGAACACGAACTCTGATTTTAGTTTTGGTTGTTTTGTTTTCGATTATTATCTAGAAAACTTCTTATGAGAATTTATTCTTGTTTTTTTAAAAAGGATAACTAGGGTTTGGAATAGCCATTATTATGAGTACACATAGTTATTGCCAACGTTTTTCATATTGCAATGTTTTTAGATTTATTTATTTAAATTCTAAAGTTTATTTGGAAGATGATTTTTGCAGTTTTAATCTTTATGGTTTTATATATTGCAATTTTTTATGGGATATGTTGTTTACGTCCGTGAACCTTGACTGTCTCATATTTGTTCAAAAGTTAACTCTATCATATGTCGGTATGAAAGTATTGATAAAAGATAGAATGAACTTTTGACTACCAAAGTTGAGCCTTTTATGTCATTATGCAAATATTGATGGAAGAAAGGATAAACTTTTGTTTTCAAAGATTAAGTCTATTATATGTCATTGTGCAAATGGTGAAGAAAAATAGAATGAATATTTGATTATTCCGTAATATTGGTCTTTCCCTAATCCACATTTTTGTGTATGTAATGTGTTGCTCCATAAGTTCTCTTCTGTTGAGCATGGCTAATTGAATTGATCATTTTCCTTGTGGTTAATTCAATTGAGATTTTTGGATACAAATACATGTTTCATGTAATTTGTTAATGTCCAAAGAAATCCTTATTTTCTTGTAAAAGTAAGGCCGCTCTTGTTGTTCTCTCGATAATGACATTATATGGGGGAGAGTTCTTTTTTGAACTTATGCTTAATTAAATCTTTGTGGGGGTGCGTCTGTGGAATATTGTAGGGGTTATCTTGTATCTTTATAAACTCCTTGATGAATGCATTTAGTTTTGGCTATTTGATGGAATATAAACAAGTTGGTATGTTGTTCTTGTTTGGTCATGAAGTATCTCTATGAAAATTTCATGAGGATCCCACCAGTTTTCGTACCTTTGCCAATTTTTATTGACAAAAAGGGGGAGAATTAATGTGTAGTTAACACTACAAATACATATGGTTTACGGATCATTATGTAAGGGGGATTGGTTTTCATATTGAGATGAAGTATTGACTAAGGGGGAGTGATACATATCACCATGTTTCTGTTGTCAAAGTTGTGATACAATTGGACTTTGATGTTGTATGATACTGTATAACAATGATTGAGAGCAATTGTTTTCTCATTGTTATAGCTACGGATCTTCAACAACGATGATGTTGAGTTGAACACATTTGGAATCATTGGAGTACTTGGAAGTGACGAAGATTTCGAGTAATGTTGAAGAACCAAGGAGATCAAGCATTTGGATGAGAAGCTACAAAGTTTATTTTTTGTAATCCATATGTATTGATAGTTTTGTCACTAAAATTGACAAAGGGGGAGATTATTAGAGCACTGCTCGGTCGAAATCGTAAGCGTTGCTATCTCAAGCTTGTTTTTCAATGTTAGTGATCAAAACTATAAGTCTTCATTTCTAGTCCACTTAAAGTAATGTCTCGGACTAGGATAGATTGTGTAGTTGAGCATTAGACTTCACGGCGGTCATTAATTGATGACGAAGAACTACTAAGGAGAGCTTGTGGAACTTCATCAACAAAAGGTATGTGGAGACTAAAACTTATCCATCACTTGGAAAGTCTATTTCTACTCTATCTCATATATTGAGACAAAATTCGTATTATTATAGTTTTCGATTATGCACATTTGAGATTTCGAGTTGAATTTAACTCGCTTACATATTTCTCGAAATATGCATTGATAAGCTTTCGCTTCAACCAAGTTCATATTATATTCTTGACAAAAGTCAAAAGATGATCATGTGAAAATCGCCGATTAACATCTTACACGGTTTGTGTGATACAATCATTTGATGTAGACTTATAATGTTTCGTTATGATTATTTCAATAACTTGAAAATTGCTTTGATGCTAATAGTGTGTGAAAACGGCTATTGACATCCTCTAAGAAAGTTTCAATGATTGAAATAAGAGTTTAAAACACTTAACCAACATTGGATTATAAACATGTTGTGCACTCTTGCATATGTGTGATCCATGTCAGGGAACCATAGTATGCATACCCGTATGCGTACCTATTGGTTTGAGAAGTCGGGGAACCTAAGTGCGCGTTCCCGTAGGCATACTGGCGTAGGTTTGTGACCGTAAAATTCTGCAGGGTTTGGAGGTATTCGTACCCGTTCGCATACTAGAGAAAACCAAACTTGGTCCGGCTATTTCAAGTATGCGTACCCGTTTGCATACTTGAATAGTTAAAGTTCTAAAATCTGTTGTGACATGAATAAATACATTTATATAATAAGGAATGCATTCTTTACAAAACGTGACTATAATGTTCATGAATTGATTCAAGTGAATCAAACAAATTTTTATTCAATTTTGTTCTTGTATACTTCTATGAGAATAAAACAATTGAACAACTCTTTAACTAGTTTCATTTGAGACATTTGAACTAGTTATGGTTAAGATGAATAAGGTTGATATGAGAGTGTTCATATAGGTAACCTCGGTTAACTACTGTTGAGCCAACATGTTGTACACATTTAGGTACGTTTACATAAACCTAAATGAGGGTACATTTCATTTGTGTATAACAAGCTAAGTTTGATCTAATGGTTGAAAGATATTAGCTTGGGTTTAATCAGGTTTTCATCTAACGGTGGATATTGAATGCTTTGATACTAAGGTAACTTAGATTGCAAACCCTGATTTGAAAACTATATAAAGGAGAACTCTAGCAACTAGGAAACCTAATCCCCACACCTCATGTGTGATACTAGTTGCGACTAGAGTCGATTCTCCTTTAACCTTAGGTTTTTTTAAAAACCCTGTAGGTTAACGACTTGAAGACTTCATTGGGATTGTGAAGCCAAACCCAACTATTTTCTCTGTAGTTGCATGTTCTGATCTTGCCCTGTTCTATCGTATTGAGTACTATCTTCTCTAAGATTTGCTCGAGATTGATTCTCCGATAGGCAATATATAAAGTAGTCACAAACATCTTCGTCTCATCGTTTGTGATTCCACAATATGTTGTTTCGCTACCATACGATTAAGATTATTGTGAGGTGATTGATAATACTAGGCTGTTCTTCGGGAATATAAGTATGGTTTATCAATTGGTTCCTGTTCACCTTGATTTATCAAAAGACGGAACAAAAACTCGTAGGTTATTTTGTGGGAGACAGGTTTATCTATTCCTATAGACTTCTCTGTGTGAGACATATTTGATTATCGAGTCTTCGACTTTGGGTCGTAGCAACTCTTAGTTGTGGGTGAGATCATCTAAGGGAATCAAGTGCATAGTATCCTGCTGGGATCATAGGCGTAAAGAGCACGATTGTACCTTGAATCAGTGTGAGATTGATTAGGGTTCAACTACATTCCAGTCCGAAGTTCATTGGTAGTAGGCTGGTGTCTGTAACAGCTTAATACAGTGTGGTGTTCAAAACTTGACTAGTGTTCACCAAAGAATAGAGTTCTAATTGTACATCTTATGGGTAATTCTGCTACTACAGTTGGTTTCATTCGAATAATAATAACATTTTAAGTAATTGTTGGGTAAACTCTATTCTTTATTCGATTGGTTTGGATGATATTGGTTTCATATGAAAGGAGCACACATAGACCAATAATAATCTGGGTAGTGGTTATATGGCTATAGGAAACGCTGTCCGGAAAACTTCTTTCAAGATTCTAGAATACTTCATCTTAATCAAGTAGGAAGTGATCATTATCCAGTAATATCAGTTACAAATTATAATCAACCAAAACTATAGAAAATATTCAAGTTCTATCCTCACACGGTTACATGGCAAAAGTTGTGTTGTTGAAATAGCTAAAGCTTGGGAAAAGACAATGCATGGCTCTATGCTTTTAAATTGAATAAGAAAGTGCAATACATTAGAGTTGCATTATCTAAATGGAGTAGGACTCATTTTGGTAATATCGATCAAAATGTGGACAATCTACAAAATCAACCTTCTATTATTCAAGCTCAACCACATTCACATGCATTTGGCAGATGTCAGTATAATGATAAAGTCATTGAGTGATGATATCAGATGTCACTATAGTACAGTGGTATAGTCATTGAGTGATGATATCAATGACCTGAGTTCGAAACTCATCAGAATCAAATTCTTTGGTGATCAAAAAAAAAGAAAAAGAAATGGCATATGGATGTGACTCAAGAAAACTTTATGAAGGCACCCTTGAAAAAAATTATTACTAGCACACATATAGGCGCCTAAATACAGAACAAGGATCCGATTATCCAAATAACTTACTTGCTCTTTGCCTTCACTAAATCTCATTTTCATTTCACATTGCCATTTTAGAACCACTTGAGCTTCCTACTCTACTCCGCCACCGCCCCCGCCCCTGAAAATGAATTTGGGTCAAAGAGCAATGCAGCTTAATCATGTAATTGTGAGAAATTATCACAGTTTGGGAGGCAATAACAGAGTAGCAAAACTTGAGCTTTTCGTCAGAGATGAGTGCAAGGCAGGAAGGATTAAGAAGCTTGATGATGGTTTGAAATACTTTGATCAGTTGATTTCAGAAAGGCCATTGCCATGTAACATTACATTCTGTCAGGTATTGGGTTCCTTATCAAAGATTAAATGTTATTTAGATGTGATTATCTTGTATAAGAAGATGAGTTTTGTTGGAGTAAAACCAAATATTTATACTTTGAGCATTTTGATTAATTGTTGTTGTCAATTAGGCAAAATTGATCATGGTTTTTGTTATTTTGGAGAGATTATAAAGAGAGGGTATCAACCTAATGTGATCACTTTCAATACACTGATCAAAGGGTTGTGTCAACAAGAAAAGATTGATTTTGCATTCCAAGTGTTTGGTGAAATGACTGAGACAGGTATTCAACCTAATGCAGTTACGTGTAATACTCTTATATCTGGGCTTTGTAGGATTGGTAAAGTCGGTCGTGCTCTTCAGTTAATAAATAAGATGTCAAAATGGAATTGCAAACCTGATGTTGTTTCGTATTCTATAATTATAGATGCTCTTTGCAAAGGAGGTTTAATTGATAAAGCCATGGTTCTCTTCACTGAAATGCTTGAGGATGCAAATGTTGTGCAGGATGTAGTTGTTTACAATAGTTTGATTAACGGACTTTGCAATTCGGGCCGGTTGAATGAGGCAAAGGGACTCTTTGACGAGATGATTTGTAGAGGAATCTCAGCAAATGTAGTGACGTATAGTTGTTTGATTGATGGTCACTGCTTACATGGTCAATGGGAAGAAGCAAGAAGATATTTTGATGAAATGATGCATCTAGGAATTTCACCCAATGTGATAACCCTTAATATATTAATAGATTCATTATGTAAAGATGGGAAGACCAAAGATGCTTGGGGATTATTAAAATTGATGGACAAGTTAAACATAAAGCCTGATCGAATTACTTATAACTCAATGATGGATGGTCTGTGCTTAGCAGGTCGGTTGCAAGATGCGGTGAAACTGTTTGACTCGATGATGGATAGGGGCCTTGAACCGAATGATATCAGTTGCACTATATTAATTGATGGGTATTGCAAGAATCGTAAGTTGGATGAAGCCCTAAAGCTGTTCAAGAAAATGAAACAAAGTGGATTGCAACATACAACCTTTGTTTACACTACACTGTTAAGGGGACTATACCGTGATGGAAGAGTCAGGACAGCACAAAATTTGTTTGGTGAGATGCAATCTTTTGGTCCATCTCCAGATACAGTCACATACCGTACAGTGTTGGATGGGTATTGCAAGAATGGAAAAGTTGAGGAGGCAGTAGAACTGCTTGAATCCATAGAGGGTACTGGTATCTTAGTTGATGTTGATATGTACAATATTCTTATTCATGGCATGTTCGGAGCTGGCAAGTTGGAATATGCAAGAAAACTGTTTAATGAAATCCCCAATAAAGGATTAGTGCCCGACATAGTAACATATACCACAATGATAAACGGCCTCTTTCGTAGCAAGATGTTATCCGAGGCTAAGAAGCTAATCATTGAAATGGAAGAGAAGGGTTGTTTACCAAATGCTAGAGCTTATGAAACCATCATTAAGGGTTTTCTTATAGCAAAGGAGACTGACAATTCATTGCAATTTCTTCGCAGGATGCGTCAAAGAGAATTTGTCCCAAGTGATTCTGTTGTTTCCTTGTTAACAAACACTCTCTTGGCAAATGACCTAAAAAAATTATAATTTTCTGCCAAATTTGTAACTGTTGAGGTAGATGAGATGTTTTTTACTTGCCTACTCCTTTGTTAAAAAAAACAGAAAAACTTGTAGGAAATTTGTGTAGCCTTACATAGTTTGTAACTGAACTTCTGTGTTTTCTTATTCTTTCTCTGCTTTTCTCTAGTTCATAAGTTTTCTTAGCAGGATAAACGTTTACAAGAAAAGCGACGTAATGTGGAATTATAGTCTGTTCTTTAGTTAATCCTGTAGTTAAAATTCATTCATGAAAATAGTGTTCAGACTGTAAGCTTGGGTAGAAAACTGTCAGGTGGCAAATGCAAGGTTCCAGGCTGAAGCAGCGGTTAGAGATGTTGGCATGTTGCTATAACAAAATGGGGATTTCCTTCAGTTGATGACAAGAGAAGCTTAACAGGTACACATCTATTTTCATTGTTTGTCATCATTGGCATCAGTTGAAGTTATTCAGCTGAGGTAATGCTTAATATCTCTGGACTCTGTAATGTGCCCTACTGTAGTCTCTTCACAAATTTACAAACAGGAACTTCATATTAGAAATAAATTTACATCCGCATTCATTGCTAGTAAAAGAAACAAGGTAGTCCTGATTTATCAAGACCTTTCAAATTCTCTCTGATTTATCCATTAGAGGAGTCGCAAGGTAGGACAGGACACATATAAGCATGGTGAACTCTGTTACAACTTCTGTTCATCAAAATGTTTGAGCATGACCATTGGTAAAACTTGATAAAAAAATTATAGCTTGAATACTCGATGATATTGCGCAGATATACGAGGATAGTTAGAGTTGCTCGTATAGTGCTCCTAGTAAACTAGAATTTCAAGGCTGTGTCTCTCTTAAACTCACTGTTTTATTTAGTTTCTTGGTCAAGTTTACAAATGTTACTTACTTGCCTATTTGTAGACAGTGTTAGCCGACTGTTACATTCTCTGTAATACTCTAGTGAACATTTAGACTAGACCTTATCAACTGACTTTCTAGACTTTTCTTTTACATACACTTTTCGGACCAACCTTCATTTTAGTTCACATTACAGAACTCTCTGGACTTAGCGCACTCTAGCTGACTCTAGACTATTCTTACCTCAAGACCAAATATCATTCACACTTAAACCAATCTAGACAATTCTAGATCACAACTTACATTTTCCAACAAAACTAAAGGCAGATCAGACCATACTTGCTACTGTTGAAAAGGATATTGATCAAAGAACTCATATGGGGTTGTTCAAAATGCTGAATGATGGTATGTATGAAGACATAGATAGCTGCATTTTTCCCTGCAGACACTTCTCTTCTGATACTTGTGTCAATGAAATATCGTCCTTTTTTTTTTTGGTTACAACAGGCCAATGTTTATCATGCGGCAAAAGATGATGGTCAAGAATTTGCAATAAGGGTGTATAAAACTCCAGTTCTAGTATTTAAGTAAGTGCACTGAATCATCTCGTTAGCTTGTTGTCACTTGTCATCACAGACCATTACCACACCACGGCTAGTGTATAGTACATTCAACCTTGATTTTAATGTCTGTTCACAGCATGTATATCTCCTGACGTGTGATTCAGCTTGTTCTTTATGATTGCATATCAGGGATAGCAATTGTTTTGTACAAGGGACTTATCGCTTTAGATATGGGTACTGCAAGCACAATCCCAGGAAAATAATCAGCACTTGGGCAGAAAAAGAAATGCAGAACCTTATGAGGTAAAGCAATCTTTCCTTTCATGTTTTCTGCTTTGAACTGAAGTTGTTGGAAAGATGGGATTTCTGTAAATCATTAGGGTATGTAGTGAGTTTTCCTTTGCGTCGACAGTAAAATTTATGTAGAAACTTGACCTTGAGCATATTTTACATGCTTCATAGGAAAAAAGAGTAAAGAAGGAAATTTCACTTTAATAGTATGTTAAAGTTCTGAATTTCAGGCTTATGGTTATCATTGCGATTTTGGCTTAATGCATTTACAATGGTTGATTTCAGCGGAAAACTTTGGCTAGGGGAGACGTGATTTCCACAGGATAGATTTCGGACTCTTATTTTGCAAAGGTAAATTGCCTCGCGTCAAGATCCCTCTGCATGGTCTGTAGTTGCTTATCGATGCATAGTAAATTGCGGACTCTTATAGACCTTACAGCCTCATCTTATGGCATTTCAGTTATTTCAGTCATTCCATGGACGCTTGCTCCACTGAAGAACACTGAGAAGGATGTCTCGGGATCATAAGTGGCCCGGATACTGAACATTTGACATACAGGAGAATTACAGGACTCGATTACTCGCTTATCACAGCTCAGAAGAGGGACAAACAACAGTTACTGAAGCAGCTAAAGGAATCTGATACAAATGATACCAACATTGAAACGCAGTCTGGAATAGCTCAACAAGAAAAACACAGGGGACACCTGCAGATGAAAGAGCAGCTCTAACTGAGAAGAAGCTAGTCAAACCAGAGAAAGAGAGGATCGTGAACCTAAAACCCCACCCCAGATACCTGTGAAGAAAAAAGAAGAAGAAACTGTACAATAGTAACATCATCATTTCATTCTTTTTTGTCCCGAATTCGGCATACAACAGATGAGTTATGGATGTTTACCATTTTTCTTTGTCCCAAGGATCCAGGATTATAACATAGTAGCCACAAAAAAGATATAGAAAATCAATTGTATCTAATGAATCAGCCATTTTTCTATCTTTACATTTTCGAAGAAAGAATAAATACAATTTGAAAGTAGAGTAAATCTATATCTTGAATTGAACACATAATCAACACAATTACTGGCAGTACAAAGAAAAAGGAAAGAACTTGGAACAATTTTGAAATACTCAGTAACTTCAAATGTAGTTTTGAGCAGAAAGCTTATAACCAGATATCATAGCTGAAGCTGCCAGAGAGAAGAATGCGAAAAAAGCCATACTGATGGACGCCGCAGCTGTATCCGTGAATATGTTATCTGCATTTTCCCTAAGCCAATTTGTATGTGGAACCGTCGCAGAAGCCGATGATATCAGTAGATACGCAACAATCTGTGTAATCATACGCGACATTAACGACCGAAGCAACATCTAGATAATCTAATTCACTGTCACTTGTCAATAAAAATTGACTAAAAACGGAGCCTAGTAACTCACCTGATCACCAAAGAAATCGACAAGACCGGAAGTCCGGTGATCAAACAAAGATATGCCAGTTGACATGTGATGAACTTGACGGCCAACTTGGAAACCAGTGTACAATGTCGAAAGTATGCCAATGGCCACTAGATACCTGCAACTCCACCAAATTCATTAGCTACTAGTCTAATCGAGTACATCGGAATCTTTCACAAATCCGGCGAAACGAGAAAATCACTGTTAATAAAAGGGGTAGAATCTGGATTACCTGTATTCTTCGACATCGTCGAAATTTTGGCCCCGGTGTTTATTACTAACCATGATTATAAACGAAAGTATTGAAAAAACCAAAGCTGCAATTCTTAAAATCAAACCCCCTTTCTTCAACAGATCTTTAATCTTCCATCGCCTAAGAATGGATGCTGTTGTTGTCGCCTCGCCACCAGACGACTCCATGTCTGTCTGAGGTTTCTTACTCGCCTCGGCCTCATCTTGGACGTACTCCGGTTGTTCTACCGGAGTTTTAGTCGTGGTTTCTGCGGAATTCTCCATTGATTCAAGGTTCAAAGTATTGGGATAAATTTGAGTTTTGGAAAATGAAGTTTTTATGGCCGGAGTTTCTTTCAGACAGTGACCAGCAAGATGACAGTTAGGATTTGTCCAAATTCAATCATCCTACGCGTCGTAACGTAATAGGAAAGCTAGTAATGGAGGCCCAAGAAAACTTTGGAAAGAATGTTTGACAGCAAAATTGAGCTTGATCCACTAAATGTGTGGGCCCCTAATAAATGATTAAAACGGCTGATGGGGGTCCATGACAGCTAATATCCTTGTTGTAATTTTTTTGATATCTAATCTAATCTTCAAACTAAGGGATTTAGTCAACCTCAAATTCATGTTGATATGATAATTTTTCATTGCACTAGTATACTGCACGTGCTATGCACGTTTTCCCCTTGTATCCACATTACACGTAAACGATCCAAACTCAATATTGGGTTATTGAGGCCCATTCTATTCCTAGTCACTTTTACCGTTTTAGCCTCATTTAATTGTAGAATTGTTATAAATACCTTCATTTTTTATTAACTTTGCACAAATACCCTCGAGGTGTAAAAAAAAAAAAAAAATTGAGTCAACTTGAGAATGTTGTTTCCACTTTTTGGAATCAATTTGTATAAAGTTGCATTCACTTCTAGAAGCAATTTGTGCTAGTTGCTTCCACTTTTCAGAAGGTATAGGTATTTTTAAAAATTGAATTAGGGTATATAATTTAAGGGGCGAATTTTGAGGAATATTTAAATAATGTTCACAATTTAATTTTTAAAGCATTTTTGATGAAGCCATAAAATTTTAGGAAAAATTGGATTTTAAAATTTTACAGCTTCATTTACTATTCACGCACTGTAGCAAGGGGAGCTCCCTTTATATATAGTAATAGATTAGTCACTGAGAATTTCGAGAGATCGACAAATATTGATAGGCGGATTTGAACTTTTAACTTTTTAAATAGTCATAGTTTGCCCCTTGCTGGGATGAAAATTTCCATAGGAAAAAACAGTTATTGTAAACAGATTGTGGTTTTAAACCACGAAAAAACCATTTACTTACGGTGGATGGGGCCTAGCACTCCCGAAAACACAAGAGACCGGTTTTGAGACCCACCCATTATGAGAATGCGGTTTTACAGTGGTTCAAAAATGACAGTATGTTTAGAATTTTCGCAAATAAAATAATCGATTTTAGATTTCTATGTTTTATTATTTCTGTCCCGAAGGGAATATAGTAATCAAAATGTACTGAATTACATGATAAAATACAAAAATTAAGAATTTACGTTTATCAAATATGTAACTGGTAGTACAAAAGCAAACATGAAAATAAAATATAAAGGAAATACAAAGTGTTTAGGAATGGTATGTTTCTGGTAATTCAAATTTTAAGTTAAGGGAAAGAGCTTAGCAACAGATATCCCAGCTGACAGAGACATAGGAACGTACGCTAAGAAAGCCATGCTGGTGGAAGCTGCAACCAAAGTCGATGCATCGTGAGTTAACAACAACGCATCTCCGATTGCCCTGTACTCAGGTACAGTGGGAACCCCTGTCGATGATATCAATAGATACGCGATACTCTGCATAAACACACATGAACAAACCAGATGATGAGTCGTAAGAATATATATATGAAACTTTGGATAGTCACAAACGAGTACTCAGCAGTAATCAACCTACCTGATCTCCAAAGAAATCGACAAGATTAGTAGTACGATGCGCAAA